>OX104114.1:18616067-19161291 GCA_944474755.1 Limnoperna fortunei | reverse complement strand
ATTACGCTTTTGCAGTTGACCCTGTCACACCGAACACTTTTTCTTTACGGAGTTATCTCCCCTGTTACAGAAAAGCTTGTGTGCAGATAAACTATGAAACCGTAGAAGATTTCGCAATAAAAGTTGTTGCAAAATGGTCAGCTATTGATTGCGACAATTTGTTACATATCGCGCAAAGTATTTTGATGACTCCTTGTAGGAGTTATTTCCCCTTATTTATTGGAAGCAAAATTTGTACCATTGTAACTCATGAACCAGAGGTGATATAGACTAGATATTTCACAGTTGGTCATCATTGACCTTCACCTTGAAAAAGGTCACAAGGTCAAAGGTCAAGGTCATGTTCTAATTTTTGACCCTTGGTTGTGTGCAGATCTCCTCCTTTACTATAATAGATAGAGAACTGAAACCTTTACCAAAATGTGTATCATATTGAGATCTTGAATCGTCACTTTTTTTATTTGACATTTTTATAAGAGTTATCTCCCCTAGACCAATAAAATGTATTGTGAATTGCATTGTATCACTATATCTCAGTAACTATAACAGATATACACATGAAACCTGATATCATTGGTCATCATTGACCTTGACCTTGAAAATGGACACAAGGTCAAAGGTCAAGGTCACGTTTGAAATTTTGACATTGTCTCGCCATCGCTATTCCCTTGAAACGGTAAAAGATAGGCAATAACTTGTAATAGGTAAAAGGTCAACTTTCACCTTGACCTTGCCCAAGGTCAAAGGTCAAGGTCACCTGGGTTTCAGTACAGCGACATGTGAATTTTTGTACCTTTGGATTCGCTTTGTTTTTTTAGCTTGCTACATGTCGCAATAAAATTTGGTGCCAGGCATGGGCAAAAACATGGGGAATTTGAGGGTATTCCGCCAGCTTGCAAAAATAAAGGGGGGGGGGGGTTTTCTAAGGGACCCCATAAGAATGTAGTGTGCAGATTTCATCCTAGACCACAGAGAATGGTGAAACAAAATGGACGCCAAATAGTTCGGAGATCGATGTCCTTGAATTGTCGCTACAGTAGAAATCATTCTGACGAACGATAAAAAACTTTCCAGGTCATGAAAGTTGAAGATAGGTTTTTTATGCAAAAATCGCGATTTTCAGAAAAACCATAAATCCTAGCCTTTCAAAAATGGCGCCAATCGATTTAGAATGTCGATTTTACCCCAAGCAAGTATCTCGGATGTGCATAAATGTCAACAAAATCGAAAATCGGCAGAAAAAATCAAATGTCGAGGCCCCATCGGTACCCCCTAGATTTCAGCGGTTGAATGTTTGTGCATTGATAAATCCTTAAAATATACATCTGAATTATGTCTTCATGAGTTGTTCTAGCTGAAACAAACATTTTTTCTACTTGAGCATTTATTTTGAAATGCCATCGAGTGTCGTCCGGTATGCACGACTGCTGTATTTTACCGAACAAAGAAACGGTTTCCCTATTACAATGAATTGAAAGTAACATTCCTTTGAATTAAACTGTCAAAATAGCATCACCGTTGACCTCCTGAAAAGTCATCTTTTCAACAAAAAAAAAAAAAAAAAAACAACTTCGTGATAATATATAAAATTGTCACGTGACTTTAGTCGTTTCCACCAGTCAAATCAATGCGTTTTATTTGTATTTTATAAATAAAAATCAAACAATTTTCTGTCTTTCTTATTTATTTCATTGGTAAATACACGAAAACATTACAAAATGTCTTTGTATTTTAAATGTAGAAAACACATTGAAGGTATATATACGTCAAAATTTGACTTTCTGCATATCGTCTTCCGTGGTCCAGTGGTATCAACGAGGGCTGGCAAGACTGACATCGTCGGTTCGAGCCTAGGATGTGACATATGATTTTTGCATGCTTTTCTGCTACGTTTCACGTATATTTTATGCAGTTATGGTGTTTTATATAGAAAAAACAAAAAAAAACTGAATTTTTTTTACGCCGCGGTGTAAAAAATGTCGATGGAAGTGGTAAGCCATGATTATTTGTGGCGAAGTCACAAATGAACCTATATTATTAAGGCTTTCCACTTCCGAGTGGGAAGCCTTTCTATTATTCTTCTGTTTCTTATTATTAAGGCTTTCCACTTCCGAGTGGGAAGCCTTACTGTTATTCTTCTGTTTCTTATTATTATTATTCTTATTTTTTTCCGCCAACTTTTCTTTTCCCATTATAAATTTTGTTTCGCGACATGTCGAAAAGACCTTTTGTACTATGGGTGTATGAGACATTACGCTTTTGCAGTTGACCCTGTCACACCGAACACTTTTTCTTTACGGAGTTATCTCCCCTGTTACAGAAAAGCTTGTGTGCAGATAAACTATGAAACCGTAGAAGATTTCGCAATAAAAGTTGTTGCAAAATGGTCAGCTATTGATTGCGACAATTTGTTACATATCGCGCAAAGTATTTTGATGACTCCTTGTAGGAGTTATTTCCCCTTATTTATTGGAAGCAAAATTTGTACCATTGTAACTCATGAACCAGAGGTGATATAGACTAGATATTTCACAGTTGGTCATCATTGACCTTCACCTTGAAAAAGGTCACAAGGTCAAAGGTCAAGGTCATGTTCTAATTTTTGACCCTTGGTTGTGTGCAGATCTCCTCCTTTACTATAATAGATAGAGAACTGAAACCTTTACCAAAATGTGTATCATATTGAGATCTTGAATCGTCACTTTTTTTATTTGACATTTTTATAAGAGTTATCTCCCCTAGACCAATAAAATGTATTGTGAATTGCATTGTATCACTATATCTCAGTAACTATAACAGATATACACATGAAACCTGATATCATTGGTCATCATTGACCTTGACCTTGAAAATGGACACAAGGTCAAAGGTCAAGGTCACGTTTGAAATTTTGACATTGTCTCGCCATCGCTATTCCCTTGAAACGGTAAAAGATAGGCAATAACTTGTAATAGGTAAAAGGTCAACTTTCACCTTGACCTTGCCCAAGGTCAAAGGTCAAGGTCACCTGGGTTTCAGTACAGCGACATGTGAATTTTTGTACCTTTGGATTCGCTTTGTTTTTTTAGCTTGCTACATGTCGCAATAAAATTTGGTGCCAGGCATGGGCAAAAACATGGGGAATTTGAGGGTATTCCGCCAGCTTGCAAAAATAAAGGGGGGGGGGGGTTTTCTAAGGGACCCCATAAGAATGTAGTGTGCAGATTTCATCCTAGACCACAGAGAATGGTGAAACAAAATGGACACCAAATAGTTCGGAGATCGATGTCCTTGAATTGTCGCTACAGTAGAAATCATTCTGACGAACGATAAAAAACTTTCCAGGTCATGAAAGTTGAAGATAGGTTTTTTATGCAAAAATCGCGATTTTCAGAAAAACCATAAATCCTAGCCTTTCAAAAATGGCGCCAATCGATTTAGAATGTCGATTTTACCCCAAGCAAGTATCTCGGATGTGCATAAATGTCAACAAAATCGAAAATCGGCAGAAAAAATCAAATGTCGAGGCCCCATCGGTACCCCCTAGATTTCAGCGGTTGAATGTTTGTGCATTGATAAATCCTTAAAATATACATCTGAATTATGTCTTCATGAGTTGTTCTAGCTGAAACAAACATTTTTTCTACTTGAGCATTTATTTTGAAATGCCATCGAGTGTCGTCCGGTATGCACGACTGCTGTATTTTACCGAACAAAGAAACGGTTTCCCTATTACAATGAATTGAAAGTAACATTCCTTTGAATTAAACTGTCAAAATAGCATCACCGTTGACCTCCTGAAAAGTCATCTTTTCAACAAAAAAAAAAAAAAAAAAACAACTTCGTGATAATATATAAAATTGTCACGTGACTTTAGTCGTTTCCACCAGTCAAATCAATGCGTTTTATTTGTATTTTATAAATAAAAATCAAACAATTTTCTGTCTTTCTTATTTATTTCATTGGTAAATACACGAAAACATTACAAAATGTCTTTGTATTTTAAATGTAGAAAACACATTGAAGGTATATATACGTCAAAATTTGACTTTCTGCATATCGTCTTCCGTGGTCCAGTGGTATCAACGAGGGCTGGCAAGACTGACATCGTCGGTTCGAGCCTAGGATGTGACATATGATTTTTGCATGCTTTTCTGCTACGTTTCACGTATATTTTATGCAGTTATGGTGTTTTATATAGAAAAAACAAAAAAAAACTGAATTTTTTTTACGCCGCGGTGTAAAAAATGTCGATGGAAGTGGTAAGCCATGATTATTTGTGGCGAAGTCACAAATGAACCTATATTATTAAGGCTTTCCACTTCCGAGTGGGAAGCCTTTCTATTATTCTTCTGTTTCTTATTATTAAGGCTTTCCACTTCCGAGTGGGAAGCCTTACTGTTATTCTTCTGTTTCTTATTATTATTATTCTTATTTTTTTCCGCCAACTTTTCTTTTCCCATTATAAATTTTGTTTCGCGACATGTCGAAAAGACCTTTTGTACTATGGGTGTATGAGACATTACGCTTTTGCAGTTGACCCTGTCACACCGAACACTTTTTCTTTACGGAGTTATCTCCCCTGTTACAGAAAAGCTTGTGTGCAGATAAACTATGAAACCGTAGAAGATTTCGCAATAAAAGTTGTTGCAAAATGGTCAGCTATTGATTGCGACAATTTGTTACATATCGCGCAAAGTATTTTGATGACTCCTTGTAGGAGTTATTTCCCCTTATTTATTGGAAGCAAAATTTGTACCATTGTAACTCATGAACCAGAGGTGATATAGACTAGATATTTCACAGTTGGTCATCATTGACCTTCACCTTGAAAAAGGTCACAAGGTCAAAGGTCAAGGTCATGTTCTAATTTTTGACCCTTGGTTGTGTGCAGATCTCCTCCTTTACTATAATAGATAGAGAACTGAAACCTTTACCAAAATGTGTATCATATTGAGATCTTGAATCGTCACTTTTTTTATTTGACATTTTTATAAGAGTTATCTCCCCTAGACCAATAAAATGTATTGTGAATTGCATTGTATCACTATATCTCAGTAACTATAACAGATATACACATGAAACCTGATATCATTGGTCATCATTGACCTTGACCTTGAAAATGGACACAAGGTCAAAGGTCAAGGTCACGTTTGAAATTTTGACATTGTCTCGCCATCGCTATTCCCTTGAAACGGTAAAAGATAGGCAATAACTTGTAATAGGTAAAAGGTCAACTTTCACCTTGACCTTGCCCAAGGTCAAAGGTCAAGGTCACCTGGGTTTCAGTACAGCGACATGTGAATTTTTGTACCTTTGGATTCGCTTTGTTTTTTTAGCTTGCTACATGTCGCAATAAAATTTGGTGCCAGGCATGGGCAAAAACATGGGGAATTTGAGGGTATTCCGCCAGCTTGCAAAAATAAAGGGGGGGGGGGGTTTTCTAAGGGACCCCATAAGAATGTAGTGTGCAGATTTCATCCTAGACCACAGAGAATGGTGAAACAAAATGGACGCCAAATAGTTCGGAGATCGATGTCCTTGAATTGTCGCTACAGTAGAAATCATTCTGACGAACGATAAAAAACTTTCCAGGTCATGAAAGTTGAAGATAGGTTTTTTATGCAAAAATCGCGATTTTCAGAAAAACCATAAATCCTAGCCTTTCAAAAATGGCGCCAATCGATTTAGAATGTCGATTTTACCCCAAGCAAGTATCTCGGATGTGCATAAATGTCAACAAAATCGAAAATCGGCAGAAAAAATCAAATGTCGAGGCCCCATCGGTACCCCCTAGATTTCAGCGGTTGAATGTTTGTGCATTGATAAATCCTTAAAATATACATCTGAATTATGTCTTCATGAGTTGTTCTAGCTGAAACAAACATTTTTTCTACTTGAGCATTTATTTTGAAATGCCATCGAGTGTCGTCCGGTATGCACGACTGCTGTATTTTACCGAACAAAGAAACGGTTTCCCTATTACAATGAATTGAAAGTAACATTCCTTTGAATTAAACTGTCAAAATAGCATCACCGTTGACCTCCTGAAAAGTCATCTTTTCAACAAAAAAAAAAAAAAAAAAACAACTTCGTGATAATATATAAAATTGTCACGTGACTTTAGTCGTTTCCACCAGTCAAATCAATGCGTTTTATTTGTATTTTATAAATAAAAATCAAACAATTTTCTGTCTTTCTTATTTATTTCATTGGTAAATACACGAAAACATTACAAAATGTCTTTGTATTTTAAATGTAGAAAACACATTGAAGGTATATATACGTCAAAATTTGACTTTCTGCATATCGTCTTCCGTGGTCCAGTGGTATCAACGAGGGCTGGCAAGACTGACATCGTCGGTTCGAGCCTAGGATGTGACATATGATTTTTGCATGCTTTTCTGCTACGTTTCACGTATATTTTATGCAGTTATGGTGTTTTATATAGAAAAAACAAAAAAAAACTGAATTTTTTTTACGCCGCGGTGTAAAAAATGTCGATGGAAGTGGTAAGCCATGATTATTTGTGGCGAAGTCACAAATGAACCTATATTATTAAGGCTTTCCACTTCCGAGTGGGAAGCCTTTCTATTATTCTTCTGTTTCTTATTATTAAGGCTTTCCACTTCCGAGTGGGAAGCCTTACTGTTATTCTTCTGTTTCTTATTATTATTATTCTTATTTTTTTCCGCCAACTTTTCTTTTCCCATTATAAATTTTGTTTCGCGACATGTCGAAAAGACCTTTTGTACTATGGGTGTATGAGACATTACGCTTTTGCAGTTGACCCTGTCACACCGAACACTTTTTCTTTACGGAGTTATCTCCCCTGTTACAGAAAAGCTTGTGTGCAGATAAACTATGAAACCGTAGAAGATTTCGCAATAAAAGTTGTTGCAAAATGGTCAGCTATTGATTGCGACAATTTGTTACATATCGCGCAAAGTATTTTGATGACTCCTTGTAGGAGTTATTTCCCCTTATTTATTGGAAGCAAAATTTGTACCATTGTAACTCATGAACCAGAGGTGATATAGACTAGATATTTCACAGTTGGTCATCATTGACCTTCACCTTGAAAAAGGTCACAAGGTCAAAGGTCAAGGTCATGTTCTAATTTTTGACCCTTGGTTGTGTGCAGATCTCCTCCTTTACTATAATAGATAGAGAACTGAAACCTTTACCAAAATGTGTATCATATTGAGATCTTGAATCGTCACTTTTTTTATTTGACATTTTTATAAGAGTTATCTCCCCTAGACCAATAAAATGTATTGTGAATTGCATTGTATCACTATATCTCAGTAACTATAACAGATATACACATGAAACCTGATATCATTGGTCATCATTGACCTTGACCTTGAAAATGGACACAAGGTCAAAGGTCAAGGTCACGTTTGAAATTTTGACATTGTCTCGCCATCGCTATTCCCTTGAAACGGTAAAATATAGGCAATAACTTGTAATAGGTAAAAGGTCAACTTTCACCTTGACCTTGCCCAAGGTCAAAGGTCAAGGTCACCTGGGTTTCAGTACAGCGACATGTGAATTTTTGTACCTTTGGATTCGCTTTGTTTTTTTAGCTTGCTACATGTCGCAATAAAATTTGGTGCCAGGCATGGGCAAAAACATGGGGAATTTGAGGGTATTCCGCCAGCTTGCAAAAATAAAGGGGGGGGGGGTTTTCTAAGGGACCCCATAAGAATGTAGTGTGCAGATTTCATCCTAGACCACAGAGAATGGTGAAACAAAATGGACACCAAATAGTTCGGAGATCGATGTCCTTGAATTGTCGCTACAGTAGAAATCATTCTGACGAACGATAAAAAACTTTCCAGGTCATGAAAGTTGAAGATAGGTTTTTTATGCAAAAATCGCGATTTTCAGAAAAACCATAAATCCTAGCCTTTCAAAAATGGCGCCAATCGATTTAGAATGTCGATTTTACCCCAAGCAAGTATCTCGGATGTGCATAAATGTCAACAAAATCGAAAATCGGCAGAAAAAATCAAATGTCGAGGCCCCATCGGTACCCCCTAGATTTCAGCGGTTGAATGTTTGTGCATTGATAAATCCTTAAAATATACATCTGAATTATGTCTTCATGAGTTGTTCTAGCTGAAACAAACATTTTTTCTACTTGAGCATTTATTTTGAAATGCCATCGAGTGTCGTCCGGTATGCACGACTGCTGTATTTTACCGAACAAAGAAACGGTTTCCCTATTACAATGAATTGAAAGTAACATTCCTTTGAATTAAACTGTCAAAATAGCATCACCGTTGACCTCCTGAAAAGTCATCTTTTCAACAAAAAAAAAAAAAAAAAAACAACTTCGTGATAATATATAAAATTGTCACGTGACTTTAGTCGTTTCCACCAGTCAAATCAATGCGTTTTATTTGTATTTTATAAATAAAAATCAAACAATTTTCTGTCTTTCTTATTTATTTCATTGGTAAATACACGAAAACATTACAAAATGTCTTTGTATTTTAAATGTAGAAAACACATTGAAGGTATATATACGTCAAAATTTGACTTTCTGCATATCGTCTTCCGTGGTCCAGTGGTATCAACGAGGGCTGGCAAGACTGACATCGTCGGTTCGAGCCTAGGATGTGACATATGATTTTTGCATGCTTTTCTGCTACGTTTCACGTATATTTTATGCAGTTATGGTGTTTTATATAGAAAAAACAAAAAAAAACTGAATTTTTTTTACGCCGCGGTGTAAAAAATGTCGATGGAAGTGGTAAGCCATGATTATTTGTGGCGAAGTCACAAATGAACCTATATTATTAAGGCTTTCCACTTCCGAGTGGGAAGCCTTTCTATTATTCTTCTGTTTCTTATTATTAAGGCTTTCCACTTCCGAGTGGGAAGCCTTACTGTTATTCTTCTGTTTCTTATTATTATTATTCTTATTTTTTTCCGCCAACTTTTCTTTTCCCATTATAAATTTTGTTTCGCGACATGTCGAAAAGACCTTTTGTACTATGGGTGTATGAGACATTACGCTTTTGCAGTTGACCCTGTCACACCGAACACTTTTTCTTTACGGAGTTATCTCCCCTGTTACAGAAAAGCTTGTGTGCAGATAAACTATGAAACCGTAGAAGATTTCGCAATAAAAGTTGTTGCAAAATGGTCAGCTATTGATTGCGACAATTTGTTACATATCGCGCAAAGTATTTTGATGACTCCTTGTAGGAGTTATTTCCCCTTATTTATTGGAAGCAAAATTTGTACCATTGTAACTCATGAACCAGAGGTGATATAGACTAGATATTTCACAGTTGGTCATCATTGACCTTCACCTTGAAAAAGGTCACAAGGTCAAAGGTCAAGGTCATGTTCTAATTTTTGACCCTTGGTTGTGTGCAGATCTCCTCCTTTACTATAATAGATAGAGAACTGAAACCTTTACCAAAATGTGTATCATATTGAGATCTTGAATCGTCACTTTTTTTATTTGACATTTTTATAAGAGTTATCTCCCCTAGACCAATAAAATGTATTGTGAATTGCATTGTATCACTATATCTCAGTAACTATAACAGATATACACATGAAACCTGATATCATTGGTCATCATTGACCTTGACCTTGAAAATGGACACAAGGTCAAAGGTCAAGGTCACGTTTGAAATTTTGACATTGTCTCGCCATCGCTATTCCCTTGAAACGGTAAAAGATAGGCAATAACTTGTAATAGGTAAAAGGTCAACTTTCACCTTGACCTTGCCCAAGGTCAAAGGTCAAGGTCACCTGGGTTTCAGTACAGCGACATGTGAATTTTTGTACCTTTGGATTCGCTTTGTTTTTTTAGCTTGCTACATGTCGCAATAAAATTTGGTGCCAGGCATGGGCAAAAACATGGGGAATTTGAGGGTATTCCGCCAGCTTGCAAAAATAAAGGGGGGGGGGGGTTTTCTAAGGGACCCCATAAGAATGTAGTGTGCAGATTTCATCCTAGACCACAGAGAATGGTGAAACAAAATGGACGCCAAATAGTTCGGAGATCGATGTCCTTGAATTGTCGCTACAGTAGAAATCATTCTGACGAACGATAAAAAACTTTCCAGGTCATGAAAGTTGAAGATAGGTTTTTTATGCAAAAATCGCGATTTTCAGAAAAACCATAAATCCTAGCCTTTCAAAAATGGCGCCAATCGATTTAGAATGTCGATTTTACCCCAAGCAAGTATCTCGGATGTGCATAAATGTCAACAAAATCGAAAATCGGCAGAAAAAATCAAATGTCGAGGCCCCATCGGTACCCCCTAGATTTCAGCGGTTGAATGTTTGTGCATTGATAAATCCTTAAAATATACATCTGAATTATGTCTTCATGAGTTGTTCTAGCTGAAACAAACATTTTTTCTACTTGAGCATTTATTTTGAAATGCCATCGAGTGTCGTCCGGTATGCACGACTGCTGTATTTTACCGAACAAAGAAACGGTTTCCCTATTACAATGAATTGAAAGTAACATTCCTTTGAATTAAACTGTCAAAATAGCATCACCGTTGACCTCCTGAAAAGTCATCTTTTCAACAAAAAAAAAAAAAAAAAAACAACTTCGTGATAATATATAAAATTGTCACGTGACTTTAGTCGTTTCCACCAGTCAAATCAATGCGTTTTATTTGTATTTTATAAATAAAAATCAAACAATTTTCTGTCTTTCTTATTTATTTCATTGGTAAATACACGAAAACATTACAAAATGTCTTTGTATTTTAAATGTAGAAAACACATTGAAGGTATATATACGTCAAAATTTGACTTTCTGCATATCGTCTTCCGTGGTCCAGTGGTATCAACGAGGGCTGGCAAGACTGACATCGTCGGTTCGAGCCTAGGATGTGACATATGATTTTTGCATGCTTTTCTGCTACGTTTCACGTATATTTTATGCAGTTATGGTGTTTTATATAGAAAAAACAAAAAAAAACTGAATTTTTTTTACGCCGCGGTGTAAAAAATGTCGATGGAAGTGGTAAGCCATGATTATTTGTGGCGAAGTCACAAATGAACCTATATTATTAAGGCTTTCCACTTCCGAGTGGGAAGCCTTTCTATTATTCTTCTGTTTCTTATTATTAAGGCTTTCCACTTCCGAGTGGGAAGCCTTACTGTTATTCTTCTGTTTCTTATTATTATTATTCTTATTTTTTTCCGCCAACTTTTCTTTTCCCATTATAAATTTTGTTTCGCGACATGTCGAAAAGACCTTTTGTACTATGGGTGTATGAGACATTACGCTTTTGCAGTTGACCCTGTCACACCGAACACTTTTTCTTTACGGAGTTATCTCCCCTGTTACAGAAAAGCTTGTGTGCAGATAAACTATGAAACCGTAGAAGATTTCGCAATAAAAGTTGTTGCAAAATGGTCAGCTATTGATTGCGACAATTTGTTACATATCGCGCAAAGTATTTTGATGACTCCTTGTAGGAGTTATTTCCCCTTATTTATTGGAAGCAAAATTTGTACCATTGTAACTCATGAACCAGAGGTGATATAGACTAGATATTTCACAGTTGGTCATCATTGACCTTCACCTTGAAAAAGGTCACAAGGTCAAAGGTCAAGGTCATGTTCTAATTTTTGACCCTTGGTTGTGTGCAGATCTCCTCCTTTACTATAATAGATAGAGAACTGAAACCTTTACCAAAATGTGTATCATATTGAGATCTTGAATCGTCACTTTTTTTATTTGACATTTTTATAAGAGTTATCTCCCCTAGACCAATAAAATGTATTGTGAATTGCATTGTATCACTATATCTCAGTAACTATAACAGATATACACATGAAACCTGATATCATTGGTCATCATTGACCTTGACCTTGAAAATGGACACAAGGTCAAAGGTCAAGGTCACGTTTGAAATTTTGACATTGTCTCGCCATCGCTATTCCCTTGAAACGGTAAAAGATAGGCAATAACTTGTAATAGGTAAAAGGTCAACTTTCACCTTGACCTTGCCCAAGGTCAAAGGTCAAGGTCACCTGGGTTTCAGTACAGCGACATGTGAATTTTTGTACCTTTGGATTCGCTTTGTTTTTTTAGCTTGCTACATGTCGCAATAAAATTTGGTGCCAGGCATGGGCAAAAACATGGGGAATTTGAGGGTATTCCGCCAGCTTGCAAAAATAAAGGGGGGGGGGTTTTCTAAGGGACCCCATAAGAATGTAGTGTGCAGATTTCATCCTAGACCACAGAGAATGGTGAAACAAAATGGACGCCAAATAGTTCGGAGATCGATGTCCTTGAATTGTCGCTACAGTAGAAATCATTCTGACGAACGATAAAAAACTTTCCAGGTCATGAAAGTTGAAGATAGGTTTTTTATGCAAAAATCGCGATTTTCAGAAAAACCATAAATCCTAGCCTTTCAAAAATGGCGCCAATCGATTTAGAATGTCGATTTTACCCCAAGCAAGTATCTCGGATGTGCATAAATGTCAACAAAATCGAAAATCGGCAGAAAAAATCAAATGTCGAGGCCCCATCGGTACCCCCTAGATTTCAGCGGTTGAATGTTTGTGCATTGATAAATCCTTAAAATATACATCTGAATTATGTCTTCATGAGTTGTTCTAGCTGAAACAAACATTTTTTCTACTTGATCATTTATTTTGAAATGCCATCGAGTGTCGTCCGGTATGCACGACTGCTGTATTTTACCGAACAAAGAAACGGTTTCCCTATTACAATGAATCGAAAGTAACATTCCTTTGAATTAAACTGTCAAAATAGCATCACTGTTGACCTCCTGAAAAGTCATCTTTTCAACAAAAAAAAAAAAAAAAAAACAACTTCGTGATAATATATAAAATTGTCACGTGACTTTAGTCGTTTCCACCAGTCAAATCAATGCGTTTTATTTGTATTTTATAAATAAAAATCAAAGAATTTTCTGTCTTTCTTATTTATTTCATTGGTAAATACACGAAAACATTACAAAATGTCTTTGTATTTTAAATGTAGAAAACACATTGAAGGTATATATACGTCAAAATTTGACTTTCTGCATATCGTCTTCCGTGGTCCAGTGGTATCAACGAGGGCTGGCAAGACTGACATCGTCGGTTCGAGCCTAGGATGTGACATATGATTTTTGCATGGTTTTCTGCTACGTTTCACGTATATTTTATGCAGTTATGGTTTTTTATATAGAAAAAACAAAAAAAAAACTGAAATTTTTTTACGCCGCGGTGTAAAAAATGTCGATGGAAGTGGTAAGCCATGATCATTTGTGGCGAAGTCACAAATGAACCTATATTATTAAGGCTTTCCACTTCCGAGTGGGAAGCCTTACTGTTATTCTTCTGTTTCTTATTATTATTAGGTCTTTCCACCTTTCTGTGGAAAGACCTATAGTTATTGTTCTGATTATTATTATTATTATTATTATTATTATTATTCTTTTCTCTTTTCTTCCGCCAACTTATTTCGGTGTCTGGTTTTTTTACTTCGCGACATGTCGCTTTGATATTTTATATCTGATATCGGTTACCCATTGCGCTTTCGCAGTTAACCCTGACTGACCGCACCCTTTTCCTTTAAGGAGTTATCTCCCCTTTTACTAAAAAGCTTGTTCATGCTACTCCTCCTAAACCAAAAAAGATAGCAATACCAAACCTTTACCAAAATGTGTCCTATATCCTTGCGCAACTTTGGGACAGATTGATTGAAGGGTTCTGACGACATCTTATAGGAGTTATCTCCCTTTAAATAAAAGTAGTAAGTGATATTCAAACAAATCTCAACAACTAAAAGAGATAGAGGCCTGGGGTCTTCACCATAGATCATCATGACCTTTGACCTTGAAAATGGACACAAGGTCAAAGGTCAAGGTCACGTTCTAAATTTTGACATTTGCTTGTGTGCGCTACTCCTCTGAAACGGTAAAAGATAGATAAACACTTATTGAGAGTAAAATGTTCGTCTTATTAAGACGCAACTTTGTCACATTTGGAGGGAAGTAATTTGACTTCATTTTATACGAGTTATCTCCCATCATATATGTAACTGATTGGTTTTTCACATGGTACTCATTAACTATTAATGATAGAGGGAAAGGAAAGAGTGCAAAATGTTGGTCTCTTAAAGGAGTAACTTTGTTACATTTATAGGGAAAGGATTTGACTTCATTTTATAGGAGTTATCTCCCATTATATATGTAACTTATTGGTTATTTAAATGTTACTCATTAACTATTAATGATAAAGGGAAACGAAAGAGTGCAAAATGTTGGTCTCTTAAAGGAGCAACTTTGTAACATTTATAGGTAAAGGATTTGACTTCATTTTATAGGAGTTATCTCCCATTATATATGTAACTGATAGGTTTTTCACATTGTACTCATTAACTATTAATGATAGAGGGAAACTAAAGAGTGCAAAATGTTGGTCTTTTAAAGGAGCAACTTTGTCACATTCACAGGGAAAGGATTTGACTTCATTTTATAGGAGTTATCTCCCATTATATATGTATCTGATTGGTTTTTCACATGGTTCTCATTAACTATAAATGATAGAGGGAAAGTAAAGAGTGCAAAATGTTGATCTCTTAAAGGAGCAACTTTGTTACATTAACAGGTAAAGGATTTGACTTCATTTTATAGGAGTTATCTCCCATTATATATGTAACTGATTGGTTTTTCACATTGTACTCATTAACTATTAAAGATAGAGGGAAACTAAAGAGTGCAAAATGTTGGTCTTTTAAAGGAGCAGCTTTGTCACATTTACAGGGAAAGGATTTGACTTCATTTTATAGGAGTTATCTCCCATTATATATGTATCTCATTGGTTTTTCACATGGTTCTCTTTAACTATTAATGATAGAGGGAAAGTAAAGAGTGCAAAATGTTGATCTCTTAAAGGAGCAACTTTGTTACATTAACAGGTAAAGGATTTGACTTCATTTTATAGGAGTTATCTCCCATTATATATGTAACTTATTGGTTTTTTACATGTTATTCATTAACTATTAATGATAAAGGGAAACGAAAGAGTGCAAAATGTTGGTCTCTTAAAGGAGCAACTTTGTTACATGTAAAAGGAAAGAATTTGACTTCATTTATAGGAGTTATCTCCCATTATATATGTAACTTATTGGTTTTTCGCATGGTACTCATTAACTATTAATGATAGAGGGAAACTAAAGAGTGCAAAATGTTGATCTCTTAAAGAGGCAACTTTGTTACATTTACAGGTTAAGGATTTGACTTCATTTTATAGGAGTTATCTCCCATTATATATGTAACTTATTTGTTTTTTACATGTTACTCATTAACTATTAATGATAAAGGGAAACGAAAGAGTGCAAAATATTGGTCTCTTAAAGGAGCAACTTTGTTACATTTATAGGGAAAGGATTTGACTTCATTTTATAGGAGTTATCTCCCATTATATATGTAACTGATTGGTTTTTCGCATGGTACTCATTAACTATTAATGATAGAGGGAAACTAAAGAGTGCAAAATGTTGATCTCTTAAAGGAGCAACTTTGTTACATTAACAGGTAAAGGATTTGACTTCATTTTATAGGAGTTATCTCCCATTATATATGTAACTTATTGGTTTTTTACATGTTACTCATTAACTATTAATGATAAAGGGAAACGAAAGAGTGCAAAATGTTGGTCTCTTGAAGGAGCAACTTTGTTACATATATAGGGAAAGGATTTGACTTCATTTTATAGGAGTTATCTCCCATTATAGATGTAACTGATTGGTTTTTCACATGGTACTCATTAACTATTAATGATAGAGGGAAACTAAAGAGTGCAAAATGTTGATCTCTTAAAGGAACAACTTTCTCACATTTACAGGAAAAGGATTTGACTTCATTTTATAGGAGTTATCTCCCATTATATATGTAACTTATTGGTTTTTCACTTGTAACTCATTAACTATTAATGATAGAGGCATGGGGTCTTCACCATAGACTCTCATGCCCTTTGACCTTGAAAACTTGTATGGGTCAAGGTCACGTACTAGTTTTTTACCTTTGCTATTTTTAAAGATATTGAAATTATTTTCGTCTTAAAATGTTCTATTAATAATTACGAGTAAATAAAGACATGGTGTTAAAAGTTGTATAAAACTTTTATAAGAGTTATCTCTCTTAGAATGCCAATCTGTAGCAAATAAAATAAAATAATTTCTATTTTAAATATTTATAGCAAAGTTATAACATTTTGCAAAAAGATGATTATTTTAAATGTCATCATGTAATACAAAATTAAAATTAATATGGAAAGACCCTCAAATGTTCAACCGAACAGTTGATCTTTAATTATTATTATTATTATTATTATTCTTATTTTTTTCCGCCAACTTTTCTTTTCCCATTATAAATTTTGTTTCGCGACATGTCGAAAAGACCTTTTGTACTATGGGTGTATAAGACATTACGCTTTCGCAGTTGACCCTGTCACACCGAACACTTGTTCTTTACGGAGTTATCTCCCCTGTTACAGAAAAGCTTGTGTGCAGATAAACTATGAAACCGTAAAAGATTTCGCAATAAAAGTTGTTGCAAAATGGTCAGCTATGGATTGCGACAATTTGTTACATATCGCGCAAAGTATTTTGACGACTCCTTGTAGGAGTTATTTCCCCTTATTTATTGGAAGTAAAATTTGTACCATTGTAACTCATGAACCAGAGGTGATATAGACTAGATATTTCACAGTTGGTCATCATTGACCTTGACCTTGAAAAAGGTCACAAGGTCAAAGGTCAAGGTCATGTTCTAATTTTTGACCCTTGGTTGTGTGCAGATCTTCTCCTTTACTATAATAGATAGAGAACTGAAACCTTTACCAAAATGTGTATCATATTAAGATCTTGAATCGTCACTTTTTTTATTTGACATTTTATAAGAGTTGTCTCCCCTTAGACCAATAATATGCATTGTGAGTTACATTAGATCACTATATCTCAGTAACTATAACAGATATATACATGAAACCTTATATCATTGGTCATCATTGACCTTGACCTTGAAAATGGACACAAGGTCAAAGGTCAAGGTAACGTTTGAAATTTTGACATTGTCTCGCCATCGCTATTCCCTTGAAACGGTAAAAGATAGGCAATAACTTGTAATAGGTAAAATGTCAACTTTCACCTTGACCTAGCCCAAGGTCACAAGGTCAAAGGTCAAGGTCACCTGGGTTTCAGTACAGCGACATGTGAATTTTTGTACCTTTGGATTCGCTTTGTTTTTTTAGCTTGCTACATGTCGCAATAAAATTTGGTGCCAGGCATGGGCAAAAATATGGGGAATTTGAGGGTATTCCGCCAGCTTGCAAAAAATAAAAAGGGGGGGGGGTGTTTCTAAGGGACCCCATAAGAATGTAGTGTGCAGATTTCATCCTAGACCACAGAGAATGGTGAAACAAAATGGACGCCAAATAGTTCGGGGATCGATGTCCTTGACTTGTCGCTACAGTAGAAATCATTCTGACGAACGATAAAAAAATTTCCAGGTCATGAAAGTTGAAGATAGGTTTTTCATGCAAAAATCGCGATTTTCAGAAAAACCATAAATCCTAGCCTTTCGAAAATGCCGCCAATCGATTTTGAATGTCGATTTTACCCCAACCAAGTATCTCGGATGTGCATAAATGTCAACAAAATCGAAAATCGGCAGAAAAAATCAAATGTCGAGGCCCCATCGGTACCCCCTAAATTTCAGCGATTGAATGTTTGTGCATTGATAAATCCTTAAAATATACATCTGAATTATGTCTTCATGAGTTGTTCTAGCTGAAACAAACATTTTTTCTACTTGATCATTTATTTTGAAATGCCATCGAGTGTCGTCCGGTATGCACGACTGCTGTATTTTACCGAACAAAGAAACGGTTTCCCTATTACAATGAATCGAAAGTAACATTCCTTTGAATTAAACTGTCAAAATAGCATCACTGTTGACCTCCTGAAAAGTCATCTTTTCAACAAAAAAAAAAAAAAAAAAAAAAAAAAAAACAACTTCGTGATAATATATAAAATTGTCACGTGACTTTAGTCGTTTCCACCAGTCAAATCAATGCGTTTTATTTGTATTTTATAAATAAAAATCAAAGAATTTTCTGTCTTTCTTATTTATTTCATTGGTAAATACACGAAAACATTACAAAATGTCTTTGTATTTTAAATGTAGAAAACACATTGAAGGTATATATACGTCAAAATTTGACTTTCTGCATATCGTCTTCCGTGGTCCAGTGGTATCAACGAGGGCTGGCAAGACTGACATCGTCGGTTCGAGCCTAGGATGTGACATATGATTTTTGCATGGTTTTCTGCTACGTTTCACGTATATTTTATGCAGTTATGGTTTTTTATATAGAAAAAACAAAAAAAAAACTGAAATTTTTTTACGCCGCGGTGTAAAAAATGTCGATGGAAGTGGTAAGCCATGATCATTTGTGGCGAAGTCACAAATGAACCTATATTATTAAGGCTTTCCACTTCCGAGTGGGAAGCCTTACTGTTATTCTTCTGTTTCTTATTATTATTATTATTATTAAGGCTTTCCACTTTCCAGTGGAAAGACTTATTGTTATTAGTCTGTTTCTTATTATTATTATTATTATTATTCTTATTGTTTTTCCGCCAACTGTTTTTTCCCATTATAAATTTTGTTTCGCGACATGTCGTAAAGACATTTTGTACTATGGATGTATTAGACATTACGCTTTCGCAGTTGACCCTGGCACACCGAACACTTGTTCTTTACGGAGTTATCTCCCCTGTTACTGAAAAGCTTGTGTGCAGATAAACTATGAAACTGTAAAAGGTTTCGCAATAAAAGTTGTTGCAAAATGGTCAGCTATGGATTGCGACAATTTGTTACATATCGCGCAAAGTATTTTGACGACTCCTTGTAGGAGTTATTTCCCCTTATTTATTGGAAGTACAATTTGTACCATTGTAACTCATGAACCAGAGGTGATATAGACTAGATATTTCACAGTTGGTCATCATTGACCTTGACCTTGAAAAAGGTCACAAGGTCAAAGGTCAAGGTCATGTTCTAATTTTTGACACTTGGTTGTGTACAGATCTCCTCCTTTACTATAATAGATAGAGAACTGAAACCTTTACCAAAATGTGTATCATATTGAGATCTTGAATCGTCACTTTTTTTATTTGACATTTTTATAGGAGTTATCTCCCCTAGACCAATAAAATGTATTGTGAATTGCATTATATCACTATATCTCAGTAACTATAACAGATATATATATGAAACCTTATATCATTGGTCATCATTGACCTTGACCTTGAAAATGGACATAAGGTCAAAGGTCAAGGTCACGTTTGAAATTTTGGCATTGTCTTGTCATCGCTATTACTTTGAAACGGTAAAAGATAGGCTATAAGTTATAATGGATGAAATGTTGGTTTCATAAAGGCGCAACTTTTTTCTATTTAGAGGGAAAGGATCCGGCTTCATCTTATAGGAGTTATCCCCCATTACAACCATTGATAATTAGTTTTTCATTAATTACTTATCAACTATTGATAGTAGAGGCATGGGGTCTTCACTATGGATCATTAGGACCCTTGACCTTGAAAACAAATACAAGGTCAAAGGTCAAGGTCATTTTCTAATTTTTTGTATATATTATAAGTAGTCATATCTTAATGACTTTAAGAGATATTGGCATAAAATCTTCAATGTTGATCACTGTTGACCTTCAGCATGGTCAAGGTCATGCTGTAAAAGTCAAGGTCAAAGTCCTTTATAAATGTTTTTCATGGTACTATGTATTTTGAATGGCTTCTTCTTTTAATGCTATTGCCTATAAGTAATATTTACATAGATTAAAAGATCAGTTTTCAAGGTCATTCAAGTTTTCTTACGTCCTATTTAATGACCTTTCTTATTGTTAAAGATATCTAAATAGTTTTGTAATAATTTTTGTTCTTATTAATTGCTATAGACAAATTACGTATGTTTCTTAGCTTTTTGGTTTCAAGGTCATTTATTTAAGGTCTTCTTTTGAAGTGGAAAGCCTATTAATCGTTCTTTAGAACGATTGAACCTATATTTATTCTTATTTTTTTTCCGCCAAGTTTTGTTATCCCATTATAAATTTTGTTTCGCGACATGTCGTAAAGACATTTTGTACTATGAATGTATGAGACATTACGCATTCGCAGTTAACCCTGGCAGACCGAACACTTGTTCTTTACGGAGTTATCTCCCCTGTTACTGAAAAGCTTGTGTGCAGATAAACTATGAAACTGTAAAAGATTTCGCAATAAAAGTTGTTGCAAAATGGTCAGCTATGGATTGCGACAATTTGTTACATATCGCGCAAAGTATTTTGACGACTACTTGTAGGAGTTATTTCCCCTTATTTATTGGAAGTACAATTTGTACCATTGTAACTCATGAACCAGAGGTGATATAGACTAGATATTTCACAGTTGGTCATCATTGACCTTGACCTTGAAAAAGGTCACAAGGTCAAAGGTCAAGGTCATGTTCTAATTTTTGACACTTGGTTGTGTGCAGATCTCCTCCTTTACTTTAATAGATAGAGAACTGAAACCTTTACCAAAATGTGTATCATATTGAGATCTTGAATCGTCACTTTTTTTATTTGACATTTTTATAAGAGTTATCTCCCCTAGACCAATAAAATGTATTGTGAATTGCATTATATCACTATATCTCAGTAACTATAACAGATATATATATGAAACCTTATATCATTGGTCATCATTGACCTTGACCTTGAAAATGGACACAAGGTCAAAGGTCAAGGTCATGTTTGAAATTTTGGCATTGTCTTGTCATCGCTATTACTTTGAAACGGTAAAAGATAGGCTATAAATTATAATGGATAAAATGTTGGTCTCATAAAGGCGCAACTTTTTTCTATTTAAAGGGAAAGGATCCGGCTTCATCTTATAGGAGTTATCCCCCATTACAACCATTGATAATTAGTTTTTCATTAATTACTTATCAACTATTGATAGTAGAGGCATGGGGTCTTCACTATGGACCATTAGGACCCTTGACCTTGAAAACAAATACAAGGTCAAAGGTCAAGGTCATCTTCTAATTTTTGGTATTTGTTATAAGTAGTCGTATCTCAACTACTATAGGAGATATTGGCATAAAATCTTCAATGTTGATCACTGTTGACCTTCAACATGGTCAAGGTCATGCTGTAAGAGTCAAGGTCAAATCCTTTTTAAATATTTTTCATGGTACTATGTATTTTAAATGTCTTATTTTTATCAATGCTATTGTCTATAAGTAATATTTACTTAGATTAAAAGATCAGTTGTCAAGGTCATTCAAGTTTTCTTACGTCCTATTTAATGACCTTTCTTATTTTGAAAGATATCTAAAAAGTTTTTTTATATTTTTGTACTTATTAATTGATATAGACAAATTTACGTATGTTGCTTAGCTCTTTAGTTTCAAGGTCATTTATTTTAGGTGTTCTTTTAAGTGGAAAGCCTATTAATCGTTCGTTAGAACGATTGAACCTATATTTATTCTTATTTTTTTTCCGCCAAGTTTTGTTATCCCATTATAAATTTTGTTTCGCGACATGTCGTAAAGACATTTTGTACTATGAATGTATGAGACATTACGCATTCGCAGTTAACCCTGGCAGACCGAACACTTTTTCTTTACGGAGTTATTTCCCCTGTCATAAAAAAGCTTGTGTGCAGATAAACTTTGAAACCGCAAAAGATGTCGCAATGAAAGTTGTTCCAAAATGTTCAGCGAAGGATTGCGACACTTTATAACATATCGCAGTGAAGAATTTTTCACCTTCTTATAGGAGTTATTTCCCCTTATTTATTGCAAGTACATTTTTGACCATAGTAACTCATGAACCAGATGTGATAAAGACTAGATATTTCACAGTTGGTCATCATTGCCCCTGACCTTGAAAAAGGTCACAAGGTCAAAGGTCAAGGTCATGTTCTAATTTTTGACCCTTTGTTGTGTGCAGATCTCCTCCTTTACTATAATAGATAGAGAACTGAACCCTTTACCAAAATGTGTATCATATTAAGATCTTGAATCGTCACTTTTTTTATTTGACATTTTATAAGAGTTGTCTCCCCTTAGACCAATAATATGCATTGTGAGTTACATTAGATCACTATATCTCAGTAACTATAACAGATATATACATGAAACCTTATATCATTGGTCATCATTGACCTTGACCTTGAAAATGGACACAAGGTCAAAGGTCAAGGTCACGTTTGAAATTTTGACATTGTCTCGCCATCGCTATTCCCTTGAAACGGTAAAAGATAGGCAATAACTTGTAATAGGTAAAATGTCAACTTTCACCTTGACCTTGCGCAAGGTCACAAGGTCAAAGGTCAAGGTCACCTGTGTTTCAGTACAGCGACATGTGAATTTTTATACCTTTGGATTCGCTTTGTATTTTTAGCTTGCTACATGTCGCAATACAATTTGGTGCCAGGCATGGGCAAAAACATGGGAATTTTAGGGTATTCCGCCAGCCTGCAAAAATAAAGGGGGGGGGGTGTTTCTAAGGGGACCCCATAAGAATGTAGTGTGCAGATTTCATCCTAGACCACAGAGAATGGTGAAACAAAATGGACGCCAAATCGTTCGGGGATCGATGTCCCTAAATTGTCGCTACAGTAGAAATCGTTCTGACGAACGATAAAAAAATGTCCAGGTCATGAAAGTTGAAGATAGGTTTTTTATGCAAAAATCGCAATTTTCAGAAAAACCATAAATCCTAGCTTTTCGAAAATGGTGCCAATCGATTTAGAATGTCGATTTTACCCCAACCATGTATCTCGGATGTGCATAAATGTCAACAAACTCGAAAATCGGCAGAAAAAATCAAATGTCGAGACCCCATCGGGACCCCTTAGATTTCAGCGGTTGAATGTTTGTGCATTGATTAATCCTTGAAATATACATCTGAATTGTGTCTTCGTGAGTTGTTCTAGCTGAAACAAACATTTTTTCCACTTGCATTTATTTTGAAATGACAATAAAATGCGCGCGATCGAGTGTCGTTTGGTACGTACGATTGCTGTATTTCACCGAAGAAAAATCCGTTTTTCCTTTTACAATGAATTGAAAGTAACATTAAACTGTCAAAATTGCATCATTGTTGACGGCGATCATATGTATACAGTACGTATGACGCCTGTTTTCTATTTTTTTTTTTTTTTTTTTTTATAAGTCCACGATAATATGTAGCATTGTCACGTGACATCAGACGTCTCGACCAGTCAAATCAATGTGTTCTATTTGTATTTCATAAATAAAAATCATAGAATTTTCTGTCTTTCTTATTTATTTCATTGGTAAATACACGAAAACATTACAAAATGTCTTTGTATTTTAAATGTAGAAAACACATTGAAGGTATATATACGTCAAAATTTGACTTTCTGCATATCGTCTTCCGTGGTCCAGTGGTATCAACGAGGGCTGGCAAGACTGACATCGTCGGTTCGAGCCTGGGATGTGACATATGATTTTTGCATGCTTTTCTGCTACGTTTCACGTATATTTTATGCAGTTATGGTTTTTTATATAGAAAAAACCAAAAAAAAACTGAAATTTTTTTACGCCGCTGTGTAAAAAATGTCGATGGAAGTGGTAAGCCATGATTATTTGTGGCGAAGTCACAAATGAACCTATATTATTAAGGCTTTCCACTTCCGAGTGGAATGCCTTACTGTTATTAGTCTGTTTCTTATTATTCTTATTTTTTTTCCGCCAAGTTTTGTTATCCCATTATAAATTTTGTTTCGCGACATGTCGTAAAGACATTTTGTACTATGAATGTATGAGACATTACGCATTCGCAGTTAACCCTGGCAGACCGAACACTTGTTCTTTACGGAGTTATCTCCCCTGTTACTGAAAAGCTTGTGTGCAGATAAACTATGAAACTGTAAAAGATTTCGCAATAAAAGTTGTTGCAAAATGGTCAGCTATGGATTGCGACAATTTGTTACATATCGCGCAAAGTATTTTGACGACTACTTGTAGGAGTTATTTCCCCTTATTTATTGGAAGTACAATTTGTACCATTGTAACTCATGAACCAGAGGTGATATAGACTAGATATTTCACAGTTGGTCATCATTGACCTTGACCTTGAAAAAGGTCACAAGGTCAAAGGTCAAGGTCATGTTCTAATTTTTGACACTTGGTTGTGTGCAGATCTCCTCCTTTACTTTAATAGATAGAGAACTGAAACCTTTACCAAAATGTGTATCATATTGAGATCTTGAATCGTCACTTTTTTTATTTGACATTTTTATAAGAGTTATCTCCCCTAGACCAATAAAATGTATTGTGAATTGCATTATATCACTATATCTCAGTAACTATAACAGATATATATATGAAACCTTATATCATTGGTCATCATTGACCTTGACCTTGAAAATGGACACAAGGTCAAAGGTCAAGGTCATGTTTGAAATTTTGGCATTGTCTTGTCATCGCTATTACTTTGAAACGGTAAAAGATAGGCTATAAATTATAATGGATAAAATGTTGGTCTCATAAAGGCGCAACTTTTTTCTATTTAAAGGGAAAGGATCCGGCTTCATCTTATAGGAGTTATCCCCCATTACAACCATTGATAATTAGTTTTTCATTAATTACTTATCAACTATTGATAGTAGAGGCATGGGGTCTTCACTATGGACCATTAGGACCCTTGACCTTGAAAACAAATACAAGGTCAAAGGTCAAGGTCATCTTCTAATTTTTGGTATTTGTTATAAGTAGTCGTATCTCAACTACTATAGGAGATATTGGCATAAAATCTTCAATGTTGATCACTGTTGACCTTCAACATGGTCAAGGTCATGCTGTAAGAGTCAAGGTCAAATCCTTTTTAAATATTTTTCATGGTACTATGTATTTTAAATGTCTTATTTTTATCAATGCTATTGTCTATAAGTAATATTTACTTAGATTAAAAGATCAGTTGTCAAGGTCATTCAAGTTTTCTTACGTCCTATTTAATGACCTTTCTTATTTTGAAAGATATCTAAAAAGTTTTTTTATATTTTTGTACTTATTAATTGATATAGACAAATTTACGTATGTTGCTTAGCTTTTTAGTTTCAAGGTCATTTATTTTAGGTGTTCTTTTAAGTGGAAAGCCTATTAATCGTTCGTTAGAACGATTGAACCTATATTTATTCTTATTTTTTTTCCGCCAAGTTTTGTTATCCCATTATAAATTTTGTTTCGCGACATGTCGTAAAGACATTTTGTACTATGAATGTATGAGACATTACGCATTCGCAGTTAACCCTGGCAGACCGAACACTTTTTCTTTACGGAGTTATTTCCCCTGTCATAAAAAAGCTTGTGTGCAGATAAACTTTGAAACCGCAAAAGATGTCGCAATGAAAGTTGTTCCAAAATGTTCAGCGAAGGATTGCGACACTTTATAACATATCGCAGTGAAGAATTTTTCACCTTCTTATAGGAGTTATTTCCCCTTATTTATTGCAAGTACATTTTTGACCATAGTAACTCATGAACCAGATGTGATAAAGACTAGATATTTCACAGTTGGTCATCATTGCCCCTGACCTTGAAAAAGGTCACAAGGTCAAAGGTCAAGGTCATGTTCTAATTTTTGACCCTTTGTTGTGTGCAGATCTCCTCCTTTACTATAATAGATAGAGAACTGAACCCTTTACCAAAATGTGTATCATATTAAGATCTTGAATCGTCACTTTTTTTATTTGACATTTTATAAGAGTTGTCTCCCCTTAGACCAATAATATGCATTGTGAGTTACATTAGATCACTATATCTCAGTAACTATAACAGATATATACATGAAACCTTATATCATTGGTCATCATTGACCTTGACCTTGAAAATGGACACAAGGTCAAAGGTCAAGGTCACGTTTGAAATTTTGACATTGTCTCGCCATCGCTATTCCCTTGAAACGGTAAAAGATAGGCAATAACTTGTAATAGGTAAAATGTCAACTTTCACCTTGACCTTGCGCAAGGTCACAAGGTCAAAGGTCAAGGTCACCTGTGTTTCAGTACAGCGACATGTGAATTTTTATACCTTTGGATTCGCTTTGTATTTTTAGCTTGCTACATGTCGCAATACAATTTGGTGCCAGGCATGGGCAAAAACATGGGAATTTTAGGGTATTCCGCCAGCCTGCAAAAATAAAGGGGGGGGGGTGTTTCTAAGGGGACCCCATAAGAATGTAGTGTGCAGATTTCATCCTAGACCACAGAGAATGGTGAAACAAAATGGACGCCAAATCGTTCGGGGATCGATGTCCCTAAATTGTCGCTACAGTAGAAATCGTTCTGACGAACGATAAAAAAATGTCCAGGTCATGAAAGTTGAAGATAGGTTTTTTATGCAAAAATCGCAATTTTCAGAAAAACCATAAATCCTAGCTTTTCGAAAATGGTGCCAATCGATTTAGAATGTCGATTTTACCCCAACCATGTATCTCGGATGTGCATAAATGTCAACAAACTCGAAAATCGGCAGAAAAAATCAAATGTCGAGACCCCATCGGGACCCCTTAGATTTCAGCGGTTGAATGTTTGTGCATTGATTAATCCTTGAAATATACATCTGAATTGTGTCTTCGTGAGTTGTTCTAGCTGAAACAAACATTTTTTCCACTTGCATTTATTTTGAAATGACAATAAAATGCGCGCGATCGAGTGTCGTTTGGTACGTACGATTGCTGTATTTCACCGAAGAAAAATCCGTTTTTCCTTTTACAATGAATTGAAAGTAACATTAAACTGTCAAAATTGCATCATTGTTGACGGCGATCATATGTATACAGTACGTATGACGCCTGTTTTCTATTTTTTTTTTTTTTTTTTTTTATAAGTCCACGATAATATGTAGCATTGTCACGTGACATCAGACGTCTCGACCAGTCAAATCAATGTGTTCTATTTGTATTTCATAAATAAAAATCATAGAATTTTCTGTCTTTCTTATTTATTTCATTGGTAAATACACGAAAACATTACAAAATGTCTTTGTATTTTAAATGTAGAAAACACATTGAAGGTATATATACGTCAAAATTTGACTTTCTGCATATCGTCTTCCGTGGTCCAGTGGTATCAACGAGGGCTGGCAAGACTGACATCGTCGGTTCGAGCCTAGGATGTGACATATGATTTTTGCATGCTTTTCTGCTACGTTTCACGTATATTTTATGCAGTTATGGTTTTTTATATAGAAAAAACCAAAAAAAAACTGAAATTTTTTTACGCCGCTGTGTAAAAAATGTCGATGGAAGTGGTAAGCCATGATTATTTGTGGCGAAGTCACAAATGAACCTATATTATTAAGGCTTTCCACTTCCGAGTGGAATGCCTTACTGTTATTAGTCTGTTTCTTATTATTCTTATTTTTTTTCCGCCAAGTTTTGTTATCCCATTATAAATTTTGTTTCGCGACATGTCGTAAAGACATTTTGTACTATGAATGTATGAGACATTACGCATTCGCAGTTAACCCTGGCAGACCGAACACTTGTTCTTTACGGAGTTATCTCCCCTGTTACTGAAAAGCTTGTGTGCAGATAAACTATGAAACTGTAAAAGATTTCGCAATAAAAGTTGTTGCAAAATGGTCAGCTATGGATTGCGACAATTTGTTACATATCGCGCAAAGTATTTTGACGACTACTTGTAGGAGTTATTTCCCCTTATTTATTGGAAGTACAATTTGTACCATTGTAACTCATGAACCAGAGGTGATATAGACTAGATATTTCACAGTTGGTCATCATTGACCTTGACCTTGAAAAAGGTCACAAGGTCAAAGGTCAAGGTCATGTTCTA
This sequence comes from Limnoperna fortunei, assembly GCA_944474755.1. Classification (NCBI taxonomy): domain Eukaryota; kingdom Metazoa; phylum Mollusca; class Bivalvia; order Mytilida; family Modiolidae; genus Limnoperna; species Limnoperna fortunei. Next base: position 19,133,405 of record OX104114.1, on the reverse strand, counting down.
ATTTTTGACACTTGGTTGTGTGCAGATCTCCTCCTTTACTTTAATAGATAGAGAACTGAAACCTTTACCAAAATGTGTATCATATTGAGATCTTGAATCGTCACTTTTTTTATTTGACATTTTTATAAGAGTTATCTCCCCTAGACCAATAAAATGTATTGTGAATTGCATTATATCACTATATCTCAGTAACTATAACAGATATATATATGAAACCTTATATCATTGGTCATCATTGACCTTGACCTTGAAAATGGACACAAGGTCAAAGGTCAAGGTCATGTTTGAAATTTTGGCATTGTCTTGTCATCGCTATTACTTTGAAACGGTAAAAGATAGGCTATAAATTATAATGGATAAAATGTTGGTCTCATAAAGGCGCAACTTTTTTCTATTTAAAGGGAAAGGATCCGGCTTCATCTTATAGGAGTTATCCCCCATTACAACCATTGATAATTAGTTTTTCATTAATTACTTATCAACTATTGATAGTAGAGGCATGGGGTCTTCACTATGGACCATTAGGACCCTTGACCTTGAAAACAAATACAAGGTCAAAGGTCAAGGTCATCTTCTAATTTTTGGTATTTGTTATAAGTAGTCGTATCTCAACTACTATAGGAGATATTGGCATAAAATCTTCAATGTTGATCACTGTTGACCTTCAACATGGTCAAGGTCATGCTGTAAGAGTCAAGGTCAAATCCTTTTTAAATATTTTTCATGGTACTATGTATTTTAAATGTCTTATTTTTATCAATGCTATTGTCTATAAGTAATATTTACTTAGATTAAAAGATCAGTTGTCAAGGTCATTCAAGTTTTCTTACGTCCTATTTAATGACCTTTCTTATTTTGAAAGATATCTAAAAAGTTTTTTTATATTTTTGTACTTATTAATTGATATAGACAAATTTACGTATGTTGCTTAGCTTTTTAGTTTCAAGGTCATTTATTTTAGGTGTTCTTTTAAGTGGAAAGCCTATTAATCGTTCGTTAGAACGATTGAACCTATATTTATTCTTATTTTTTTTCCGCCAAGTTTTGTTATCCCATTATAAATTTTGTTTCGCGACATGTCGTAAAGACATTTTGTACTATGAATGTATGAGACATTACGCATTCGCAGTTAACCCTGGCAGACCGAACACTTTTTCTTTACGGAGTTATTTCCCCTGTCATAAAAAAGCTTGTGTGCAGATAAACTTTGAAACCGCAAAAGATGTCGCAATGAAAGTTGTTCCAAAATGTTCAGCGAAGGATTGCGACACTTTATAACATATCGCAGTGAAGAATTTTTCACCTTCTTATAGGAGTTATTTCCCCTTATTTATTGCAAGTACATTTTTGACCATAGTAACTCATGAACCAGATGTGATAAAGACTAGATATTTCACAGTTGGTCATCATTGCCCCTGACCTTGAAAAAGGTCACAAGGTCAAAGGTCAAGGTCATGTTCTAATTTTTGACCCTTTGTTGTGTGCAGATCTCCTCCTTTACTATAATAGATAGAGAACTGAACCCTTTACCAAAATGTGTATCATATTAAGATCTTGAATCGTCACTTTTTTTATTTGACATTTTATAAGAGTTGTCTCCCCTTAGACCAATAATATGCATTGTGAGTTACATTAGATCACTATATCTCAGTAACTATAACAGATATATACATGAAACCTTATATCATTGGTCATCATTGACCTTGACCTTGAAAATGGACACAAGGTCAAAGGTCAAGGTCACGTTTGAAATTTTGACATTGTCTCGCCATCGCTATTCCCTTGAAACGGTAAAAGATAGGCAATAACTTGTAATAGGTAAAATGTCAACTTTCACCTTGACCTTGCGCAAGGTCACAAGGTCAAAGGTCAAGGTCACCTGTGTTTCAGTACAGCGACATGTGAATTTTTATACCTTTGGATTCGCTTTGTATTTTTAGCTTGCTACATGTCGCAATACAATTTGGTGCCAGGCATGGGCAAAAACATGGGAATTTTAGGGTATTCCGCCAGCCTGCAAAAATAAAGGGGGGGGGGGGTGTTTCTAAGGGGACCCCATAAGAATGTAGTGTGCAGATTTCATCCTAGACCACAGAGAATGGTGAAACAAAATGGACGCCAAATCGTTCGGGGATCGATGTCCCTAAATTGTCGCTACAGTAGAAATCGTTCTGACGAACGATAAAAAAATGTCCAGGTCATGAAAGTTGAAGATAGGTTTTTTATGCAAAAATCGCAATTTTCAGAAAAACCATAAATCCTAGCTTTTCGAAAATGGTGCCAATCGATTTAGAATGTCGATTTTACCCCAACCATGTATCTCGGATGTGCATAAATGTCAACAAACTCGAAAATCGGCAGAAAAAATCAAATGTCGAGACCCCATCGGGACCCCTTAGATTTCAGCGGTTGAATGTTTGTGCATTGATTAATCCTTGAAATATACATCTGAATTGTGTCTTCGTGAGTTGTTCTAGCTGAAACAAACATTTTTTCCACTTGCATTTATTTTGAAATGACAATAAAATGCGCGCGATCGAGTGTCGTTTGGTACGTACGATTGCTGTATTTCACCGAAGAAAAATCCGTTTTTCCTTTTACAATGAATTGAAAGTAACATTAAACTGTCAAAATTGCATCATTGTTGACGGCGATCATATGTATACAGTACGTATGACGCCTGTTTTCTATTTTTTTTTTTTTTTTTTTTATAAGTCCACGATAATATGTAGCATTGTCACGTGACATCAGACGTCTCGACCAGTCAAATCAATGTGTTCTATTTGTATTTCATAAATAAAAATCATAGAATTTTCTGTCTTTCTTATTTATTTCATTGGTAAATACACGAAAACATTACAAAATGTCTTTGTATTTTAAATGTAGAAAACACATTGAAGGTATATATACGTCAAAATTTGACTTTCTGCATATCGTCTTCCGTGGTCCAGTGGTATCAACGAGGGCTGGCAAGACTGACATCGTCGGTTCGAGCCTAGGATGTGACATATGATTTTTGCATGCTTTTCTGCTACGTTTCACGTATATTTTATGCAGTTATGGTTTTTTATATAGAAAAAACCAAAAAAAAACAGAAATTTTTTTACGCCGCTGTGTAAAAAATGTCGATGGAAGTGGTAAGCCATGATTATTTGTGGCGAAGTCACAAATGAACCTATATTATTAAGGCTTTCCACTTCCGAGTGGAATGCCTTACTGTTATTAGTCTGTTTCTTATTATTCTTATTTTTTTTCCGCCAAGTTTTGTTATCCCATTATAAATTTTGTTTCGCGACATGTCGTAAAGACATTTTGTACTATGAATGTATGAGACATTACGCATTCGCAGTTAACCCTGGCAGACCGAACACTTTTTCTTTACGGAGTTATTTCCCCTGTCATAAAAAAGCTTGTGTGCAGATAAACTTTGAAACCGCAAAAGATGTCGCAATGAAAGTTGTTCCAAAATGTTCAGCGAAGGATTGCGACACTTTATAACATATCGCAGTGAAGAATTTTTCACCTTCTTATAGGAGTTATTTCCCCTTATTTATTGCAAGTACATTTTTGACCATAGTAACTCATGAACCAGATGTGATAAAGACTAGATATTTCACAGTTGGTCATCATTGCCCCTGACCTTGAAAAAGGTCACAAGGTCAAAGGTCAAGGTCATGTTCTAATTTTTGACCCTTTGTTGTGTGCAGATCTCCTCCTTTACTATAATAGATAGAGAACTGAACCCTTTACCAAAATGTGTATCATATTAAGATCTTGAATCGTCACTTTTTTTATTTGACATTTTATAAGAGTTGTCTCCCCTTAGACCAATAATATGCATTGTGAGTTACATTAGATCACTATATCTCAGTAACTATAACAGATATATACATGAAACCTTATATCATTGGTCATCATTGACCTTGACCTTGAAAATGGACACAAGGTCAAAGGTCAAGGTCACGTTTGAAATTTTGACATTGTCTCGCCATCGCTATTCCCTTGAAACGGTAAAAGATAGGCAATAACTTGTAATAGGTAAAATGTCAACTTTCACCTTGACCTTGCGCAAGGTCACAAGGTCAAAGGTCAAGGTCACCTGTGTTTCAGTACAGCGACATGTGAATTTTTATACCTTTGGATTCGCTTTGTATTTTTAGCTTGCTACATGTCGCAATACAATTTGGTGCCAGGCATGGGCAAAAACATGGGAATTTTAGGGTATTCCGCCAGCCTGCAAAAATAAAGGGGGGGGGGTGTTTCTAAGGGGACCCCATAAGAATGTAGTGTGCAGATTTCATCCTAGACCACAGAGAATGGTGAAACAAAATGGACGCCAAATCGTTCGGGGATCGATGTCCCTAAATTGTCGCTACAGTAGAAATCGTTCTGACGAACGATAAAAAAATGTCCAGGTCATGAAAGTTGAAGATAGGTTTTTTATGCAAAAATCGCAATTTTCAGAAAAACCATAAATCCTAGCTTTTCGAAAATGGTGCCAATCGATTTAGAATGTCGATTTTACCCCAACCATGTATCTCGGATGTGCATAAATGTCAACAAACTCGAAAATCGGCAGAAAAAATCAAATGTCGAGACCCCATCGGGACCCCTTAGATTTCAGCGGTTGAATGTTTGTGCATTGATTAATCCTTGAAATATACATCTGAATTGTGTCTTCGTGAGTTGTTCTAGCTGAAACAAACATTTTTTCCACTTGCATTTATTTTGAAATGACAATAAAATGCGCGCGATCGAGTGTCGTTTGGTACGTACGATTGCTGTATTTCACCGAAGAAAAATCCGTTTTTCCTTTTACAATGAATTGAAAGTAACATTAAACTGTCAAAATTGCATCATTGTTGACGGCGATCATATGTATACAGTACGTATGACGCCTGTTTTCTATTTTTTTTTTTTTTTTTTTTATAAGTCCACGATAATATGTAGCATTGTCACGTGACATCAGACGTCTCGACCAGTCAAATCAATGTGTTCTATTTGTATTTCATAAATAAAAATCATAGAATTTTCTGTCTTTCTTATTTATTTCATTGGTAAATACACGAAAACATTACAAAATGTCTTTGTATTTTAAATGTAGAAAACACATTGAAGGTATATATACGTCAAAATTTGACTTTCTGCATATCGTCTTCCGTGGTCCAGTGGTATCAACGAGGGCTGGCAAGACTGACATCGTCGGTTCGAGCCTAGGATGTGACATATGATTTTTGCATGCTTTTCTGCTACGTTTCACGTATATTTTATGCAGTTATGGTTTTTTATATAGAAAAAACCAAAAAAAAACTGAAATTTTTTTACGCCGCTGTGTAAAAAATGTCGATGGAAGTGGTAAGCCATGATTATTTGTGGCGAAGTCACAAATGAACCTATATTATTAAGGCTTTCCACTTCCGAGTGGAATGCCTTACTGTTATTAGTCTGTTTCTTATTATTCTTATTTTTTTTCCGCCAAGTTTTGTTATCCCATTATAAATTTTGTTTCGCGACATGTCGTAAAGACATTTTGTACTATGAATGTATGAGACATTACGCATTCGCAGTTAACCCTGGCAGACCGAACACTTTTTCTTTACGGAGTTATTTCCCCTGTCATAAAAAAGCTTGTGTGCAGATAAACTTTGAAACCGCAAAAGATGTCGCAATGAAAGTTGTTCCAAAATGTTCAGCGAAGGATTGCGACACTTTATAACATATCGCAGTGAAGAATTTTTCACCTTCTTATAGGAGTTATTTCCCCTTATTTATTGCAAGTACATTTTTGACCATAGTAACTCATGAACCAGATGTGATAAAGACTAGATATTTCACAGTTGGTCATCATTGCCCCTGACCTTGAAAAAGGTCACAAGGTCAAAGGTCAAGGTCATGTTCTAATTTTTGACCCTTTGTTGTGTGCAGATCTCCTCCTTTACTATAATAGATAGAGAACTGAACCCTTTACCAAAATGTGTATCATATTAAGATCTTGAATCGTCACTTTTTTTATTTGACATTTTATAAGAGTTGTCTCCCCTTAGACCAATAATATGCATTGTGAGTTACATTAGATCACTATATCTCAGTAACTATAACAGATATATACATGAAACCTTATATCATTGGTCATCATTGACCTTGACCTTGAAAATGGACACAAGGTCAAAGGTCAAGGTCACGTTTGAAATTTTGACATTGTCTCGCCATCGCTATTCCCTTGAAACGGTAAAAGATAGGCTATAAGTTATAATGGATAAAATGTTGGTCTCATAAAGGCGCAACTTTTTTCTATTTAGAGGGAAAGGATCCGGCTTCATCTTATAGGAGTTATCCCCCATTACAACCATTGATAATTAGTTTTTCATTAATTACTTATCAACTATTGATAATAGAGGCATGGGGTCTTCACTATGGATCATTAGGACCCTTGACCTTGAAAACAAATACAAGGTCAAAGGTCAAAGTCATTTTCTAATTTTTTTGTATATATTATAAGTAGTCATATCTTAATGACTTTAAGAGATATTGGCATAAAATCTTCAATGTTGATCACTGTTGACCTTCAGAATGGTCAAGGTCATGCTGTAAAAGTCAAGGTCAAAGTCCTTTATAAATGTTTTTCATGGTACTATGTATTTTGAATGGCTTATTCTTTTAATGCTATTGCCTATAAGTAATATTTACGTAGATTAAAAGATCAGTTGTCAAGGTCATTCAAGTTTTCTTACGTCCTATTTAATGACCTTTCTTATTTTTAAAGATATCTAAATAGTTTTTTAATAATTTTTGTTCTTATTAATTGCTATAGACAAATTACGTATGTTTCTTAGCTTTTTGGTTTCAAGGTCATTTATTTAAGGTCTTCTTTTGAAGTGGAAAGCCTATTAATCGTTCTTTAGAACGATTGAACCTATATTTATTCTTATTTTTTTTCCGCCAAGTTTTGTTATCCCATTATAAATTTTGTTTCGCGACATGTCGTAAAGATATTTTGTACTATGGATGTATGAGACATTACGCTTGCGCAGTTAACCCTGTGACACCGAACACTTTTTCTTTACGGAGTTATTTCCCCTGTCATAAAAAGCTTGTGTGCAGATAAACTATGAAACTGTAAAAGATTTCGCAATAAAAGTTGTTCCAAAATGTTCAGCTAAGGATTGCGACACTTTATAACATATCGCATTAAAGAATTTTTCACCTTCTTATAGGAGTTATTTCCCCTTATTTATTGGAAGTAAAATTTGTACCATTGTAACTCATGAACCAGAGGTGATATAGACTAGATATTTCACAGTTGGTCATCATTGACCTTGACCTTGAAAAAGGTCACAAGGTCAAAGGTCAAGGTCATGTTCTAATTTTTGACCCTTGGTTGTGTGCAGATCTCCTCCTTTACTATTATAGATTAGAGAACTGAAACCTTTACCAAAATGTGTATCATATTGAGATCTTGAATCGTCACTTTTTTATTTGACATTTTTATAAGAGTTATCTCCCCTAGACCAATAAAATGTATTGTGAATTGCATTATATCACTATATCTCAGTAACTATAACAGATATATATATGAAACCTTATATCATTGGTCATCATTGACCTTGACCTTGAAAATGGACACAAGGTCAAAGGTCAAGGTCACGCTTGAAATTTTGGCATTGTCTTGTCATCGCTATTACTTTGAAACGGTAAAAGATAGGCTATAAGTTATAATGGATAAAATGTCGGTCTCATAAAGGCGCAACTTTTTTTTATTTAGAGGGAAAGGATCCGGCTTCATCTTATAGGAGTTATCCCCCATTACAACCATTGATAATTAGTTTTTCATTAATTACTTATCAACTATTGATAATAGAGGCATGGGGTCTTCACTATGGATCATTAGGACCCTTGACCTTGAAAACAAATACAATGTCAAAGGTCAAGGTCATTTTCTAATTTTTTGTATATATTATAAGTAGTCATATCTTAATGACTTTAAGAGATATTGGCATAAAATCTTCAATGTTGATCACTGTTGACCTTCAGCATGGTCAAGGTCATGCTGTAAAAGTCAAGGTCAAAGTCCTTTATAAATGTTTTTCATGGTGCTATGTATTTTGAATGGCTTCTTCTTTTAATGCTATTGCCTATAAGTAATATTTACGTAGATTAAAAGATCAGTTGTCAAGGTCATTCAAGTTTTCTTACGTCCTATTTAATGACCTTTCTTATTTTTAAAGATATCTAAATAGTTTTTTAATAATTTTTGTTCTTATTAATTGCTATAGACAAATTACGTATGTTTCTTAGCTTTTTGGTTTCAAGGTCATTTATTTAAGGTCTTCTTTTGAAGTGGAAAGCCTATTAATCGTTCTTTAGAACGATTGAACCTATATTTAAGGCTTTCCACTTTCCAGTGGAAAGACTTACTGTTATTAGTCTGTTTCTTATTATTCTTATTTTTTTTCCGCCAAGTTTTGTTATCCCATTATAAATTTTGTTTCGCGACATGTCGTAAAGATATTTTGTACTATGGATGTATGAGACATTACGCTTGCGCAGTTAACCCTGTGACACCGAACACTTTTTCTTTACGGAGTTATTTCCCCTGTCATAAAAAGCTTGTGTGCAGATAAACTATGAAACCGTAAAAGATTTCGAAATGAAAGTTGTTCCAAAATGTTCAGCTAAGGATTGCGACACTTTATAACATATCACATTAAATAATTTTTCACCTTCTTATAGGAGTTATTTCCCCTTATTTATTGGAAGTACAATTTGTACCATTGTAACTCATGAACCAGAGGTGATATAGACTAGATATTTCACAGTTGGTCATCATTGACCTTGACCTTGAAAAAGGTCACAAGGTCAAAGGTCAAGGTCATGTTCTAATTTTTTACCCTTGGTTGTGTGCAGATCTTCTCCTTTACTATAATAGATAGAGAACTGAAACCTTTACCATAATGTGTATCATATTGAGATCTTGAATCGTCACTTTTTTTATTTGACATTTTTATAAGAGTTATCTCCCCTAGACCAATAAAATGTATTGTTAATTTCATTATATCACTATATCTCAGTAACTATAACAGATATATATATATGAAACCTTATATCATTGGTCATCATTCACCTTGACCTTGAAAATGGACACAAGGTCAAAGGTCAAGGTCACGTTTGAAAATTTGACATCGTCTTGTCATCGCTATTCCATTGAAACGGTAAAAGATAGGCTATAAGTTATAATGGATAAAATGTTGGTCTCATAAAGGCGTAACTTTTTCCTACTTTGAGGTAAAGGATCCGACTTCATTTTATAGGAGTTATCCCCCATTACAACCATTGTTAATTAGTTTTTCAATAATTACTTATCAACTATTAATAGTAGAGGCTTGGGGTCTTCACTATAGACCATTAGGACCCTTGACTTTGAAGACAAATACAAGGTCAAAGGTCAAGGTCATCTGCTAATTATTGGTAAATTTTATAAGTAGTCATATCTCAATAACTAGAAGAGATATTGGCATAAAATCTTCAATGTTGATCACAGTTGACCTTCAGCATGGTCAAGTTCACGGTGTAAGAGTCAAGGTCAAAGTCCTTTTTTAATTTTTTTCATGGTCCTATGTATTTTAAATGGCTTATTCTTATAAATGCTATTGTCTATAAGTAAAATTTACGTAGATAAAAAGATCAGTTGTCAAGGTCACTCAAGTTTTCTAACGTCCTATTTAATGTCCTTTCTTATTTTTTAAAAATATCTAAATGGTTTATTTTAATTATTATTGAACCTATTAATTGCTATAGTCAAATTGCGGATCTTGCTTAGCTTTTTAGTTTCAAGGTCATTTATTTAAGGTCTTCTTTTGAAGTGGAAAGCCTATTAATCGTTCTTTAGAACGATTGAACCTATATTTATTCTTATTTTTTTTCCGCCAAGTTTTGTTATCCCATTATAAATTTTGTTTCGCGACATGTCGTAAAGACATTTTGTACTATGGATGTATGAGACATTACGCTTTCGCAGTTAACCCTGGCAGACCGAACACTTTTTCTTTACGGAGTTATTTCCCCTGTCATAAAAAAGCTTGTGTGCAGATAAACTTTGAAACCGTAAAAGATTTCGCAATAAAAGTTGTTGCAAAATGGCCAGCTATGGATTGCGACAATTTGTTACATATCGCGCAAAGTATTTTGACGACTCCTTGTAGGAGTTATTTCCCCTTATTTATTGGAAGTACAATTTGTACCATTGTAACTCATGAACCAGAGGTGATATAGACTAGATATTTCACAGTTGGTCATCATTGACCTTGACCTTGAAAAAGGTCACAAGGTCAAAGGTCAAGGTCATGTTCTAATTTTTGACACTTGGTTGTGTGCAGATCTCCTCCTTTACTATAATAGATAGAGAACTGAAACCTTTACCAAAATGTGTATCATATTGAGATCTTGAATCGTCACTTTTTTTATTTGACATTTTTATAAGAGTTATCTCCCCTAGACCAATAAAATGTATTGTGAATTGCATTATATCACTATATCTCAGTAACTATAACAGATATATATATGAAACCTTATATCATTGGTCATCATTGACCTTGACCTTGAAAATGGACACAAGGTCAAAGGTCAAGGTCACGTTTGAAATTTTGGCATTGTCTTGTCATCGCTATTACTTTGAAACGGTAAAAGATAGGCTATAAGTTATAATGGATAAAATGTTGGTCTCATAAAGGCGCAACTTTTTTCTAGTTAAAGGGAAAGGATCCGGCTTCATCTTATAGGAGTTATCCCCCATTACAACCATTGATAATTAGTTTTTCATTAATTACTTATCAACTATTGATAGTAGAGGCATGGGGTCTTCACTATGGATCATTAGGACCCTTGACCTTGAAAACAAATACAAGGTCAAAGGTCAAGGTCATTTTCTAATTTTTTGTATATATTATAATTAGTCATATCTCAATGACTTTAAGAGATATTGGCATAAAATCTTCAATATTGATCACTGTTGACCTTCAGCATGGTCAAGGTCATGCTGTAAAAGTCAAGGTCAATGTCCTTTATAAATGTTTTTCATAGTACTATGTATTTTGAATGGCTTATTCTTTTAATGCTATTGCCTATAAGTAATATTTACGTAGATTAAAAGATCAGTTGTCAAGGTCATTCAAGTTTTCTTACGTCCTATTTAATGACTTTTCTTATTTTTAAAGATATCTAAATAGTTTTTTTTATAATTTTTGTTCTTATTAATTGCTATGGACAAATTACGTATGTTTCTTAGCTTTCTGGTTTCAAGGTCATTTATTTAAGGTCTTCTTTTGAAGTGGAAAGCCTATTAATCGTTCTTTAGAACGATTGAACCTATATTTATTAAGGTCTTTCCCCTTTCCGAGGGAAAGACCTTACTGTATTTCTTATGATTATTAAGGTCTTTCCCCTTTCCAAGGGAAAGACCTTACTGTATTTCGTATGATTATTATTATTTTTTTTTTTCTGCCACAGATGTCAAAAAAGTGTCTTGACGTATCGCTTTGAAACTTGGCACACTTAACCGACACTACCTGGGCTCGACCTGAGTCACCCTGCGACACTGATCTATTTTTAGAAACAGAGTTATCTCCCCAAACACTGTTTACCCTTGTGTGCAGATACACTCAGAAACAATGACAGATATCAAAAATCTAAAGTGAGGAAAATGTTGCCTGACTTATGGCCATGATTTGTCATGCACAAAAACATTCTTCGATCCACTTCCTGTTTACGCGATTTTGACGCGAAGGTTGTCGAAAACGTCAAAGTTGTCGGATTTACACAAAACTTGGTTTCCAAGTAGATATGAGGGTCCTAATTACATGTATCGGATCAAAAAAATTTTTTGGTCAACCATTTTCAAAATGGCCGCCATCGAAATTTTGTTTTCAATATAACTCAAAAACCATAAAAAATTGAAGCAGACAATATATGAGAAAAATGTTCCTCTCATTGAGATCTACATTTGATATACAGGTTCGAAAACTGTGCGACAAACCGTTTTAGAGGTTATGGCCCTTGACAGGTTTCGGATAAATATTGTTTTTGAAATAACTCAAAAACCATAAAAAATTGAAGCAGACAATATATGAGAAAAATGTTCCTCTTATCGAGATCTACATTTGATATACAGGTTCAAAAACTGTGCGAGAAACCGTTTTAGAGGTTATGGCCCTTGACAGGTTTCGGCTAAGTTTTTTTTACGAAATAACTCAAAAACCGTAAAAAATTGAAGCAGACAATATATCAGAAAAATGTTCCTCTCATTGAGATCTACATTTGATATACAGGTTCGAAAACTGTGCGACAACCGTTTTAGAGGTTATGGCCCTTGACAGGTTTCGGATAAATATTGTTTTTGAAATAACTCAAAAACCATAAAAAATTGAAGCAGACAATATATGAGAAAAATGTTCCTCTTATCGAGATCTACATTTGATATACAGGTTCAAAAACTGTGCGAGAAACCGTTTTAGAGGTTATGGCCCTTGACAGGTTTCGGCTAAGTTTTTTTTACGAAATAACTCAAAAACCGTAAAAAATTGAAGCAGACAATATATCAGAAAAATGTTCCTCTCATTGAGATCTACATTTGATATACAGGTTCAAAAACTGTGCGACAAACCGTTTTAGAGGTTGTGGCCCTTGACAGGTTTCGGCTAAATTTTGTTTTCGAAATAACTCAAAAACCATAAAAATATTAAGCAGACAATATATCAGAAAAATGTTCCTCTCATTGAGGTCTACATTTGATTTAAATTATTGAAAACTGTGCGACAAATCGTTTTCAAGTAATGGCCTTTGACATTTTTCGGCTAATCAGTTTATGGCTTAAACTTTTAAACCGTCAGAGATAATATAGTGAACATAGGTTTTTTGTTACCGTCTCAACAAGCCCTTCAATTTAGGACCAAAGTCCAATGGTTTTGGGCAGCAATTTTCAAAATTAGCAACCATATACATCGACATAACACTAATAAAATGCCGGGAAAGACCTCACATTTGTTCTTTGATTTTTTTTATTATTCTTCTTTTCCGCCGCAGATGTCGAAAAAGTGTCTTGACGTATCGCTTTGAAACTTGGCACACTTGACCGACACTACCTGGGCTCGACCTGAGTCACCCTGCGAAAAAAATCTATTTTTAGTAACAGAGTTATCTGCCCCAAACCCAAAAACCTTGTGTTCAGATAAACTCATAAACCGTAACCGTTATTGAAAATCTGAAGTGGGGAAAATGTTGCTAGACTCCTGGTCATGATTCGTTAAGCAAAAATTTTTCTTTCCATCAACTTCCTGGTTACGCGATTTTGACGCGAAATTTGTCGAAAACGTCAAAGTTGTCGGATTTACACAAAACTTGGTATCCAAGTAGATATGAGGGTCCTTATTACATACATCGGATCAAAACTTTTTTTTGGTCCACCATTTTCAAAATGGCCGCCATTGAAATTTTGTTTTTCAATATAACTCAAAAACCATAAAAAATTGAAGCAGACAATATATCAGAAAATTGTTCCTCTCATTGAGATCTACATTTGATATATATAAATGAAAACTGTGCGACAAACCGTTTTCGAGGTTATGGCCCTTGACAGGTTTCGGCTAAATTTTGTTTTCAATATAACTCAAAAAACATACAAAATTGAAGCAGACAATATATCAGAAAAATGTTCCTCTCATTTAGATTTACAATTCATATAAATAGTTGAAAACTGTGCGACAAACCGTTTTCGAGGTTATGGCCCTTGACAGGTTTCGGCTAAATTTTGTTTTCAATATAACTGAAAAACCATAAAAAATTGAAGCAGACAATATATCAGAAAAATGTTTCTCTCATTGAGATCTACATTTGATATAATTGGTTGAAAACTGTGCGACGAACCGTTTTCGAGGTTATGGCCCTTGATAGGTTTCGGCTAAATTTTGTTTTCAATATAACTCATAAACCATAAAAAATTGAAGCATACAATGTATCAGAAAAATGTTCCTCTCATTGAGATCTACATTTGATATAAAGTGTCGAAAACTGTGCGACAAACCGTTCTCATGGTTATGGTCCTTGACACGTATCGCCTAAACTTTGTTGAGACCTTCAATTCATTTGGTACCTTTGACCCAAAGCTGTGATATGAATCCTTTTCGAGTTACAGCCCTTGACGTGTTTGGGTTAATCGGATTTTTGGTTAAAACTTGAAAACGGTTAGAGATAATATAGTAAACATGTAAATTTAAAGTGATCCTCTCATCAAGACCTTCATTTAGTATATTGTATCTGAAACTGTTATATGAACCGTATTCGAGTTATCAGCCTTGACGCATTTCTGTTATTCGGTTTTTGACTTTAAGTGAAAACGGTTACAGATAATATAGTTAACATGGTCATATGTCATGCGCGAAAAATCTGCCTAGCTTTCTGACCAATCGTACATCACTGAACAAAGCTCATGAATATTAAAGAAAACATACATCACGATAAAAAAAATACACATCTTTGCTGCAATTAATCAGACCTGTCCAGACACTAAGAAGTGTTACAATATATAAAACGTAACACATAACCAGTATCTAGAGAGTATCTTATATCTTCCAGCTCATTTGATATGGACCTGATACGCCTTGTCGAGCGAAAAAAAAAACAACTAAGAATTAATATGTATCAAGATATTAGTACTTTTTGGCTTAGAAAGGCGTAATCATATTAGACTTAAAATTTTTCAATGATGGACATTTCAAAATGGCTTAAACACTAATTTCAAATTTTAAGTATACATACTAAATGAACTTTTTGTAACATAAAAAACTAACTTTTGGCAAACATTGATAAAATCATGAACATTGAGCGAGTTCCTACAATGCGTAATTATGTGTCGAGTGAAGAAAACATGCACTTTGTTACAAAATTGCTGTATTAAACAAAAATTGATAAAATAATGAACATTGAGTGAGTTCTTACAATGCGTAATTATGTGTCGAGTGAAGAAAACATGCACTTTGTTACAAAATTGCTGTATTCAACCAAATGTGATAATTAACATAACATAAAAAACTAACTTTTGGCAAACATTGATAAAATCATGAACATTGAGCGAGTTCCTACAATGCGTAATTATGTGTCGAGTGAAGAAAACATGCACTTTGTTACAAAATTGCTGTATTAAACAAAAATTGATAAAATAATGAACATTGAGTGAGTTCTTACAATGCGTAATTATGTGTCGAGTGAAGAAAACATGCACTTTGTTACAAAATTGCTGTATTCAACCAAATGTGATAATTATTAAAATGATTGAAATGATGTTAACTTGAACATTTATACAGAAATTAGCAATTTAAGTGCAATTAAATGTCAATACATTTGTTCAAAGAACAAATGTGAGGTCTTTCCCGGCATTTTGGTAGTGTTATGTCTAGGTATACGGTTGATAATGACTTTTAATTGAAGGGCTTGACATATCGGTCACAAAAAACTTATATGTTTACTATATAATCTGTAACGATTTAAAAGTTATTGACAAATAACGCAGTTTACGATATGTTTTTGGCCACCATTTTGAAACCACTCAACCGAATATGTACTTCTTGGGATTAAATTGTAGGAATTTTAATTCTCTTTCAAATGAACCAATGTTTCATTCATCATCTGTAACGTTTAAAATGTTATAAAGCAAAAACCATTTTCAAAATATGAATCAAGGGCAATAACTCAAAAAACAACAAGTTTTACGCTTTCATATATGAAACATTTGTTTGTACATTTCGATGTGACGAACATTTTTCCCTTGTATTGTCTGCTTCAATTTTGTACGGTTCAAGTGTCATTTTATAAAAACTGTTTACGGTGTCGGCCATTTTGAAAATGGCTGTCCGTAACCATTTGACTTTGGTCTTAAACTGAAGGGCTTGTTATGACGGTCATAAAACACCATATGTTCACTATATTATCTCTGAAGGTTTAAAAGTTATTAGCTAAAAACTGATTAGCCGAAACGTGTCAAGGCCATAACTCGAAAACGGTTTGTCGCACAGTTTCAATCCTTTAAATCAAATGTAGATCTCAACGAGAGGAACATTTTTCTGATATATTGTCTGCTTCAATTTTTTATGGTTTTTGAGTTATATTGAAAACAAAATTTAGCCGAAACGTGTCAAGGGCCATAACCTCGAAAACAGTTTGTCGCACAGTTTTTGACACTATATATCAAATGTAGATCTCAATGAGAGAAACATTTTTCTGATATATTGTCTGCTTCAATTTTTTATGGTTTTTGAGTTATATTGAAAACAAAATTTAGCCGAAACGTGTCAAGGGCCATAACCTCGAAAACGGTTTGTCGCACAGTTTTCGACACTGTATATCAAATGTAGATCTCAATGAGAGGAACATTTTTCTGATATATTGTCTACTTCAATTTTTTATGGTTTTTGAGTTATATTGAAAACAAAATTTAGCCGAAACGTGTCAAGGGCCATAACCTCGAAAACGGATTGTTGCACAGTTTTCGACACTATATATCAAATGTAGATCTCGATGAGAGGAACATTTTTCTGATATATTGTCTGCTTCAATTTGTTATGGTTTTTGAGTTATATTGAAAACAAAATTTCAATGGCGGCCATTTTGAAAATGGTGGACCGAAAAATTTTTTTGATCCGATATATTTAATTAGGACCCTCATATCTACTTGGAAACCAAGTTTTGTGTAAATCCGACAACTTTGACGTTTTCGACAAATTTCGCGTCAAAATCGCGTAAACAGGAAGTGGATTGAAGAAATTTTTTTTGCATGACAAATCATGGCCATAAGTCAGACAACATTTTCCCCACTTTAGATTTTGGATATCTGTCATGGTTTGTGAGTTTATCTGAACACAAATGTTTTGGGTTTGGGGCAGATAACTCCGTTACTTAAAATAGATCGGTTTCGCAGGGTGACTCAGATCGAGCCCAAGTAGTGTCGGTTAATTGTGCCAAGTTTCAAAGCGATACGTCAAGACACTTTTTTCCTTTTGGCGTTGGAAGATTAAAAGAATAATAATAATAATAATCAGACGAAATACAATAAGGTCTTTCCACTGTAGTGGGAAAGACCTTAATTACTTTAAAAATGGTACACTATATTCCTAGATTTTCATGAAAAAATATTCAACACTGTGACAATAGCCTAAATCGACACTTTTAATCCAATGTTAAAACAAAACCTTGTGATTTCTACAAGTTTCCCTCTTTTCCTTATTGTTTAATTATTAAATTTAAAATATGTAAAGCTGTTGTGTCCCATTTTAGTGTGTTTCTCCATTAAAAATGAGTACAAAGTTATTTCTGAATCATAATAATAATATTGTATGGAGACAATCAATTAAAAATACCAAGATGTATGACAAAATAAGTTTGCATAAAATGTTATGTAGTTTGGTCTACTTTCATCATGTCATACATTTTTTCAATATACACATGACCAAAAGTTAACACTAAATTTAATCAACTTACTTTGTTAAGTAAAAAGAAGATATTTTCCGTTTAGAATGTGGATTTCAGTCTAAAAACGTATTTCCTCAAAGTATGCGAGTCATTAATCCTCCAAATCCCAGATTGAAACACATGACCAAACCTCCCCCTTATTTGTAAATTTCGTCAGCTGTGATGTCAATTTCAGTTATCGTCAGTGAATCATAGTGTAAATCCGTTCTCAACAATTTGTTCTAACTATCCGAACTGCATTTTACCTCACATTTGAATCAAATTGAAACAATTTCCGACGTGAATTTTTGTGTATTCGGTCGTCTGCTACGTGACTCGTGTCCTTATTTTCCACATTCCAGCGTAAAATTCCTATGAATGAAAACGTCTTTAAATGTTCGTCGGTAGCTCCTTTTGTAATAACCCGTGTCGTCCTGAAATATATAATCACTGATATTAAACTTAAGATCGTGCTTCATGTAGCTATAGTATTCGTCCACACAGAACGCAGTACGAGAGACAGAAGACGCTGACAAAATGCTATGAACGCGAGCTTCGACGAAGACACCTCAGTGAAATGTAGTGTTCATTTAATGTATACTATAAATAGAGCGAAATGACAAAGAAGTATTTATTTTACACCAAAATAATGTATATGAATTTTTAAAACTAGTTAAACAAATTGTTGTCACAATATTTAAATCTGCAGAGTCCCATTTTCCAGTTTTTTCTCAAAATTAGTACAAAGCTATTTGAATCAATGCGAGACAATCAATTTAAAATACCAACTAGATGAATAACAAAATAAGTTTACATGCTGCCCTGGTTGGGGGGCCGGGCCCTTTTTAAAATAATTAGAATGTTATAGAAACATTAGAAAAGAAACCGGGGAAGGAGGAGGCCTACGGATATTTTACAATATAAAATAATAGATTTTTACCCTCTGGGGTTTATTGTTTGACGTTTAACGTCAGTTTTTTCTATGGAAATAGGGACAACACGGGAAAGACGGTCAATGTCGAAAAAGTGTCTTGACGTATCGCTTTGAAACTTGGCACACTTAACCAACATTACCTGGGCTCGACCTGAGTCACCTTGCGAAACCGATCTATTTTTAGTAACAGAGTTATCTGCCCCAAACCCTTGTGTTCAGATAAATTTAGAAACCATGACAAATATCAAGTTATGGCCCTTGACAGGTTTCGGCTAAATATTGTTTTTGAAATAACTCAAAAACCATAAAAAATTGAAGCAGAAAATTTACCAGGAAAATGTTCCTCTCGTTGAGATTTACATGTGATAAATAGGTTTCAAAACTGTGCGACAAACCGTTTTAGAGGTTATGGTCCTTGACAGGTTTCGGCTAAATTTTCTTTTCGAAATAACTGAAAAACCAAAAAAAATTGAAGCAGACAATATATCAGAAAAATGTTCCTCTCATTGAGATCTACATTTGATATACAGGTTCAAAAACTGTGCGACAAACCGTTTTAGAGGTTATGGCCCTTGAAAGGTTTCGGCTAAATTTTGTGTTCGAAATAACTCAAAAACCATTAAAAATTGAAGCAGACAATACATGGGAAACTGAATCGGGATCACTAACTAAATTTAAATATCATATTGTATGACCGGAAGTGACATTTTGTCCATAGCAACCAATAAATGTCCTTAGCAACCATACATTTTCTGACTTAGGACCACTTGCTTTGTACACTAAAACCATGGTAACTGACCGTAAAGTCATTAGCAACTATATAACTAGACATAACACTACAAAATGCAGGGAAAGACCTCACATTTGTTCTCTGAACAAATGACTTTTCATTATTATTTTTTTTTTTTCTGCCACAGATGTCAAAAAAGTGTCTTGACGTATCGCTTTGAAACTTGGCACACTTAACCGACACTACCTGGGCTCGACCTGAGTCACCCTGCGACACCGATCTATTTTTAGAAACGGAGTTATCTCCCCAAACACTGTTTACCCTTGTGTTCAGATAAACTCAGAAACCATGACAGATATCAAAAATCTAAAGTGAGGAAAATGTTGTCTGTCTTATGGCCATGATTTGTCATGCAAAAAAACATTCTTTGATCCACTTCCTGTTTACGCGATTTTGACGCGAAGTTTGTCGAAAAAGTCAAAATTGTCGGATTTACACAAAACTTGGTTTCCAAGTAGATATGAGGGTCCTAATTACATGTATCGGATCAAAAAATTTTTTTGGTCCACCATTTTCAAAATGGCCGCCATTGAAATTTGGTTTTCAATATAACTCAAAAACCATAAAAAATTCAAGCAGACAATATATGAGAAAAATGTTCCTCTCATTGAGATCTACATTTGATATATAGGTTTAAAAACTTTGCGACAAACCGTTTTAGAGGTTATGGCCCTTGACAGGTTTCGGCTAAATTTTGTTTTCGAAATAACTCAAAAACCATACAAAATTAAAGCAGACAATATACCAGAAAAATGTTCCTCTTATTGAGGTCTACATTTGATGTACATGTTCAAAAACTGTGCGACAAACCGTTTTAGAGGTTATGGCCCTTGACAGGTTTCGGCTAAATTATTTTACGAAATAACTCAAAAACCATAAAAAATTGAAGCAGACAATATATCAGAAAAATGTTCCTCTCATTGACATCTACATTTGATATATAGGTTCGAAAACTGTGCGACAAACCGTTTTAGAGGTTATGGCCCTTGACAGGTTTCGGCTAAATTTTGTTTTCGAAATAACTCAAAAACCATAAAAAATTGAAGCAGACAATATATCAAAAAAATGTTCCTCTCATTGAGATCTACAATTGATACACAGGTTCAAAAACTGTGCGACAAACCGTTTTAGAGGTTATGGCCCTTGACAGGTTTCGGCTAAATTTTGTTTTCGAAATAACTCAAAGACCATAAAGATATTAAGCAGACATTATATCAGAAAAATGTTCCTCTCATTGAGATCTACATTTGATTTAAATTATTGAAAACTGTGCGACAAATCGTTTTCAAGTTATGGCCTTTGCGGTTTCGGCTCATCAGTTTATGGCTTATAACTTTTAAACCGTCAGAGATAATATAATGAACATAGGTTTTTTGTGACCGTCTCAACAAGCCCTTCGTTTTAGGACCAAAGTCCAATGGTTATGGGCAGCAATTTTCAAAATTAGCAACCATATACCTAGACATAACACTAAGAAAATGCCGGGAAAGACCTCACATTTGTTCTTTGAACAAATGACTTTTCATTATTATTATTAAGGCTTTCCACTTTCCAGTGGAAAGACTTATTGTTATTAGTCTGTTTCTTATTATTATTAAGGCTTTCCACTTCCGAGTGGAATGCCTTATTGTTATTAGTCTGTTTCTTATTAAGGCTTTCCACTTTCCAGTGGAAAGACTTACTGTTATTAGTCTGTTTCTTATTATTAAGGTCTTTCCCCTTTCCAAGGGAAAGACCTTACTGTATTTCTTATGATTATTATTATTATTTTTTTTTTCTGCCACAGTTGTCAAAAAAGTGTCTTGACGTATCGCTTTGAAACTTGGCACACTTAACCGACACTACCTGGGCTCGACCTGAGTCACCCTGCGAGACCGATCTATTTTTAGTAACAGAGTTATCTCCCCAAACACTGTTTACCCTTGTGTTCAGATAAACTCAGAAACCATGACAGAAATCAAAAATCTAAAGTAGGGAAAATGTTGTCTGTCTTATGGCCATGATTTGTCATGCAAAAAAACATTCTTGGATCCACTTCCTGTTTACACGATTTTGACGCGAAGTTTGTCGAAAATGTCAAAGTTGTCGGATTTACACAAAACTTGGTTTCCAAGTAGATATTGGGGTCCTAATTACATGTATCGGATCAAAAAATTTTTTTGGTCCACCATTTTCCAAATGGCCGCCATTGAAATTTTGTTTTCAATATATATCAAAAACCATAAAAAATTGAAGCAGACAATATATGAGAAAAATGTTCCTCTCATTGAGATCTACATTTGATATACAGGTTCAAAAACTGTGCGACAAACCGTTTTAGAGGTTATGGCCCTTGACAGGTTTCGGCTAAATTTTGTTTTCGAAATAACTCAAAAACCATACAAAATTGAAGCAGACAATATATGAGAAAAATGTTCCTCTCATTCAGATCTACATTTGATATACAGGTTCAAAAACTGTGCGACAAACCGTTTTAGAGGTTATGGCCCTTGACAGGTTTCGGCTAAATTTTGTTTTCGAAATAACTCAAAAACCATACAAAATTGAAGCAGACAATATATGAGAAAAATGTTCCTCTCATTCAGATCTACATTTGATATACAGGTTCAAAAACTGTGCGACAAACCGTTTTAGAGGTTATGGCCCTTGACAGGTTTCGGCAAATTTTTTTTACGAAATAACTCAAAAACGTAAAAAAATTGAAGCAGACAATATATCAGAAAAATGTTCCCCTCATTGAGATCTACATTTGATATAACAGTTCAAAAACTGTGCGACAAACCGTTTTAGAGGTTATGGCCCTTGACAGGTTTCGGTCAAATTTTGTTTTCAAAATAACTCAAAAGCCATAAAAAATTGAAGCAGACAATATATCAGAAAAATGTTCCCCTCATTGAGATCTACATTTGATATACAGTTTCAAAAACGGTGCGACAAACCGTTTTAGAGGTTATGGCCCTTGACAGGTTTCGGCTAATTTTTTTTACAAAATAACTCAAAAACCGTAAAAAATTGAAGCAGACAAAATATCAGAAAAATGTTCCTCTCATTGAGATCTACATTTGATATGAGGTTCAAAAACTGCGACAAACCGTTTTAGAGGTTATGGCCCTTGACAGGTTTCGGTAAAATTTTGTTTTCGAAATAACTCAAAAGCCATAAAAAATTGAAGCAGACAATATATCAGAAAAATGTTCCTCTCATTGAGATCTACCTTTGATATACAGGTTCAAAAACTGTGCGACAAACCGTTTTAGAGGTTATGGCCCTTGACAGGTTTCGGCTAAATTTTGTTTTCGAAATAACTCAAAAACCATAAAAAATTGAAGCAGACAATATATCAGGAAAATGTTCCTCTCATTGAGATCTACATTTGATTTAAATTATTGAAAACTGTGCGACAAATCGTTTTCAAGTTATGACCGTTGACATTTTTCAGCTAATCAGTTTATGGCTTATAACTTTTAAACCGTCAGAGATAATATAGTGAACATAGGTTTTTTTGTGACCGTCTCAACAAGCCCTTTGATTTAGGACCAAAGTCCAATGGTTATGGGCAGCAATTTTCAAAATTAGCAACCATATTCCTAGACATAACACTAAGAAAATGACGGGAAAGACCTCACATTTGTTCTTTGAACAAATGACTTTTAATTATTATTCTTATTTTTTTTCCGCCAACTGTTTTTTCCCATTATAAATTTTGTTTCGCGACATGTCGTAAAGACATTTTGTACTATGAATGTATGAGACATTACGCTTTCGCAGTTAACCCTGTCACACCGAACACTTTTACTTTACGGAGTTATCTCCCCTGTCACAAAAAAGCTTGTGTACAGATAAACTTTGAAACCGTAAAAGATTTTGCAATGAAAGTTTTTGCAAAATGGTCAGCTATTGATCGCGACAATTTGTTACATATCGCGCAAAGTATTTTGACGACTCCTTGCAGGAGTTATTTCCCCTTATTTATTGGAAGTACATTTTGTACCAATGTAACTCATGAACTAGAGGTGATAGAGACTAGATATTTCACAGTTGGTCATCATTGACCTTGACCTTGAAAAAAATCACAAGGTCAAAGGTCAAGGTCACATTCTAAATTTTGACCTCGTGTTGTGTACAGATCTCCTCCTTAACCATAACAGATACGAAAATAAAGGTCTCTTGACAAAAGCTAGATCTTATTAAGATCTTGAATCGTCACTTTTTTAAATTGAGCTTTTGAAAGAGTTATCTCCCCTGGAACAAAACAATATTATGTCAATTGCGATATCTCAGTAACTATAACAGATATTTACTTGTAACTTGACCATTGGTCATCATTGACCTTGGCCTTGAAAATGGACACAAGGTCAAAGGTCAAGGTCACGTTCTAAATTTTTACATTATCTTGACATCGCTATATCTTTGAAACGGTAAAAGATAGGCAATAACTTATAATGGGTAAAATGTTGGTCTAATAAAGGCGCAACTTTGTCACATTTGAAGGGAAAGGATTTGACTTCATTTTATAGGAGTTATCTTCCATTAAGACAACTGATTATTAGTTTTTCGTATATAACTTATTAATTATTTATAGTAGAGGCATTTTTTAAATAATTGCGAGTAAATTAAGACATGTCGCGACATGTTTTATCAACAGTTTATAGAAGTTGTCTCTCTTAGAATGCCAATCTCTAGCAAATAATACAGAACAATAAACAAATACTTATCATAAATTTACTTTAAAACCATAAAAAGAGAGATAACTCAAATTTATTTGTTAAACTATTTCTGACTTTAACAAAATTAAAAGTTACTTCCCTTGTTTTTCAGTTAAATGAACAAATTTACAAATGCACCTGCGAGACTTTTCTATATTTGTATTACAAATAATAAATTTACTATAAAAACACATCTAAAACAATATGTTTGATGAAATTTGGTGGTTAATTATGTTTTTAAATTAAACAATGAAAATAATATTGAGTATTTTACCTTTAGTGCTATATTAACTGGAATTGAATATATAAATGGAGATATATGTTTTCCTAGCAATGCGTTCCACAACATGCAGAGAATATTAAACTTTTAGTATTCAGATGTTAATGCAGAGGTAAATAATACAAAACAATAATAAAAACTATTTAATGCAAAGTCATAACCTGTCAACTTGTAATGTTTTAATTTCCTCCCGGTAAAAATAAAAGCTTTTTGACCAATCGCACATCATGCACCTTCTAAATCTTTGAAACGGGTAAAAGATAGGCAATAACTTATAATGGGTAAAATGTTGGTCTAATAAAGGCGCAACTTTGTCACATTTGAAGGGAAAGGATTTGACTTCATTTTATAGGAGTTATCTTCCATTAAGACAACTGATTATTAGTTTTTCGTATATAACTTATTAATTATTTATAGTAGAGGCATTTTTTAAATAATTGCGAGTAAATTAAGACATGTCGCGACATGTTTTATCAACAGTTTATAGAAGTTGTCTCTCTTAGAATGCCAATCTCTAGCAAATAATACAGAACAATAAACAAATACTTATCATAAATTCGTCATATGCGATAAAAAATGTGTAATGTTCTGTTCATATTTGTAGCTACAGTAATAATGTTTGGAAACTAACAGAATTTGATGTTTATGATTCAACAAAGTACACATTTATAACATTTTTTCTTCACAGGTAAAGCCAATAGGAAAACAGAATGTCTTGAAATGCAGTGTTCTAAGGTTTCCAGTTAACTATACATTCAAATCAAAGGAACAATTAGAGGAAGACTGCTGCCTTGTCACAGAAATATAGGTAATTAGAAAAAAAACTCACAAAATTAAAGGCAAAACTGGAACAAACAGAGAAAGTATATGTAAATTTACACTGCTCAATACCCCAATACCAAATTGTAAATGTTCCCTTGAAATAAACAACATCAGGCAAATTTTAAGTCCTGATGGGAAACAATATCTTACCATACCACAGCAAGACGACAAATCCAAGATTAAAATACTATGTAAACGCAATTTTTTACTGAACCATTTTGTCATGAAGACCATTTATAAGATAAGTGAACAGTTTTAATTTACCCTGTTCTTTACCTCATTCAGTGATATCAGAAAACACTGAAGTCGAAAAACTTTTTTCAAACCTGAGGGAGCAATCCCCAACGATTGAATTACTTCTTTATTCACTCTGCATTTACAGTTTAAAATTACAATCAAAATCATTTTGAAAAATTGGTAGAAGTTTTAGACAGAATGGAAAATTGTATTGGTACTGAGGGCATAAGCAATTTTGTAAAATCGAATATTTTTCTGTACAGAAATGAAACATTTTCTTCCATTATAAAAGCATTTTGTCAAATTAACTGCCATGAACTCACTTGTGCATTGAATTCTGAATCTGTTAGTAACACTTTTTGATGATGCAAATGAAATATGAAACAACCTTAAGAGAGCTGGTCAATTAGGTCATCTTTCTTTTGATGAACAGATACCACTGAATACATTGAAGTATTATAGGTGCATAATAAATGCAGATTTGTTTACCTGGCAATTTTAAATGGTGTTCTCTTCCAGATAAAATTAATAGTGGAAGTGATATTTTTTCAATTGTCAATGCAGTAAACTCCTTAAAAATATGTAAAGGTCTATATCTTAATGATTTTGAAGACGTATATAAAGAAAACATGACTTTTAAATATATAATTCACAGGTTCAAGGCATACAAGAAGGTGAACATGTTAAAAGATGGCTTTGTTTGACTGCCATTTCTCACATGGCTACATACATCTGTTATCTATGTACCAGACTTAAATGTCATTTATATATAAAAGGCGCCATCATTTAAAAAACACAGCACAAAACATCCTGAAAAGGTTTTAACTATAGATTCAAATCAAAGGAACAATTAGAGGAAGACTGCTGCCTTGTCACAGAAATATAGGTAATTAGAAAAAACCTCACAAAATTAAAGGCAAAACTGGAACAAACAGAGAAAGTATTAAGTAGTGATGACAATGACCTACGTGAAATGTTCTCTAATTTTATAGAAGATTTTACTTCTTTAAATGGAAAAAAAAAGTTGTTGATCAGTTGTCAGAATTGATAAAACATGTTTAACAGGAACATGTAATACAACCATGTTAATGAAAGTATAGCAACTACTTCTCATAAACAGTATGAATGCTTATGGGATAAGTGTAAAAAAAACAATTAGCAAAAAGTATCATTTAAAAAATCATCTGAAAGATCACACAGGTCAAGTGAGTCATGTGTTTTTGAAAGACTGAATTGCAGATCAAGCAAAAGCGCTTGTTACTCCTGGAAAGCTAATGCGATGGCATACCTCAGTTATAAAAATTATTTTGTCAAATTACAAAAATACAGATTATGATCAAGGGAGCACTTCAGGTTTTTTAAAACAACCATCTGGCAGGTTGTTACAGTACTACAGAAACGTTGACAAACATAGATCAGGTTGGATTTTTGAAAATCTTGAACAAATGGTGAAGGAATTGAAAACTCTAATCTTTCCCTTCAGGATAAATTAGGTGCACTAGTTTGTGATGAAATGAAAATAAATGAGGGTTTAGTTTGGTCCGCTGAAAGTAATGAGCTTCTGGGATTTACAGACATAGATAGTTTTAAAGAAAGGGATGAGGAACATTTAGCAAGCAATTTTTTGCAATTTTTTTCAAAAGCTGGTTTTCAAATTTCAATTATCCATGTGCTAATTTACGTGTTCGAAACATGACAGGCTTTCAAATTAGTGCAGCTTTTTGGGATTGGATATCTTTACTGAATCGATTTGGATACAATGTTTTGATAAGCATATGTGATGATGTCTCAGAAAATAGGAAATTTATCAATTCTTGTGTTGCAAACTTTCCCTCTTATCCAAAGGAACATCATGTTTGCCTTAACCCATTTACAAATGGACCATTGTATTTTGTCAGACCCTCCCCATCTCATTAAAAAAAAACTAAGAAATAATATACCGGGGTACATTCAAGTGGACATCATGATCACCATAAAAGAATAATTTGGTTGAATGGTAAAAAAGTTATCTGGGAACATTTCGTTTCGGTTTTCAAAGGTGAGAATTTGCGAAGTAACCCAGTAACAAAACTAAATGCAGATGATATCTACCTAAACAATTTCTCTAAAATGCGTATTAATCTTGTTGCTCAGGCTTTAAGTGATGCAGTTGCTAAAGAAATGGAGCAAAATGAGAATAAAGCAACAAAATAAACTCGATTAAAGATATAAAAATATTCAAAGCTATTTGAAATTCCTATAAAGAATGTGGATGATCGACACATACAAGAATTATCAGATATAGAAGCTTGGTTTTTAGACTGGGAAACTGAACTCGAACACCAGTGTATTGTGCCTGGTGAAATTAAAAAAACATAATATCTCTTGGCAAACTATTCAAGATGTTCATTTGACACTGTCATCGTTCATTGACCTTGTTAAATACATCTGTACAACACTACCAAGCTGATGTCCATCAAGAATGCAAAAAGTGATGTTGTAAATACAAGTTATGGAAATGTACATGGACATTGCAAGCGCTTACAACTAAAGAAAAAAGAGAAAAAAAAACCAAAACTTAAATGGTCTTTACATGTGGAATAATTTTTCGGTATTTAATAATTTGTTTCTATCTTCTGCAGAATGAATTTTGTGTATACATCTAAGGGGGAATGGCCTTGCTCTGAACAATGCTCAAGTGAAATTTATTAGATGTGCAGATTTAAGAATTATGCCAGGTAATAAAATTATTTATTTATTAACTGGCATATCAAATGTAACACCAAAAGTTTTTAAAATGTAACGTATAAATGGTGTAAATCCAAACTATGAATAGGTAATTTTTTTAAACAATTTTGAAACTGCAGCTGCATTTAGGGGCAGTGTGAAAGATGCAGCTAATCTACTGTCTTCCAGAGATGCCACATGTTTTTTGTACAATTTCCAGCATAAGTTTGACAGATTGGAATAAGACAAGACTGCCCCACCCCAAAAAACATCCCACTTGGAGCATGAGGCACAATATGCAGGCATGCAGCCTGCATTAGAGATGACACTTAAATATTAATGACAAAATAAGGGAACATAATGTGGCACTTGGGGTAATGACCCCACACATTCATTCCTACATTGCTGCATGCCGTAAACATAAAATAATGTACAGATATAATTTATTAGTAAATAAGGTTCATCCCAATGAACAGTTACAACAAAAATGGGCCGATATATTAGATAATGTATTTTAAGAAATAATAAATGTTTTAGCTATCTAAAAATAGGCAAATGGCAAGTCCATTCGACAGACATGTTGTTACATCAAACAACAGTTTGTCTGTCACGTGCCCAAATGATGGTGATTTTGTAATGACCTGTCACAAATAATTATATATTCTTTTTTTCAAGCATTTTACAAAGTTCATTATAGTTTTACAATATTTATAGAAACATATTTTTATCAATAATAATTTAAGTAACATTACTGTGATAAAAATAACAATAGCTTGTATATATTGAAGAATTGTGATAAAAAACATTGTAAATATTAACTATTGTGATAAACCATATTGTGTTATAACTGTGTTATAACTTGTAATATAACTTATAAAACTTGTAAATAAATAAACAGGCTGTGGAACAACTTGTAAATACATAAACTGGCTGTGATAATTTATTATATGTAAATAGATAAGCGATACAACTAACAATAGAGTTCTTTCATCAGAATGCATTTTAATATATACTATTTTTTTCGTGTATACGGTTTCTATCAAATTTTGTGTATTGCTATGGCAGTTACATTTCATTTTCTAGTAATTTATTTAAACCTTACTTTTTGAATTGCTATTGCAGTCAAAATTGGCTCATTTTTTTGGGAGTGGTGGCACTTCAATTATGTTTTTTGTATGTCTATTTCAGAGACACATCATTTTTTTTTAAATTTTGGGATTGGACAGGACTTCAATTGTTCTTTGTGTATTGCTATTGCAGTCAAAATTTGCTCATTTTTAAGGTGGGACTTAACAAATTATATTTTGTGTATTGCTATTGCAGTCACATTTCTTTTTTTGTGGTAATTTTGGGGTTGGACAGGACTTAAATTGTTCTTTGTGTATTGCTATTGAAGTCACTATTTATTTTTTTGACTAATTTTGTGGGTGGGCATGACTTAAATTACAATGTGGGATTTAATTATGTTTGTGTATTGCTATTGCAGTCACATTTCATTTTGTGGGTAATTCTATAAACCTTGATTTTGAATTGCTAATGCAGTCAAAATTGTTAATTTTTGGGGGTGGGTGGGATTAAATTATGTTTAGTGTATTGCTATTACAGTCACGTTTCTTTTTTTGTAATTTTAAAAACATTGATTTTGAATTGCCTATGCAGTCAAAATTGTTAATTTTTGGGGATGGGTGGGATGAAATTATGTTTTGTGTATTGCTATTACATGCAGTCAAAATTGTTAATTTTTGGGGGTGGGTGGGATTAAATAATGTTTTGTGTATTGCTATTGCAGTCACATTTCATTTTTTTGTAACTTGTGGATTGGACAGGACTTAAATTGTTCTTTGTGTATGGCTATTGCAGTCACTATTTGTTTTCACTAGTTTTATGAGTGGGCATAACCTAAAATATTTTTTGTGTATTGCTACTACAGTCACATTTTTTAAAATTAATTTTATATACCTTGCTTTTTGTATTACTATTGCAGTCATATTTTGGTAATTTTTGGGGGTTTGTGGGATTAAATTATGTTCGTGTATTGCTTTTGCAGTCACATTTCATTTTTTTTGTTGGTAATTTTATAAACCTTTGGTTTCTGTATTGCTATTGCAGTCACAATTGTTAATTTTGGGGGGTCGGTGGGATTAAATTATGTTTTGTGTATTGCTATTGCAGTCACATTTCATTTTTGGGGGGGGGAATTTTTATAAACCTTGCTTTTGTATTACTATTGCAGTCAAAATTTGCTCATTTTTTGGGTGGGACTTACATTCTATTTTGTGTATTGCTATTGAAGTCACAATTTATTTTTCACAAATTTTGTGGGTGGGCATGACTTAAATTATGTTTTGTGTATTGCTATTACAGTCACATTTCTTTTTTGTAATTTTATAAACCTTGATTTTGTATTGCTATTGCAGTCAAAATTTGTTAATTTTTGGGGGTGGGTGGGATTAAATTATGTTTAGTGTATTGCTATTGCAGTCACATTTAATTTTTTGGTAATCTTGGGGTTTGACAGGACTTAAATTGTTCTTTGTGTATGGCTATTGCAGTCACTATTTGTTTTCACTAGTTTTATGAGTGGGCATAACTTAAAATATTTTTTGTGTATTGCTACTACAGTCACATTTTTTAAAATTAATTTTATATACCTTGCCTTTTGTATTACTATTGCAGTCATATTTTGGTAATTTTTGGGGGTTTGTGGGATTAAATATGTTTCGTGTATTGCTTTTGCAGTCACATTTCATTTTTTTTTTGGTAATTTTATAAACATTTGTTTTTTGTATTGCTATTGCAGTCACATTTCATTTTTTTTTTGGGGGGGGGGGGAATTTTATAAACCTTGCTTTTGTATTACTATTGCAGTCAAAATTTGCTCATTTTTTGGGTGGGACTTACATTCTATTTTTTGTATTGCTATTGCAGTCAAAATTTGTTAATTTTTGGGGGTGGGTGGGATTAAATTATGTTTTGTGTATTGCTATTGAAGTCATATTTAATTTTTTGTAATTTTGGGATTGGACAGGACTTAAATTGTTCTTTGTGTATGGCTATTGCAGTCACTATTTGCTCATTTTTGGGGTGGGACAAATTATATTTTGTGTATTGCTATTGCTGCTACGTTTCTTTTTTTTTGGTGGTAATTTTGGGGTTGGACAGGACTTAAATTGTTCTTTGTGTATTGCTATTGAAGTCACAATTTATTTTTCACTAATTTTGTGGGTGGGCATGACTTAAATTATGTTTTCTGTATTGCTATTAATGACAGCTTTATCACTTCTGCTGAATTGTAAGTTGTTGGTTCTAAATCACGTTTTGAAAGCAGGCTGATAATGTCTGGAGTAATATTTTCTCATTCAACCTGTTTGTTTTTCAACACAAAGCATCTTTGGCGCGGTCATTTAATTTCAGAATTAAACTTTCTCATCATTTTGTTAACCATGAACGGTAAATTATTACAATAGTGTTTATTCTTATAAAGAAAAGGTTTATGAATATACCAAATAGTAGATACAGTATTTGCATATATAGCTAAACTATGTGCATTATAGAAAAAAATGTACATTTGAAGAAAAAGTATGTAAATATAAGAAAACTATGTGCATGTAAAGAAAAAGTCTGTGCATATATAAAAAAGTAAGTGCATATGTAGAAAAATATGTGCATATAATGAAATAAAGAAAACTTTTGGCATATGCAGATAAACTGTGTGCACGTAAAGACAAACTTGTGCATATATTGGATAGTATGTGCATATATGTGCAATTCCAAATGAGGATTCATTTGATTCCATTAAGTGTGGTGTATGTGGAGTTGAGTTGCGGATAAGAAATGGGTAGCGCATGATCGAAGAAAATCCATGTTTGTTAAAGGAAACCCAAAATATCATTCTGATCAAAATTTCAAATATAAGGCATAACTATAGCACCTCTGGAATGTGACAAAGATTCTGTGAAAATTGTAGTGAATTCCATGCAGTTGTGTAGGAGGAGATTCAGATAACAGGTGAGTACCTCCATTAGTAACGTACGGACGGACACATTTTGATTTATATTAACCGAATTGGATTTGTCCTATGAATCGGAAACTTAACGATCATCTCAATGTTTACATACCAAATTAAAATAAATCCTTCACTTGCTCCCCTCCTTTTTGTTTTTGTCGCTGCTAACAAAAAAGATTGAGAATGTGAAAGATTTAATTTTACGTAGATTGCCATGTTACAGTATAACTTGAACACGATAACATACACATTCTGATGGTGTACGCCGAAATGTAGACGCACGTAACTAAGTTGTTTTCCTTATAGTTTTTCCTATTCGATATTCAAAATGAATAGTCAATTTCCTATTCGCAATTCGAATAAGTTGTATGTCGAAAAGTAAAAAGGTATATTTTTCTATTCAAATTGCTAAAAGGAAAATGAATATCGAAAAGGAAAATTGGTCATTTTCGTATTCGAATTGCGAAAAGGAAAGATAAGGAAAATGAATGTCAAAAGAAATTTGGGTTATTTTCATATTCGAATTGCGAAAAAGAAAATGAATTACGAAAATGGAATGGAAAATGGCTCATTTCATATTCAAATTGCAAAAAGGAAAAAGAATAACTAACGGAAAATGAATGTCGGAAAGGCAAATGGTTCATTTTCCTATTTAAACTGTGAATATAAAAAAGTTAATAACGAAAAAGAAAATGAACAGAAAAACGAATGTCTAAAAGGAAAATGCCGTGTTTCCTATTAACACAATGAAAGGAAAACGAATGACTAAAAGGAAAACACATTCCAGTTCACTTTTGGAATATAGAAGATTAAAAATGGAAAACGAAAAAACTTGAGTTACGTTGCAAAGCCCCCTTTCTTTCCAGCCAAATGTCCGTCGTTACATACATTCCTCTACGGGAAGCTGTCTTAAAATGGGCAATTTTATAATAAAGTACAAAATACACTGAATAATTAGAAACTCGCATCGACACAATCAGATTATGAATATGTTTTTGTTATACATGCAATATGCTGGGTGATATTTAATAGTGCAATAATAATTCAGCGCAAACATTTTTCCGCATTTCCAGCAGAAAAACTGTGGCTAACACTTGTTCTTTTATTGCGAAAAGTTGCCTCCCAGACTCGGGATTGAACCTATACATACCGAGTGTACAATAAGTTGTACCAACAGCGTTGTTCATGCAGTCTCTATAACATTTCTTTATTGATATGTCACAACTATATATATATATATATATATGCATAAAAGAGGCTGGATGGCGTCAGTGGAAACAGCAGGGCTCGTCAGCAGGGACGAGCCCCACTTGGTTTCATGGTTCATAGAAGTATCGAAGTATCCACGCGACTATGCCAGCCGGAAGTAATATTGTGTAGGTTATAGATATAAAGAATACACATATACACGATAAAAGGTATCCAGAAGGAGTTTTTAAATATTGCCTCTTTTATTAAATATGTTAAGTATTTTACTGAGCTCGTGATAGTACTAATTCGTTTATAATTAATTATGTATACCCGCCTACTTTCGTTTTGTTGTTTTCTCTTTTTTTTAACTCGAAAACTGACTATGAAAGGATAAAGACAATAAATGATATGTACGGAAATTATTCTAGTAATATTTATGTATCTTATTTTATTTTTATTAATGTTCAGCTAGCGATAGTAAATTATTGTTCCAATTATGAAAGGTGATAAATTTTAAGAGTACAAAATCAAATAGCAGATATACAATGAATTAAACTTGAAACCGACAAACATAAAAACCTTATTTTAAAATAATATGTAAATAGGTGTTACCTATCAGGCGAGCGATATCCCTTCAATGTTGATCCTAGGCAGTGACAGTCTATAGAACTTGTAATATGGTGTTACCTTAATTTGAATCACGATTGTTAAATTATTCATCTGCAATCTATATGTTATGTGCAAGCCCCCACCCCAATTACGCCACGCTGGGACCATACTGGGAGGGTTCCCAGTGCTCGATCCACAGAGCAGCCCAGCGCGTCCCCCGGTGGCGGATAGTGGAGACCTTCTCGTTTTTTTTTGGGGGGGGGGGGAGTTGTCAGGTCATAATACGGAAAGCCTGACCGCGGACCGTAGTGGGTAACGTGTTTGGAGACTGCCACGCTCCTTGCACGATAAAGACCCCTTTCGTAGATTTCGAAAAAGAGTAGGCTCATTGTAGTCGCTACAAAAGGCTAAATTTTCCGCCCCTACCCAAAACTCCATGCTTTCCAGTTGCAGTCAAAATTGTATTCCCTGTGACCCATCCCACCCCCATTTTCCGTTGATTTATTGTTTGTTAACTTGTTCTCGTCCTGAATATAGCTGAAATACTGCTCGCTGGAAGTAAAGCAGAAATCCAATCAATCAATCCAATGAGGCCATGAGATAAAATAATATCAAATTATTAACTTGAAAAGTTATGTGTTCATCCAAGGGATATATAACTAGCTCAGGTAATGTGTTAAAATATTTAAAAAACAATGGTAAATTAATATCTCCTCCCACCCCCGACGTATCCTCGCAAGGGCAGTAAATTCATAGTTTCCTCCAAAATAATTTTTGTATAATAAAACAACTCCAACCATCCTTGGGGTGGCCCAGTGGTAAAGATGGTTATAGTCTACTATTGATCACGTGGTCTGTCAACCATGATGTTGTGGGTTCAAGTCTCACTGCTGGTAGTGTGCACTTGACTGCAATTATTATCTTGTGTGACACTGAATGCTAGTTTTCCTACCTAATGTCTGTTTTTCTCCAGTAACTACAGCTTCCTCCCCAATTATTACTGGATGCCATGATATAGCTGAAACATTGCTGAGTGGCTATAAAAATTCAAACGAACTAACCAAACATCCTTGTTATTGTATACAATTATACTATAAATCATTTTATTTTATTAATGCCATAAAGGGAGAAGCAAGCAAGAGACTTCTGTCACTATTGGGGATGGTACTAATGTCACACCTGTAAATGCAGGCAGTGCTCAACTGCTTTTTTAGTTGACAAAGATTGAAAGTTTTCCTGCTAAAGGTCAGGTACTCCAGCATCATCCTCCAATAAAAACTGTACGCCATGAGATAGTTTCTTCTTAAAAACTTATTTCTCACCCATGGACTTGCAATCCAAAAATAAAAATATAAAAATTACACTTTGCATTTGTTAGCCATTTAGAACAGAAAAATAAAAACGGTTTAAATTCAGTGGTTAAAATTAGCACTGTACTGATGGACCACAACTGATATATATCCCAGTGATCTGGTAACTTTCTGAAAGTTTTAGGAATAATTGTTTTGTAAATTTTCTTGTACATTAATGTTCTTAAGCATCACATAGCAACAACAGCTGATTAATGATCAATTATTAACTGTGAGCCTGGTTAAACTATCTCTGTACATTGAACTTAGTTTAGAATAGTAAAAACTAGATCAGACTCAGTCTCGGAGAAGGAATCCATCTCTGTGGGTCCAGCTGACCTTGAGGTCAAGGTGAAAGGTGCGACACATTGCCTTGATATTATCTACATGTACCCACATATCAAATATCAAAAGCCTACCTCAAACGATAAAAAAGTTATAGCTCGGACACAATTAGTTTCAGACAGACGGACAGACAGACTGATGACTATAGGACATTGGCCTTAATAAAAATAGAAACTTCAAAATAAAGCGTTGTCACTGGCTTCTACTTCATTTCATGGATTTTTGTCTTTCAGTGCTCACTTATTCATTTGCCTTTATTACAATTTTCTTAGACATTTTGGCAAAACTTAAGAATGGTATTGTTTAATTTGATAGCAATTTTATGAAGTTGTTAAAAAATACTGCTTTATAATAATTTTTTTTTAAAATGTGCATCACACAATTAAGTTTCTTTTTGAATAAATTTGGTGGCCCTTAAAAGGGACAATTTGACACATTGTTCATTTGTCTTATCTATGTTGCTGCCGTCAAACTGTGGCCAATTGTCCAGTCCAACTATCAGTTTCATTATTTGTAT
The DNA here is from genome assembly GCA_944474755.1 of Limnoperna fortunei. NCBI lineage: Eukaryota > Metazoa > Mollusca > Bivalvia > Mytilida > Modiolidae > Limnoperna > Limnoperna fortunei. Next base: position 19,097,423 of record OX104114.1, on the reverse strand, counting down.
TGCCAACTTTATACATGTAGGTTCTGCAAGCAAGTGACTCATAATTCCAAGATTGATAATTCTGTGTCTTGCTTCTGAAAAATATACAGTTAAGATTTAACATAAAAATCATGACATTATTAATAAAATGTACAAGCTGAACAAGAGCTTAAAAGAACTCAATTTTTCATTTTAATAATCAATCAATCAGTTTATTGGATAAAAGCACATTGATCAACAGTGCAACGTAATCCATAAGACATGTAAGACATAAGTAGAATTATATTAAAATACAATTAGAACAAAATAGTGCGTGAAAGGTACAATACAGTATTACCAGCCTCTAGCTTTACTTGTGTAAACAGGGACGGGTATTTAAGGTAAAAATATTGGTTGTCTGCATGACAAAAGCTAAAGCTAAATGGCAGGAACTACTTGATAACTATAGTGGACTGGTTATAAGACTTATAATTCTATAATTAAAATTAAATCTTACACTTGCTACCCCCTATTTGGTCGTTAACGCAGCGACCAATAACAGAAAGGGGGAGCAGGTGAAAGATTACATTTTAAGTAGATTGTCACTTTTTTATTTTGCTGTTTAAATTCAGTTAAATGGGAAGATCGGGATAGAGACGCGCAAATCGTTATTTTTCCATTACCCAGATACTAGCAGAGAGAGCGGTAGAAAATTCTTCTGCCTGCAGCAGAGGCTGAACAACGTCATATGCCTGTTTACAGTAAATTCAGTTGGAAACATGTACAAATTGTGCAATCATAAAGTAAAGGATTAACACTTACCAATCTACAAGATTGGGTTTGTTTTTATGAACCAGGATCAGTAGACGATCACAAGTCATGGCAGCAAATATCAGTTCACGTCAAGTATCAATCACCATGCAAAGGATAAGTATCGCCGGTCAGAAGCAGACGAATAATAATTCACGTCAACTATCGTTGCACGTTTTTTGCATAACATAAAAAATTAAAATTCTTTGGGTAAAAAATAAATGTTTATAAATACTAGTATAACATTAAAAAAACAACATTTCGTCTGTATTTTTCTTTTGTCCAGATTTGCATTTATTTTATGTAGTTGCGATAACTTACGAGAAGTCGAGTCAAAATGGAGGAAAGAAAAATATCCTCCAAACAGAAAAAAATACATTATTAAAGGAAAAACATTTGAAGTTGTGTTAAGTTATTTTCGTTAACGAAATTTAAATTCGTGATACCTAGAAGCCGTTTTGTTGCAAACTTTTCTCCTACAACTGAGATTTTTGGGATGTTGCGTAGACATTGGAGATTAAATTTAAAACTTCCGGTTGCAAGAATTTTACAAATCTATAGTCTCATAGTCATAGGTATACTTCTACCATTAAGCGAGCTATGGCTCGCTATCACACAGTGTGTGTATATGGTCTTAATAATAATAATTTAACTGGGAGTATTTTATACTTTATATAATTTAATGTTCTACAAATGTTTTCCTTGAAACATTGTTTCAACAAGAAACATGTCGGCATTGTTAACAAAAAACCACACAACTTTATATTCAATCAATCGTCACATGATACATTTTGAGATGTAATGTAAGAGTCGTGATTGATTACTTGATGGGGTGGATTGTTGATTGAATAATTGATTGATTGATTGATTGATTGATTGATTGATTGATTGATTGATTGCAGTATTTCGAAATAGAACCAGTTTTTAAGCAATAATTCAACTTACAAATGTGAGAACTGGTCAATGAACATGTACTCGTGGACAGGACCCCTTGTTGTACTCGTGGACAGGACCCCTTGTACTCGTGGACTGGACCCCTTGTTGTACTCGTAGACAGGACCCCTAATTGTACTCGTGGACAGGACCCCTTGTTGTACTCGTGGACAGGACCCCTAATTGTACTCGTGGACAGGACCCCTTGTTGTACTCGTGGACAGGACCCCTTGTTGTACTCGTGGACTAGACCCCTTGTTGTACTCGTGGACAGGACCCCTTGTTGTACTCGTGGACAGGACCCCTTGTTGTACTCGTGGACAGGACCCCTTGTTGTACTCGTGAACAAGACCCCTAATTGTACTCGTGGACAGGACCCCTTGTTGTACTCGTGGACAGGACCCCTTGTTGTACTCGTGAACAAGACCCCTAATTGTACTCGTGGACAGGACCCCTTGTTGTACTCGTGGACAGGACCCCTTGTTGTACTCGTGGACTAGACCCCTAATTGTACTCGTGGACAGGACCCCTTGTTGTACTCGTGGACAGGACCCCTTGTTGTACTCGTGAACAAAACCCCTAATTGTACTCGTGGACAGGACCCCTTGTTGTACTCGTGGACAGGACCCCTTGTTGTACTCGTGGACAGGACCCCTTGTTGTACTCGTGGACAGGACCCCTTGTTGTACTCGTGGACTGGACCCCTTGTTGTACTCGTGGACAGGACCCCTTGTTGTACTCGTGGACTGGACCCCTTGTTGTACTCGTGGACTAGACCCCTTGTTGTACTCGTGGACAGGACCCCTTGTTGTACTCGTGGACAGGACCCCTTGTTGTACTCGTGGACTTGACCCCTTGTTGTACTCGTGGACTGGACCCCTTGTTGTACTCGTGGACAGGACCCCTTGTTGTACTCGTGGACAGGACCCCTTGTTGTACTCGTGAACAAGACCCCTAATTGTACTCGTGGACAGGACCCCTTGTTGTACTCGTGGACTGGAACCCTTGTACTCGTGGACAGGACCCCTTGTTGTACTCGTGGACAGGACCCCTTGTTGTACTCGTGAACAAGACCCCTAATTGTACTCGTGGACAGGACCCCTTGTTGTACTCGTGGACTGGACCCCTTGTTGTACTCGTGGACAGGACCCCTAATTGTACTCGTGGACAGGACCCCTTGTTGTACTCGTGGACAGGACCCCTTGTTGTACTCGTGGACAGGACCCCTTGTACTCGTGGACAGGACCCCTTGTTGTACTCGTGGACAGGACCCTTGTTGTACTCGTGGACAGGACCCCTTGTTGTACTCGTGGACAGGACCCCTTGTTGTACTCGTGGACAGGACCCCTTGTACTCGTGGACAGGGCCCCTTGTTGTACTCGTGGACAGGACCCCTTGTTGTACTCGTGGACAGGACCCCTTGTTGTACTCATGGACTAGACCCCTTGTTGTTCTCGTGGACTAGACCCCTTGTTGTACTCGTGGACAGGACCCCTTGTTGTACTCGTGGACAGGACCCCTTGTTGTACTCGTGGACAGGACCCCTTGTTGTACTCGTGGACTAGACCCCTTGTTGTACTCGTGGACAGGACCCCTTGTTGTACTCGTGAACAAGACCCCTTGTTGTAATCGTGGACAGGAACCCTTGTTGTACTCGTGGACAGGACCCCTTGTTGTACTCGTGAACAAGACCCCTAATTGTACTCGTGGACAGGACCCCTTGTTGTACTCGTGGACAGCTAGGACCCCTTGTTGTACTCATGGACAGGACCCCTTGTTGTACTCGTGGACAGGACCCCTTGTTGTATTCGCTTGTAAGAAATCTTTTATAAATAGTCGGCTCTTTGTTACATTCATTTCTAACGAAATAATAAAAGTTTCCACAAAAATACTTTGTAAGTCTATGCATTTTCCTGCTTGCCCCACTCTCCCATCAAAGTATTTAAAAAAACTTTGAACGGTAGAGGATTATCGGTTTACTCGCAGCCGTCAAGTGAGTTGTCTACACATGGCTTTCCTGACAAAAAAAATAGTCGAGAGTGGTCTTTGACCAGACCAGCGATTGATCTCACGGTCTATTATACGGAAAAGATCGTTGTGATCTAATCTTATTTTTACCAACAGCGAAGTCCGTTCATATTTTATTATTAGTATTATTATGTACCCCCATGCATATAAAGGTGGTGGCTGGTTATTGTCAGTAGAAACTGAAAGTAAGAATCTCCGCATTTACCATCCTAATTTCTTTTTAAATCCAAGATTAATCAAAAACATTAGAAAGGTTGATGTTTATCGTATTTTTCTGTACGTTTCATTTTTTACAATATATATTTTCGTAATAGTATTAGTATGTGTATATAATGTATATACTGTGTTGGGCATAATTATGGTTATTGTTGATTTGAATAATTCTCACGACCACATTTCTTTTTTGAAAAATGGTAGTTTGGCTTCACATTGACATATGGTTAATAGTTATAGTAGTTTTTATTTTCAAATAAGAAGCTATGAGTAAAATATTTTCTTATGTATTAACAGCTACTCTGTCTTAGAAACCTGACAAATATTACAGTTGAACAATTTTTGAATAACACATTTCTTGGTGCAATGCTGATTGCAATTATTATTGTAATTATATTTATGAACGTACGCACAGGTTGCTTCAATAGTATTTTGTCTTTTAGTTGACACGTGCTAATTCCCCTGACAATAATTTTCCACATGTAAGATCCATATTTAGAATTGTGTAAGCTGCTTAAATGCCTTTCACCGAAATTCCGCTACATATTCTTTTCAAGTTTTTTAGGGTCATGTACTCCTCGTTATCTGCATTGTGCCACCTTTTCCTGCAATTCTTTCTTACTTTACTATCTATCTTTATCTTATTCTTATACAGCATATTCATATAAATACAAAATACAACAATCTTACTCTAGTATTATGATCACGTTTCTTGTCAACCTATTGTTATAAATGTTAATTGTGCTATATTTTTGCCCGTATATATTTTCTGCCTAGTGCCAAGAAATAGACACCTGCACTTCTCTTGCAAAAAACTAGCACGAAGTCTTTTTTTGACCAGACCAGGGATTGAACCCACAGTCCCACGTTCTGCATAAAATAAGCCGTAGTGGATTGATTTCCGTACCAATAAATGTTTCTACAGTCCGTTTCGCATATTTCTTTATAACTATGTGCATGTTTAAAAACTGGAGGCTGGATTGCGTCAGTGGAAACTGCAAGGACGAATCCCCACATTTGGCTCATAGAAATATCGAAGTATCCACGCGACTATGCCAGCCGGAAGGAAAATCACATTGTTTATACATATAAACCACACATTATACATAACAAAAGGTATCAGAAAAGGGTGTGTTTTAAATAACCATTGATTGCTATTGTTAGATAAAAAGTTTACACAATATAGTATTCCTTGATGATTTGTTTGCCTTTTTAAAAATTTTATCTATCTTGCTACTTTCGTTTTGTACAATTCGTTCTTTTGTTTGTTGACCTTATTGTTTCCTTGTATATTTTTTTAAATAATTCGATCTATAAACCCCATTTGGAGGATAGGGAATCACTGTCGCAGTGGTATTAGTTAAGCCCGGTCGAGGACCGTGGAGGAAACATGTTGGATTGTTTGTTTGTTTGAATTATGTTTAATGCCATTTCAAAAATTTTTCAGTTATATCATGGCGTCCAGTTTTTATGTGTTGAGGAAGCCGGAGTACTCGAAGAAAACCTACGACCGACCTTCGGTAGGAAAACTGGCAATCCTTGTCAATTGAGATTGGAGTTGAGTACACCCTGCTCGCAGTGAGACTCGAACCAACAACCTCAATGTTGACAGACCACGTGATCAATAGTAGACGAACTACCTTAACCACTCAGCTACTAAGGCCCCGTAAGGTGTTGGAGAGTGCCACGCTCCCAGTTTGCATGTTAATAAGCGGCCAAAATCAGAATAACCACGTGAGAATAACACAATACAAAATAGAAATTGTTCAATCTTATCAAAAAAGTGCGTATAACACAATCTCAGAACCTCTAAAAAATAACCAAGCCTGTGTTCAGAGGAGAGGGGACTAAAAACATAAGTTTTCATACACATCTCAAACTGTCAAGATAATAGTATTACTATGCTTACGTAGTACAGGTAATGTGCATTTTCTGTAGACGTCACGTGTCGAAGAAATGGATAGCTTCGGTGAAGGTAGTGTCATAATTTTGGCGGCAATATCTAATCGATCATTATAAATTTCAAGGCGATAGAACTGATGTGCTCTTTTACTTAATCAACGAGCAGCTTATTAAGCAGAGAGCGAAATCAAATGAACAGCAAGTAAATTCTCAAAGAATCGTTAATTCTATGTATACGATTGTCCGTATTCTTGATAGTAATCGCAATTTTACACGTAAAAGAGCAAACTTTTTCGCACGTAGCGTGACGCGCATGTTCATGTATTTCTTTTACCTTGGAAGTAAACGTTTGAAGAGAAATGAATATTTATACCTCAAAGTACTTATTACAATTTTAATTGCATAATCTCACAAAGAAATAGACTGTGGAAGAAAATACGGTGCTATATATATTTGCTGAATTGATATGCAAGAAAAAAAAATAAGTAAATAAATAAATAAATAAATAAATAATTTTAAAGTCCGAAAAAATTATCTTTCGTAAACATGCAAAATTAACTCTTCATGGAATAAGCATTCTTAAATTAAGTGTTTCTGTTTCTGCTTCTGTTTCATGATTGGCCGCCTTCAACACATTGAAGATTCCGCCAATTTGTGGTACTGCGCGCTAGGCATGGCGCACAAGTAATAATTTAAAAGAATTTTTTTATATAATTTTTAAATATTTAAATAAAACTATATACAGATAATGTGTGATTTAGTAGATGATGGCTGAAACAGCTGTTCTGAATGTCTCAACAGAGTCACTCATAACAGTGTTCAGTGGAAGATTGTTCCAATCTCGTATAGTGCGGGGAAAGAATGACTGCTGGCGTAATACAAGGCGTGTTTGTGGTATTTGAACGGAGAGTAATGCATGTTCCGAGATTTTCTTAATGGTGGTATTAGTCTGTCTGTTTTTGGGATGGCTACTAATTCATTTACAATTTTATACATGCTGGTAAGTCTGGTATCGGTTCTGCGGTCTGCTAGGCTACGCCATTTAAGGTGTTGCATCATGTTACTAACGCTAGAGGTGTTGTGATATCGACTTCTAACATACATGTACCTAGCAGCTCTTCGCTGAACTTGTTCAATTTTGTTGATATCTTCTTTTATATAGGGGCCCCATAAGAACAAGCATATTCTAGTGATGGTCTAACTAGAGACTTGGATGCTTGTTCTTTTACTGTAATAGAATTTACGTTGATGTTTCTACGTAAGAAGCCAAGTGTCTTATTTGCTTTGTTGGTGATGTTGACATGTTCTAGTTTGTGTCCATGCAATGTGTAGTTATATTTTATTGGTGTTTTATGTCTTGTTATTGAAAGCACATTGCATTTGTCAGGGTGAAAGGCCATTTTCCATTTTTGTTCCCAGTCGCCTAGTTTATTGAGATCTTTTTGTAGTATATTTCAGTCTGCATTTGATTTGATAGTGAGGCGAGGTAAGCAATAGTGTCATCTGCGAATATGCGTAAGGTAGATGTTAGTGATTTTTAAAACAGAAAATTCGTTCTGCACTGATACAATTATATTTCTCCTATTCCATCACATTAAATGCTTAAAGATTCACAATTTTCGGCAAAGACTTTACTTCAAAAGACCCCCCCCCCCCTTTTTCAAAAACTAAACTCAAAAACAAACTAAAAAACATTGAGCAAAATAGATTGATTTGTACATCTTTGAAAAAAAGGGGGGGGGTTTACTTTGTTCAATACTAGATTTTGTATTTTATTTAAGAATGCAAGGCTCTATACCCTTTTGAAGAACCCCTTTCATCGAAATCGTAGACGCTCTTTTTCTTAAGTATATTTTACAGTTTATTGCAAGATACATTTCTACACTTATGTAAACAAAACACGGACAACGTGGAAAGTAAAATATTTTTGCGAACGAACTGCTATAGTCGAAACTCCACATATTAATATTTAACTAACGCAACTGTTCGTGTGAATTGATTAAGCGACGATCGACAAATAAACCAATTAACTTACCTGATGTCATGGATGAGAGGTCACCAAGACATTGTTTATTTTTGTTTTCGTTGGTTACGCGTGGTTGACCAGTGGTTGGTACTTGTTTCAACACATCTAAACAAATCACGAGAACGTGTAATTAAAAGCAATTTCCACGAACACAGACAAGGCAGTATTCAATTTCAAGGTGAGCATTTCTTATTTTTATCAATAATACATATATTTAATGTCACCCTGCATTTTTGAAACTTATCATTGCTATTAGTATTATTAAACATTCAAGAAATAAACATAACAGCAAACCAATTAGTGATATAGTTTCGAGTAATAATTTAATCGGCTGCCTTTAATTGGTTTTGTATGTCTGGTAACTTATTTCATTACAAAAATTTAATGTGACTTTTTATCTGCTTGTTTGTAATGGAATACTTTTTTTTAATGATAATTGCGACTAAAACAAGGGCAAGGAAGACTAGATAACAGTTTGGCCAACCCTGTGTTCACTCTCACTGTGGATAAAATCCATTAGCGCTGTAGTGTACATTTTGATCCACAGGTATACATTTATAATATGATACACATGTACAATACAAATATCATACTAATTCATGTATTTTTATAGTTATCATGATAATTATATGTCTGTATGAGTTGATTAAGAATTTCACAATACAGCCTCTTGTCATAAACATAAAAATGTGATTATTTTTCATCAGTTAGTTAAAATGGCTGCACCAGATGTTGAGTTGTCTCATATGGAGAGTAATATCAATGGGACTGCTCAGAAGCCAGGTACTCCTGTACTAGAGGTGAACTGTATGGTGTCTAACAACGAGGGTCGACCAAATCGGAACAATAAAATAGGCCAAGACCCTGCCTTTGTATCAGAGTCTACCGAAAATGAACAATCAGATGAGGGACCAACAAAAAATGGTGTTCATAACCCTGTGTTCATGGAGGAGGAGGGAACAATAGAAGAGACACAGCCCTCACTGACATATATAGATTTTCTACCAGAAAAAAATTATGTAGACATTAATGCTCCTCCTGTTTATTCAGAATTTAGGTAATTATGGGAGTTTTTATACTTTGCATTAATATTACATGTTACAATTACACTGAAGTACATGTAATAGAAATAGTAAAACATAGTTAACATGTTCAATATCATTCAAAATCTGGAAAGTTTGGTTCATTAATGATATATTTGGTTTTAGTGTTGTTAAGTTACCGGTACTTTTATTTTGAAATCAAATTAAAGACCACTCAGTTTTCTCTGACAATACACTGTAGTTGTACTACATGTTGTATTTGTAATAGTTTCCTCTGATGAGGGTTGTCACATTATAATGTGGAAAAATTGACTGCAACCAAAGTGTGTAACATGTTTTTAAAGTTTTAGGCTCCTTGCATGAAAAGGGACACACATACATGTAATTGTTCCCACTGAATGGAAAAATTCTCTCTGTGCTCTACTCTTCATACTTTTCTAATGACAATAGAAATTGTCCAACCATCTCCCACAATTGTAGGTTACAAATTTTGCTATTTTCAGCAGAAATAAACAAATTTTAAAATCATTAACATTTCAGAGTATGATGTACATGTAGTTTGCTGAAGGAGGAAATAAATCACCAATCGATTGATTGGAAAGGTCCTACATGATAGACAATTTTCGAAATGGAGTGTGCTGCACTTAAGTACTAGTAACATGTAGGCAAATACATGTATCCTGCTATACACTACTCATATGTGCTTGCTATCCAGGATCTCTTACTGGAATATATATAGAGTAGGGCATTTGTTTTCTCTCCACACAGGACCTCCGACTTAACACCTTTAAGTAAATGGAATCAATTCAAAACAGCTTTGTTTTCAAAGTGGTTAATGAAACTTTGCTTTGCTTGATTAATGTTTAATTTAATGTACATAATTTACCTGTATATAGTTATGCTAATCTTTCAATTGTACTTTCAGTTCCATGGTTGAACAAGCCAATGCATGGTTAAAACTTAACCCCGAGTACAGCTTGTGGAAGTGTGAAACTGTCACATTTAAAGTACAAAATGATTTCACAACAGACCAGGATAACCCACTATACATGGAATCAGCATATGGGGTTAATAAATATATAAGTGGACTCAGGTTTGTTTTATCATGTAATCCATAGAGGTGTAACAGAACTTGCAAACAGGATATCTGGGGGGGCGGGGGGGGTGGTCAAAAATATTAAGAGTGGTCGGTATTTCTTTTTTAAGGTAAGAGAGTATTACTGAACAATCAGTTGTAATTTGATGCATATTTGGGTCTACAAAATGTGCCTTCTGGCCCACTGTGAAATTATTTGGTTTACACCCATGCCTAGTTTAATGTAAATTGTACCAAACATTTTACCTAACTCTTTAATTAAGGTACATGTAACAACACATTCAGACATACCTGGTAAGGATTGTTCTATGTTCCACATTAGGCACATAAGTTTGTACAACCCACGTGCACAGAAAAATGTTGTCGTAGCGGACCAAACAAATACATGTATTTAGAAATTCCATAATGCTTTGGTGTCACACGCTCACCAATTATAAGTTTATACTATTCAATTTCCTACTTAGCATACATGTATACATACATTTACTTATTTATGATCAATACCAGTATCTTCATTTTGTCACAGGTAGCCTAGCTGACCTGCCATTTTCACTGTACATATACATTTTTAAGTGCTTCTTTAAAAAAAAAATTCCAAATTTCCAAACAGTATTCTTTCTTATGAACACTGACAATTTATAATCTATTTTTTATAGGTTATGGCTTGTTCCACAAATAAACACCTCTTTACCTATCCCAGAGATTGGCTTCACAACAGCGTTACCTGGCCGACAGGATGACATGTATGAACATGTGAGAGCCTCGACACAGAGTACAATACATGACTCTATAGAACATCTCAACAAACAGTTTCAGAAAAAACCTTTACCAGGTAACCATTATAGCACTCCTTACATGAGTTATTTGTTCTATCAACCAAGATGGCCATCGTAGAATTGTTGGCAGATGATCAAGTAAAAATAAAAACAAGCAAAAAGAAAACAAACATGCAAAGTTGCAGTGTAGCTCAGGAAACACAAACATGTCAAATGTGATTTTCACCTGGGATATGAATATCGATTTACACAAAAATTATATCAGTTACTGACTTATCTCTTACAACAACAAAAAATATGGTTTTAAATATTTGAGTATGATATAGGTGTTTCCTTTATATACCCCAAATGATATTCTATATTTATATGGAACTGAAAAAAAACATGAACATATGAATGTATTTACTATAAATTCTTATATTTATGTGGACTTGAAAGAAAACTGCACATTTAGTTCTACTTTTATTTACTGTAAATTAAAGTTACATTTATTAGAATTTTTTTGTCAGTTTACCTCCCAACTATGTTAATGAAACTGCATTATAACATTGATGAAAACAGCACATTACAACACAGTTTTTGACTTTACTGCTTTTTTCATGGAAGTCGTTTTCTTAATTGGTATATCTTGAGTTTCCTTCTAGTCATAACACAAAACAATTCCATATGAAAAAGAAGATTAAAATTAGATTTAAAGAATTACTTGTAATGACTAGACAATTTCAGTATTCATGTTCACATATCATCATGCAGACTTTAATTTCAGTTCTTTTTGCATTTTAGGTGTTATATTAAACATTGAAATGGTCGAGTTCAAAGAGAACGAGAAGTCAGGTTCAATGATCATAGACCCAAACAGAACATTCTGGACCGAGAATGGTTCAGAAAATGTAATAACTATACAAGCTATTAGGATATTCTTTATTCTGGGCAAACCAGAATATGTAAGAATAGGTAATAATACATCAAGAGTTTTAATTACTGCGTAATATATTTCAGTACCATTTTCATTTTATTGTTCATAAGCTTCAGGGCAAAGGTTTCTCTGAATTAATTTTATACTGAAAAAAGCATTTCTAGATGATTTCTTACCTGAAACATTTGACTTATAATATATTGATAACACAACATCACAACATAGTATTTTGTCAATATGTCTGTCATCAACCAGAAGAAAATAATTAATGTTGCTGGTAGTAAGGACAAGAAAACCAGGTGATTTATTAAAGCAACAATATAGTTGCAATGTTCATATAGAGGGGATATAGGTGGCACTTTTTGTTGGTTATTAGACAAATCTTCAAAATAACCACCACTTATCAAATTGTAATATGATATACATAATGAAGTTCCATATACCCTCTGCAGGAAAACAGGAATTTCCTTGATGTTTGTAATATGTTGATTACTGTTTATTATTTATTAATGAAGTAAAAATTTTATTGTTAAATAGGTTTTCATGATGAGGTACCAGATATTCAACACACGTCTTTCGCGCTCAGTATACGATTTGGTCCATTTAAAGATGTTGTGAGGAAAATGGGTGGTTGGTTGAAAGACAAAAAGGTAAGTGAATTGAGGCAAAGAGTGATATTGTTTACTTTAAAGAAGATAGTTTTTTGACACAGTGGAATGACATCCCTTTATTATTTAATGAAAATCTGTATGTATAATTAATGATCATCAGTTCATTAAAAGTTTTATCCAAGTTGCACATTTCACCACTTTGCAGTTATTGACTTTGCTAGAAACATAAGAATGTAAAGCTTTTATTTGCTCTTTTTTAGTGATGCTTTTTAAATAAAATCAAAGATAAAGTGAATAAACATATATGGTAAATAAGAATGAAACTTAAAAGCCAAAAACACATTTTATATTTTTATACCTTCGCAAACTTGTTTGGGTGGGGGTGGGGGGGGGGGGCGGTATATAGGAATCACCCTGTCTGTCTGTCCGTCTGTCCACATCCCTTGTAAGCTCTTCTCTCCTTAAATGGGTTCACAGATTTTTATGAAACTTTACATGAAGGAAGTACATCATTTTGTAGATGTGCATGAAGAATTTTCGTCGCTGTCGATATTATTCAGGGGAGATAATTGGGCTTAGACTTTTAATTAGATATAGTACTCAGTGGGGAGACCTTGTAAGCACAACTCCTCCTAAACTGCTTCACAAATTTTGTTGAACCATTACATCAAGGAAGTACATCATATGTAGATGTGCATGAAGAATTTGCGTCGCTGTAGAATATTATTCAGGGGAGATAATTGGACTTTTTAAATATAGTATTCAGTGGGAGACCTCGTAAGTGCAACTCCTAAACTGCTTGATGAAATTTAATGAAACTTATCATGAAGAAAGTACATAATATGTAGATGTGCATGAGGGATTTTTATTGACCTCCGATATCATTAAGGGGAGATAATTGGACTTTGAAAGCGAAGCAGGGGGTATCTCTTTGTGAGCGTGCTCACAGTCCACACTTGTTTTTATATGTACAGGTAGTCAAAGCGTTTTTCACACACAAAAAAGAAACATTGAGAAAGAATAGTTTGTGGTGTTTTTTTTTTGTATTTTAAAATGTGAATTGTGATAATAAATAAAATAATTGATTTGAAATAGATGTAAAGTTTCATAAACTTATTTATAATTAGTCATTATCTATTTACAGGGCATCAGAGTTGTTCATCTACAGAGCTTAAATGCTCTTGTCAACATGAGCAAAGGAGGTAAACAATTCAAATTATTTCCGATGAAACATATTTTAACTTTGATGCAAGAAAAATGAATGACAAGATTTGGTGACGTAAGGGTCACCAGCCTATTGTTTTGGTCAGGTTTACTCAACAAACTAACCAAATATTTGAATTATCCACAAAATTTTATCAGGATTTTTTTTAATGTCCTTTTATTTTAAATAAAAAATAATATCACTAACAGAAGGAACAAACAATATTTTATTTCACGATGTTCAGTTTCCAAATTAACTCCTAAGGAGTTTGATGCAGAAACAACATAAGGTATATTTACAAGTGTGTGGCTTTAAATTGTGGTAAATTAAAAAATAATTGACGGAGGCTATTCTTAAAAGACAATTAAGGTACATATAGTCAACACCATTCTTGCCGTAAAATGTCTGTTACGTCCATGTACCACACAAAATATTGTAACAGATAATTATAGCGCATGTTGCTTGCTATAAAACTTTTATGTCATGCAGTAGCTTTTGCTAGGAGTTACGGATTTGTAATTAGGAACAGCTGTTCAAGACACACCCTTCTCGTCACACATTGCTTATACATAAATCATTTTTTTACCATGGTTATGGTCTCAAAATTTTAATGCACATCATATTAGAATATACAGTATTTTATCTTAATTTGTCAGTTGGCTTTTTAGAATGTTTGTGGTGAATTTATAAAAAGAAAGTTTGGGGTGAATGGGAAAAAAATAAATATATGCTTGGAAATGGAAAAACAACAGAAGGTTCCAAAGTCTGTAAAAAACATTAAAAGCATGACTATGACTGGTGAAAATCCTTATCTTTGTTTGTCCTCTGACCTCTGTTGTTTAGCTTCTATGCTGTGAAAATGATAGGCAATTTATAGATCATTTATTAAGTTATTGTTTAGTGTATGAAACTAGTGCGCCTTTTGTATTTTAAAATTAGAATAAGGGTGTGGGCTTTTCAAGTTTACAGGTTAAGAGGTCTTTTCAAGACATGTCTGAATGTGGGGTCAGAGCCACTATTAATAAATGGGCGTTTGTTTTTTATGAAAATATGTCACAAGAAGTATTATATATAATAATTGAACATTTTCACTGTATATTTAATAAAAATAACAGGTGCCTTCTGACTGTCTCTATCCCCCACATTTGTTCTCAGAACAAAACTGAAATTAACTGCTAAATACCAGATATTTTTTGTCTTTCACAGACTTTAAACTAAATCTCATTTTTTTTAATTTTAGGATCAGCAACATTAGACACAACACAGTGTAGTTATAATGAGCGTGCATCATTTGATACACGATATGCAAAGTATCTTAGGGTATTCTTTATATACAATAAATCAGAAGATAAGCCTTACTCTTCTGTTAACTTACATACAAGGCTGTTTACACCTGTTCAGAGGGATGGGAAAATATTTGAAAGCTTCTCTAAAACGATGCAAAGAACAATTAAATGGCTAGATTATACAAGTAAGTATTTGTTCTATTATCTACTCATATATTTTAGATATGTATCAACAGGTATACACCAGGTATACAAAATATATTTAAAATTAAAATAATTACCTAATAAAACGATACATTTTAATGAAAATATTCAAAGAAAGACAACTATTTATAAATTGAAAAAAAAGTACATAATTGTTTTAAATAATCTGACGACTAGTATAATAAGCACATTGTTCAGATTTCTGCTTAGCCATATGAATTATTAAAGCTTATTTAGACATTGAGCTTAGTGATCTCACATCTGAACATAAAGTCACATATTAAGAAATTCAGTTAATTAATGTTCTTTTATAAAATTTCAAAATTAAGATATTAAAAAGAATTATGGAAGCCATTATTTTTTGAAAATTTTACCACTACATTATTAGACATTATATTCATGTATCTTTACACTGTATAAGTAATACTGACTGTGCTAAAATATGTATTCATTTATTTGAAGGAATTCCACCATTTTCTGTGGAGACAGTAAGGCATCAAATATATATAGGATCGGGAGAAAACATGAGTGTTCTGGATGACAAGGTAGACAAGTGTGTCAGACGAGGGGCTGGAAGGTACCAGTTGTCAACGATCAGGTAAATTATTATTATTATTACTGTTTTGTGGTGGTAAATTCTTTTTTGTATCACATATCAATGTATAAGTAAAGTTCTCTTTTGATCTTTTATTTGGCTCACATATTTAGTCCTAGTTTAGCAGAATGTGCTCATTCACAGTAACACCTTATGTGATTGATTTTGTTCAGAGTGGATTGTGTTTTGTTTCTGTATTCTTCACTCTTTTGATAAAGTCCTTATTACTTCAGATTTACTTTGATTTTTATGGAGCCTTTGCAGTACATTTGTAATATTTCCTAACACTATTTTTTTCTGCAAAAACAATTATCTAACAGAAATAAAAAATTTTAAAACATATTAATGTTAATGTTGTGGTTTTTTATTTATAGGTTATATTTCCCAAGTGAATTTATGGAGCCTCCACCAGAAATATCTCCTGAAACAGATACACAGGCAGGATGGGGGTGTGTGCTGTCATAGTGCTTTTACAGATTTTTACTTCTTATGTGATAGTTTACACGTGTCATTGTTTCAACTACATTGTACATCCACAACATCAACTTACACTCTCAAGAAGATGAGTTTTGAGTTCAGAATACTTCATGTAACCTATCTTTAGCAATATAATCCTTCAGATAGAACAGAAATTGTAGTTGAATGTGAACTTCTGTCAATTTTACTGTTGAAACAAAATACTTTTTTTTTTTAAATTTCTGTATGAAAAAGTTTCTGTTTTATTCACGTTTCACTGTAATTTAACAAACAAAGACAACAGAAAACAAAATCACTGCATAGATACTCATTGTCATCTAATACTGTACAGATAACTTAAACAATATTTATTTTATAAACAAAGTATTTTGTGTTCACAATTTTTACATATATTTGTATATATTCACGTTTTTCATTTATCACTAATTTGTGACATTTTCTTAAATTTACAAAGATAAAAAATTTTTTTTAAAAATTTGTCAATAATTTCAAAGAATTATTGAAGGACAATGTGACATCACAATGTTACAAAACTGTGATAAACAGATTACTGTTTGTGTTAATTCCTTGATCTCATTATCTATCTTGTCTTGATGGATAATTTTAATCTTGGAAATATAACAAACAATATTTTCTATATATTCATTTTGGTAATTGTACATTTTGGTATACTAAGGCATGATTTTTTTTGCTTGAAAGTTGGAATAACTTTTTTCAGCCTAGATTTAACTGTTATTGATAGTTTATTTTGTAGTAATTCCATTTGGCACAGCCATTTCATCTCCTTTTTACCAATTGGCAAAGTCATATATGTTTAATTATTACGTTTTATTGTAATGTTTGTTGATTAAAATATATATACCTCTTTACTATACTTTACTTTGAATGTGCATTTTGTTGTCAAACTTATCCGTCCATTATGCAATGGTTTTTTATTTGAAAAGGTTGAAATGATCTGAATGTTGTTGGATTTTGCTTTGTAGTTATATATTCCATTTAATTTTTTACAGACTTTTTACATATTTTTGTTGTTGTTTATGATGTTATATTGTATATGACATTCCATTCAATAAAATTCTGAAAATCATGATCAATTAACAGGGCAACTATTGGTTATACAATCCATTTGTAAGAAGCCAAAGTTTTTATCAACCGTTTAATGTCTTTGCAGTTGCAAGTAAAACTGGAAATATTTATGGGTTTGAACTTTATCAATAAACTGAAAAAGTAAGCTTGGTTGCACAATAAACACTCAGTTCTAAATTAATGTAAAAATATTTCTTCTTTTTTTTCTAAAATAATCTGTAATATTGGAATCAATCTTCTATCGTATCAACTATCAATTATAATTGAGTGGTATTGATTTATTGATTTGGAAAACTCTCCACTGATTTCTTGACAGTTTAGTACACAAAGGCAATAATCAGTGTTTATTGATTGTATTGTACCATAACATTGGTACTACATGTTTCTTGTATTTATGTAAAAATTAGGCAATGTATTATTAATTTGTATATTTTCACAAATGCTTTCTCCTCTTTTGCATAATTTATGCAAAACCCTACTTCAAGATTTTATTATGATTAAACCATAGATTTGCACCAGTTGACCCCATGGGTTCATTTAATTGATTATTGTCTCTGAAATCAGTAAATTCTTGAAATATAGAAACACAAAAATGATAAGAATATTGCAACTATATAAAATAATTTGAATGAGAAAGAAATAATAAATATTGTTTGTCTCGATGGATAAAGTTGGCATGGTTTTCCTTTTTTATTACATGTGTTGTAAGGGACATAACTCCAGTAACAAGTTTCTGCTGATTACTTCTGACTACATTATGTGTTGTATGTTGATCTCTTGTGTTCACTATCTTCCTGAATATATTGTTGATTTTTGTTATGTATTGCTCATTTTGATAGTATTCGTCAACAATTATATTTATGACTATTTATAAAGGTTTTTCCAATAAAAAATATAAAAATTTTGGTTTCATGTTTATTTTTTGTGGTAAAATATCATAACAGTAATTGAGGAAATAATTCAAGTGTTACCATAGTAATATATACATTTAGTGGTATTTTCGTCCAGACTGCGAGATAGAAATTCTGGGGTCCATGCATATTTGGTGTTGAATTATGTCCCTTATAAAAGTAAATTGAAAATACAATGTATTTTGCGTTGGAAGGATATTTGCCAAAAATACCAGTGAAGAGATGGGAACTTTAGAACCTCATGTGCAAGGGAAATGTTGTCTCCAGTCTGGCATGTTTTGTAAAGATACCTTTAAAGCATAAAAATCTGTTTAATTACACAAAATATTGAATCCCACCTTATTTCTATTACATGTAATATGAATATTTTGAGAACTTTTGTAAAAACAATTTTTGAAACCTGCAGCCAACACGTCCTCAATGACATGTTTTGGATACCAAATGCCTAGAAAACAATAAGTCCTATTGCTGAATACCCTTGTCTTGTAAGTGTTCTCACATTTTTTATCAATCTACATGTAATTAAAAATAAATTTTTAACTTGCTCCCCCTTTATTTTTTATACCCCACTCGACAATAGTCATCTGTTAGTTTGTTGGTCTATTTCAGGATAATTCGAAAAGCTTGCATCCCATTTGAATGAAACTATTGGATATTGTTACATATCAGGTGG
The DNA here is from genome assembly GCA_944474755.1 of Limnoperna fortunei. Taxonomy (NCBI): domain Eukaryota; kingdom Metazoa; phylum Mollusca; class Bivalvia; order Mytilida; family Modiolidae; genus Limnoperna; species Limnoperna fortunei. Next base: position 19,078,675 of record OX104114.1, on the reverse strand, counting down.
GTAAGATGTCTTTTGATATCTTGTGGATCAGAAGCTTATCCATTTTTGTGAAATTCTGTCAAATTTCAAGGTCACAGTAGCCAAAAAAATTACATATATTTTTGTAAAAAAGACATTCCCCGAATGATAACTTAAAAAGCTTGGATCCAATTTCAATGGAACTATAGGGTATTGATAAATATTGATGCTAGAGGAAATCTGTCAAAAGTCAAGGTCACAGTAGACGAAATTTCTCTCACACACACGCACACACACACAGTTTCTGGAGAAAAACTTTTAAAGTTTGCATTTGATTTCAATAAAACTTTGGGATATAGTTTTAAATCAAGTCGATAGAAGAGTAATGACTTTTGGTAAATTCAAGGTCACGCCCGGTCTCGAAAAGCATTACATATTTTCACAAAAAGATGTTTCTGGGTGATTACTCAAAAAGAGTTTTCTGTTATAGGTCACAATCCCCCGAAACATTTTAAAAAAATTTACTAATAAGACAATAAAGCGGGGGTATCCGTTATCATCAGATCATAATTTTCTAGTTATTATCTAGTAGTTAAAAGGAGGAAGCAGGTGAAAGATTTAAAATTAATTAGATTGATTTTTTATCAAATTTTATTGAAATTTAAATTTAAGATGTTTATTTCCGCAATATCTTTGACAAATTTAAAAAATTAGCATAGATTGATATTTTTGCAGGAGTTGTAAGTTTTAAGAAAACTGTATAGTTAGTGCTCTCATGCAAACATTTGTTTCAAGATTGTTTTGAAATTGAAGTCAGATGTATATACAATGTATCAACAATATTTTGAACAAGTACGAAAATCAGAACTGATTATTTTTTTGTAAATTATATGGAAAATTGTTTTGTAAGTTTCTAATAAGATTTTTAAGCGATACATATTTTGTGTAATCAACTCCTACTACAGTTTTCAACTCAGATCTCTAAAACTTCACAGAAGATTGCACATGTATTGAAGTTGTGCACCTGCTATTATGGAAGTGGTCGAGGATTTGTGCAGTTATTACCCCATTAATTCATACGAGTGTGGTTGCTGACCCCAGCCACATATATATGTACAAACATAACCGCAACGTTCTTACACATAAAAAAAAAGAAAAATCATGCTGAGATCCGATTCCGTCAAGAAGTTGGACTTTATAAATGATGCAGTTGTTACTTGCCTTAAGATTTTTTGTTGAAGATTGTACAAAAACCCACTTAAACCATTTAACATATAAATAAATAGATGGATGGATGGATAGCTTCTTTAACCGAGATGAAGCGTAGCGATAGACGTAGTACACGTGTTATAGCGTGTGACGATGAAATTTTCGTAACATATACGCATTAATATGACAGTAATCTAACTCATCATGTTTTATATAGAATGACAAAGTTACATGTCATACAATCACAGTAAGTACAATGTAAATTATATTCATATGTTTAAGTATTGTGACAACCATATACAATATTTGTCAAGCGGCTATGTTTTCAAAATCATCAGTTTGTGAAAACGATAAATATATGTTTTATGCCGTTTAACAACGATATTCTTCCAAACAGCATGTGAATGGTTTAGGGGTGGGAGCGACTTTTGCATTTTGGTTCGGCAACATTCCAGGTAGCACCTGCATTTAAGTCGAGAAGTTATACAATATGACCTTAGAATATTTTCCCGTATTGGGTGATGACGACGACGACGACTCACCCCTTTTTTATACCTCCGCATAAGACTACCGGATTTTTACATGAGTAATACGACGGATGCCACACATAGAGCAAGGGTTGCTTGCCCTTTAGAGGTGACCCTTGTCTTAGAAGGTTCGTGTTACTCATTGTTTTGTTTTTGTATTGTGTGTTGTTCCTTCTATTGTTAACCATGCTTTTTTCTGTCCTTGACTTATCGTTTCATTAATACTCGTTCATCTAATATACATGTTTAATAGAAAAAGTCTTATTAGCTGCAAGACACGTCCGACACCAAACAAAACTATCGCAACTGTTTTATCAATACGGACATTTCAATGATTACAAACGAATTGATGAATAGTTTGAACATATCCCCTCTTTAATTCAAGATGAACCCTGCTTATACATACATATTTGAACACCATAAAATCCTTTAAATCAACAGAAAAATGACTTAAACGCGAACAATAGCAATATGATAAATATAGCATAATATACGTTATGACTCGTCATTACTCAACTTAGAATGTGTCCATACATTCTTTGTTTATCGGATACAAGAGGATGACTAAAAAACTGAAAGTTTTATTATAAGGTTCAAAATACAAAATATTACATCGTTCTGGCCAGAATTTGAGAAATAAGGCTACTGAGGACTTTGTTCGAATTAGACTGTAAATACATTTTGTATGTTTAAATATGTTTAAATATTTTTCAGTTTAATTGCGAATATGCAAATTAAGGCTTATTTGAAAGAAGAAAATTCAGAAGAGCTGATTTAAACCCAACTTGGATGGTCTTCAATTTGAATAATTCTTTAAAAAAGCTGTTTTTTTCAAAAAGATAGAAACAAACAGTTCCATTTCCTTGCTTCGTTGCATAATATCAAAATTGGCATGCATATTATTGGTGTTTCCAAGCAATCGATGTCACGATTTGTCGATTTAACACAACATTTTTTTTTAAAATAAACTATATATAATCTCTTGCTGTGAAACTACTTGATCATTCGATTCTACATTTTGTATCGACGGCGACAAAACAAATCGAAGAATTTAACAACAAAAATGTTTGCATGAATCTGTTAAATGCATTTTTCAAATATTCAATATTAATACACAGCAATAGCAGGCTCTTTCTCAGGAAATGATTTTTGTTTGTAGTTTTCACCAAAACAGTCCTTATCAAGTTTCATTTGAATATAAATGAAGGAAGGACAGTTGTGCAGTAATTATAACATTGCATAAGGAATCAACAAGAACAAATAACTATTTATTGTATAAATTAAATCCTCATACCAGAAATATATTGCCTAAAGTATTGACAATGGTCAATTATTTTATAGTGGCATCCAGTTTTTATTGGAGGAAGCCGAAGTATCCGGAGACAAATCCCAGACCTTCGGTTGGAAAACAGTCTTTTTCAATAAAGATTTGAGTCGAGTACACCCTGCCCGCACTGAGACTCAAACCCATAACCTCAGTATTGACAGACCACGTGATCAAATAGTAGACTTACTACCTCAACGAGGCCCCTATATAGGTAATGATAAATTCAAATTGTCGAGTACACCTGCTTGCATTGAGACTCAAACCCATAACCTCAGTATTGACAGACCACGTGATCAAATAGTAGACTTACTACCTCAACGAGGCCCTATATAGGTAATGATAAATTCAAATTGTCGAGTACACCTGCTTGCATTGAGACTCAAACCCATAACCTCAGTATTGACAGACCACGTGATCAAATAGTAGACTAACTACCTCAACGAGGCCATTATATAGGTAATGATAAATTCAAATTGTCCCGTACCTTTGATTTTTCAACTGGCATAAATAACATTATCTTGGAGACAATTCAATTAATCTCACTGTTTGGTTTCAACTGGATTAATAGTTCAGATATGAAGCCATTTTAACATTTTCTTTGAGACCTTGCCACATCTGAAAAGTTATGTTTTCAACCTAATTAGTTCCTAAAATTGCAGCCATCAAGTCTTGTCCAGGTACATAAACTTTTTGGTAACCATCCAATAAACTTTCACATACTATATGGTTTGAATCAGCTTTGCACTTTCAGAAAAGATGGCATTTGAAAATTCTTCTTCTGTTAATCTGTAATGATCATGGTGGCCATTTTTTCCCGTATTGAAAAAAACGCAGAGGACTGGCATCCGATTAATATTCATACATGTAATATCTTTTTTTCCCATGGATAACCGGTTTCAGAGAAGAAGCATTTTTAACTTTTTCCCTTTGGATCCTGTGTAAACTAAGTCCTGCGGTGGCGGTCATTTTGAATTTCCGATTGGCATAAAAATATATACATTATTGGAGACCATCTAATGAATACTTTTGATAGGTTTTGTTGCAATTGGTTAACCGGTTTCAGAGTAGACGCCTTCTTAAACGTTTTATCGTAGGGTACTATGTTAAGTCATGTGGTGGCGACAAATTTTAATTTTCGATTGGCATACAATACATGGGCTATAGAGGACAATCTAAACACAATATTGCTAGTAAGTGTCGTTTTCATTACTTAACCGGTGTCTGGGAAGCTATTTTAAACCTGTTTTTTTCTTATAGGATCCCATGTTAAACTCGATCCTGCCGTGTCGGCCATTTTGAATTTGCGATTTGCATAAAAACCATAAACTTTATTTTATTTTATTAATATAAATATTAATCATATGAACAAATTTATCATACAAAGAATAACATACAGGATTCGGAAGCTTTTGTTTATCCGTCTTCTTACAATTCCGACAAAATGTAATTTCAAAACTATGAGCGTGCTTGGGGAACGGTTATAAATTGAAAAAGGACTTAAATATTGTCAGGAAGTGTACCTGTAATCAATAAAAGAAACAATCAATGTGACAATAGAAATGATGGAATAGTGGAATGCAGTTAATAAAAGGGTTTGCTTTGAACAATATATTTAGAATTCTAGAAAAAAAAATATTTTAGACAATCTGACCCATACAATAATAAGTTAACATGGACAGGTTGGTTTAAATTGAGAGTATGCATGGTAAAAAACGAAGCTGATCATACTTTATAACATTCAAAAATAAAATGATAGGTTAATTCGATATGACCACATGTACAGTTTTGAGAATCTACAAGGTTTTGCAGAAACAGATGCTCATTTAGTGAATAACGAAGCTTGCATGTTAAATCTGCCCTTGTTTAGTTCCGACGTAATAGTATGTTGGGGTTACTTTGCTACGAGTCTCCATAAAGAAGTAGACTTTCGTAATCTAATGGTAACTGATTATAACACATGTTAATGGTCGCAGGCAGAAAATATTCAGAGTAGAAGTTCGTTCATGTATGAACATTAACAAAATTTTCGACTTGGCGAGTAAAATGTCGATCACCAACTGAACTAGGAACAAGTTCCCAGAAATAATCTTATATAATAGAATAAGTCGATGTTTGTCTCTCCTAGCCGAAAGTGTTTCCCAACGCATCTCAAGTTCTTCTTACGGCCGTTTATTTTTTCTTCCTTCCGTAACAATACGCATAGCGTCTACCTCCCCATATTCCAGAACTGTTCTAATATAAGCAAAGTACATTCTCCCCAGGACATACCTGTCAAGGACAAATCGATGAAAATTAACTCTATTATCTAGGCCCTTTTTAACAATGTAATTAATGTGGTCATGCCAAGAACCATTACTTGAAAAATAAATGCTTAAGTGTTTATGTAGCAACTTCTTGAATATTGAGCCCGTCCATAGGAATAGGTAGATTAATTGGTTTGACTCGGCTTTGTCATAAACCTTATAAAGGACTGTGTGCTGGATAACTTATTACTGTTTACATTAAAGTAGTGCTAAGTCTCATAATTGAAACCACTATATTTTATTATAGAAAAATATGTTCTGCTTACATGTATGTGTGCATGTCCCTTTAGTTTGTTATGTATATGCATATATGTCAGTCGATTGTAAGAGCTTATGTTGTCTTGTTTGTTTGTACATATGTACCGACTATAAATAAAATTCACTTTCCTTTACCAACCAAATAATATCGCTAGTAATTTTTTTTAATTGGTTAAACTAGTTTCAGAGAAGCCTTCTTAAACTTTTCCCGCCGAGTCCAAAGTTACACTAAGTAATGTGTTGGTGGCATATTGGGTTTTCAACTAGAATAAACAACACAGCAGAAGCTAAAAGGAAAATTTGTTTACACAAAGATTTGCTACTTACATGTATAAGTGCCCTAAAGACGTTTGACAGTAAATTGGTTGGTCACTTAAATATATACAAGAACATGCTCAGTATCTTTACACTAAAACTCGGCCAATTAAAAAATGTGCTCTAATTTCTTGATTAGAATCAGTAAGTCTTCTGCTACAGTGATGTCGGATTTCCAAGAATTTGTATGGAATAGTACAGGGAGCTTGGTAGTTTGGGAGCTATTTAGACAGAATGTGCAGCTACACTTTCAAATGATAAAGTGGTTAGTAAGACACATAAGAAGCGTCAAATTAATTTTATTGAGAGTTGGAAGCCTCACATTTTTGGTTCATTTGACTTGCCAATTGAGATTGGAGTCGAGTGCATCCTACGTGCGATGAGACTAGAACCCACAATGTCAGTGTTGACCTTTCTTAAAAGTGCTGGTTGTAATGATATAACAGAACTTGAGGCTCCCAGGATCTTGTATCGCTCACCTGAACCTGAAACAAAACAACCATTTTTATCCAGCTTTTCTTTCCTATAAGGAATTGCCCAACACTTCTGCAAAGTCATTTTGACCTTTGAAGGGAAATAACTTCTATAAGGAGGAGCTTTTGATGCTTAGAGGGAGGGGGAGGTTCACTTCAAATTTGCTGTAACTGTTAACAATCAGCCGAAAACTCTCTTGACACCCCCCCTCGCTTTCTATTTTAAGCCAACGTAGCTATGTAGGTAGTCAGCTGTCATGATTTGCACAATTTTGGTAGAGTACATCCTAAAGTTGATATGTGCAATGTTTCAAAGCAGTCCTTTCATTTTTTAAAGAGATTTTTTTAAATCAATTAAAATTATTTAAAAATATGTTCAAGGAGAATAATTCCTAAACGGTTCATCAGGCAATCTTGACCTTAAGTCATTTTTGTAGCCCTCAGAGAACAGAACAATTAAGCAATGCTAACTTTTTCTCTTGTTCTAATAATTTTCAAGATTATGAGGCAAAAATGTCAAAAATAATAAATTTCGACATTTAAATGGAAATAACTCCTATAAGGAGTAATCATACAACTTCGACCCAATAGAGTGTTTCGTAGAGCTTTTGATGCCGATGAAGGCATGTCTCTTAGGTTTTCCTGTATCTGTTATACTTTTTGAACTATAAGCCAACTAGAGGCTCTTCAGAGCCTGTATCGCTCAACTGACTTACAAAAACACTTTTTAAGACAAGACTTTTCTTGCAAATTTTGATATTAAATGCTAAAGAGTTTATGTGAAGATGCTGTTTCTATGAAAGTTGCCATGTTGAATTTACACTCAGCAGTAGGAGTGTTTCTGAGAAGAAGCAGTTTTTATGTTTTTTTTCATAGGTTAGTATTTTAAGTGATGTCCCATAGTGGCAGCAATCTTGTATTTTGGATCGAAACAAAAAACTCAAAATTGGTAGACCAAACAATATCACATATCCTAAAATCTGCAAGCTGTTTGTGAAGAAACAAAGTTTAAAATCTCAGCCAGTCAGAACGCATTTGCAGCTCAGGCAGCCATGTTGAGTTTCCTATCGGCTCGAAACATACTTAAAATAATAGATTACTATCTAAGATTCACTTCTGCATTATTTGGTTAAATTGTGTGGAACTGAGTCTCAGAGAAGAAACTGTTTGTATGGTTTTCCCACAGTGTCCTATGTTAAGCTGTGTTCCACTGTGGCAGCCATCTTGGAATTTGGATCGCCCCAAATAAATTCAAATTTTGCAGAGGACCATCTAAGGAACATTTGTGCAATTTTTCAAATCAATCTGCTAAGCGGTTTGTAAAAAGATTTTTTTTAATTTCAGCCAATCAGAACCCATTAGTTGCCCTGGAAGCCATGTTCAATTTGCAATTGGCTAAAAAAGCTGAAAATAATAAGGTAAATATCCATTAATCATTTCTTCATACTTTGGCTTCATTGTGTGGAACAGTTTCAGAGAAGAAGTTGTTTGTATATTTTTCCCATAGGGTTGTATGTTTTTTCCATAGTGTCCTATGTTTTTTCCAAAGGGTCCTATGTTAAACTATGTCCTGTGATGGCGGCCATCTTGGATTTTGGATCAGAACAAAAAACTCAAACCTTGTAGAGGACCACATAAGGTACATTTCTGGTATATTTTAAATCAATCTGCCAAGCAGTTTATGAGAAGAGGACTTTCAAATTTCAGCCAATCAGAATGTATTAATGGCCCTGGAAGCCATGTTGAATTTGCAATTGGCTGGAGAACCCCAAAATAATAAGATAATTATCCAAACTTCATTTCCTGATTAATTTGGCTTCATTGTGTGGAACAGTTTCAGAGAAGAAGTTGTTTATATGTTTTTCTCATAGGGTCCTATGTTAAACTATGTCCTGCGATGGCGGCCATCTTGGATCGGCACAAACAACTCAAACTTTGTAGAGGACTATCTAAGGTACATTTCTGCAATATTTTAAATCAATCTGCCAAGCAGTTAATGAGAAGATTTTTGAATTTCAGCCAATCAGAACACATTAATGGCACTGGAAGCCATGTTGAATTTGCAATTGGCTGGAAAAACCCAAAACAATAAGATAATTATGCAACCTTCATTTCCTTATTAATTTGGCTTCATTGTGTGGAACAGTTTCAGAGAAGTTGTTTATATGTTTTTCCCATAGGGTCCTATGTTGAACTATGTCCTGCGATGGCGGCCATCTTGGATTTTGGAATCGGCACAAAAAACTCAAACTTTGTAGAGGACTATCTAAGGTACATTTTTGCAATATTTCAAATCAATCTGCCAAGCAGTTTATGAGAAGAAGATTTTTTAATTTCAGCCAATCAGAACACATAAATGGCCCTGGCAGCCATGTTTCATATTTGATCAGCACCAAAAACTCAAACTTTGTTAAGAACCACCCAATAAACATTCCTTCCAAGTTTGGTTCCAATTGGCTAAGTGGTTGTGGAGAAGAAGATTAAAATGTAACTAGAGGCTCCCAGGAGCCTGTAATCGCTCACCTGGAATCCAAATGACAAACTATATTAAAATTTTTGAAATTAACAGTTTCAGTCTAGTTGTTATAGCTTTTAAGTTACTGTGCAAAAACTAAACATTTCTTCAAAAAATTTGTTAAATACAATAACTCCTATAAGGTGCCATCCACAATTTCTGAAAATTAAATGGTTTTTAGGCATTGTCCTTTAGGGTACTTTAGAAATTGACAGTTTTACTCTACTAATAGGTGTGTTATAGACTAATTTATAATTAAAAAACTGTTCATATGTCCAAATTCATAATGAAAGGGCAATAACTCCTATAAAGAGTCATCTTGCAATTTTTGGACTAAGCAATCATTTGTAGGGCTTCTATTGCTGATCATTTGTGCAATTTACAGTTTTAATCTAGCTACTATAGTTTTCAAGTTACAGGACAAAAATGGAAAATTTCTTAACAAAATTGTCATTTAAGGGCAATAACCCCTATAAGGAGTCATCTGACAATTTCAGACCAATTAAATGAATTGTAGGGCTTTTTTGCTGATCATTTTTGCAATTTATTATTTCACTCTAGCTGCTATGGTTTTTAAGTTACAGGACAAAAACGGAAAATTTCATAAAAAATTGCAATTTGAGGGCAATAACTCCTATAAGGAGTCATCTGACAATTTCAGACCAATCAAGTGAATTGTAGGGTCTTTATTGCTGATCATTTGTGCAATTTACAGTTTCAATCTAGCTGCTATAGTTTTCAAGTTACAGGACAAAAACGGAAAATTTCATAAAAAATTGCCATTTAAGGGCAATAACTCCTATAAGGAGTCATCTGACAATTTCAGACAAATACAGTGAATTGTAGGGCTTGTATTGTTGATCATTTTTGCTATTTACAGTTTTACTCTAGCTGTTATAGTTTTAAAGTTACAGGACAAAAACGGAAAATTTCATAAAAAATTACCATTTAAGGGCAATAACTCATATAAGGAGTCATCTGACAATTTCAGACCAATCAAGTGAATTGTAGGGTCTTTATTGCTGATCATTTGTGCAATTTACAGTTTCAATCTAGCTGCTATAGTTTTCAAGTTACAGGACAAAAACGGAAAATTTCATAAAAAAATTGCCATTTAAGGGCAATAACTCCTATAAGGAGTCATCTGACAATTTCAGACTAATACAGTGAATTGTAGGGCTTGTATTGTTGATCATTTTTGCTATTTACAGTTTTACTCTAGCTGTTATAGTTTTAAAGTTACAGGACAAAAACGGACAATTTCATAAAAAATTACCATTTAAGGGCAATAACTCATATAAGGAGTCATCTGACAATTTCAGACCAATCAAGTGAATTGTAGGGTCTTTATTGCTGATCATTTGTGCAATTTACAGTTTCAATCTAGCTGCTATAGTTTTCAAGTTACAGGACAAAAACGGAAAATTTCATAAAAAATTGCCATTTAAGGGCAATAACTCCTATAAGGAGTCATCTGACAATTTCAGACTAATACAGTGAATTGTAGGGCTTGTATTGTTGATCATTTTTGCTATTTACAGTTTTACTCTAGCTGTTATAGTTTTAAAGTTACAGGACAAAAACGGAAAATTTCATAAAAAATTACCATTTAAGGGCAATAACTCATATAAAGAGTCATCTGACAATTTCAGACCAATCAAGTGAATTGTAGGCCTTTTATTGCTGATCATTTTTGCCATTTACACTTTCACTCTACCTCGTATATTTTTCAGGTTATATTGTAAATACCAAAAATTTTGTCAAAAATCGTCAAAAAAGGGCAATAACTCCTACAATAAGCCAATACACAACTTCGCACTAATAGCAACTATTGTAGACCTTAATGTGCTGATCAATCTGAAGTAACGGTTTTCTCTATAGCTATTATAGTTTTTTAGATAATGATCAAAAACCTGTGTTGACCCCCATGTTCTATTTTTAGTAACAGCGGCCATATTTGTCTGTTGATCAACACCCTGGGTACAAACTTGAAACTAGGAACCCTAAGGATGATTGTGGCCAAGTTTGAAAAAAATTGGCCCAGTGGTTTCAGAGGAGAAGATTTTTGAAAAAGTTTACGACGGACGACGGACGACAGACGACGGACGACGGACGACGGACGACAGACGACGGACGACGGACGACGGACGCCAAGTGATAGCAATAGCTCACATGGACCTTCGGTCCAGGTGAGCTAAAAAGTTTATGGCCAATGACAACGACGATGGACGCAAAGTGATGAGAATAGCTCACACTGACCCTTTAGGTCAGGTGAGCTAAAAGCTGTATTTTGACCCCCCTCTCCGTTCTATTTTTAGACATGGTGGCCATGTTGGTTAATCTGTGGCCATGGTTGGTTCAAACTTGGTTGGGGACATTTGACGGATGATGTGTACAAAGTTTCAAGGCAGTACTATCAATTGTTACAGAGGAGAAGATTTTAAAAACCGATAAAAAAAAAAACGGTTCAAGGGGAATAACTCTTAAATGGTTAATCAGACAATCTTGACTCCAAGGCCATTTTTATAGAGCAGAACAATTAACCAATGCTAACTTTTTCTTCAGTTTTAATAATTTTCAAGATTTTGAGGCAAAAATCATCAGTTTCGACAATTTAAGGGCAATAACTCCTACAAGAAGTCATCATACAACTTTGACCCGATTGAGCTTTGTAGACCTTTTGATGCTGAAGAAGAAAGGTCTCTTCGGTTTTCCTGTATCTGTTATACTTCTTGAACTATATGCCAAAAAAAAAAATAGGTAGCCATGTTGGTTGGTCACAGGCCATGATTTGTGCAAACTTGGTAAAGAACATTTTACTGATGATGTGTGGAAAGTTTCAAAGCAATCCCTTTAGTGGTTTTGGAGGAGAAGATTTTAAAAGAAAAGATAACGACAACAATGACGGACGACAGGGACAGACGCCAAGTGATGGCAATAGATCACATGACCCTTCCGGTCAGGTGATCTAAAAATGACTAAAAGTGACATACAATGTACAATTTCAAATAAGCAATCAAAGTCAGCACTCAACACATTTTGTAGATTTTACATTTTTATTCTTTAGATTATCCAGAGTTTCTGGATTAACAATGTATCAAGTTCTAACAAGAGACTATTTACATATTATAAATGCTACTATGTAAACCATTAGTACCTGGAGTTTTTACAGAATCATTAAAAATATGTACTCAGTATGACAATAAAATGATAAGATTACATTAATTATGTGATTACATATACATTTAAAACACAATTTGTAGTTGGGTGACAAAAATAAGTGGTATTTCTATTTAAAAGGTGCTAGCTGATAGCTCTACTGAGCTAACAAAGATGGCACCTTTTAAAAAGAGTTCTTTCTTAGACAACTGCCTATTTCCAAAGTGAAAAAGAAGGTCATATCAAGGCCATAATAAAACAAATAAAATACTAACCCATGTTTTAAACAAATCTAGATCTAAAGTTTTCAAGAATTATGTCTTTAAACTGATATCAACTAGGTTTTGTAAATGTTTGTAAATGTTTTGTAAACTATTGTCTTCATCATAAAATTTTCATCTTCTTAAAAGACAGAGACATTAACAATTAAATTTCATTAACTCTATAAATAATATGTGCTATTATATTATTAATCTACACAACTCAAGCACTTTCATTCTTAACAGTTTTAAAACTGTATGTAAATTTGTTATACATATATACAGATATAATCTTTGAAACGCCCCCTTTAAAAACATGGCACTAATATCTATAGTTACATCATTCAATACACAACACAATGCATTAAAATGAGTAACATGAAGATTTAGTATAACTCTCAGAATCCTATACATAACAAAATGTGTGTTTACTCATACTGATGATTATGACATCTAAATCATCTTTCATCTCTGTACAATTTGTGCACAACAAAATATATACTAAGTGTCACCAGTAACTACTTGTTAATTTACAGTAACTGAAATATTATTTTAGTTTTATCTCAGAACTAGTGGTTAGTACAAAGCCCAAATATTTAAAGACTGTGTTAAAATATCAAATTATACTAAAGACTGGCTAGCAATTTTGTTACTATGGTCATGAGTGATATAATAGAGAGGGGAGATAACTTGTTAATCTACACTGTAACTTACTGTTGTTTTAAAACAATTACCAGATAATGGAGTTTAATATGAAATTTGACACCACAAGTCTCCACCATTATAAAAAGAAACATACTTAACTTGTGTATTATCACATTTTTGCTTAATTTAAGCAAGATTAAACGTGAATAGAATTATGTGCATATAGAAAGAAAAAGTCACGATGATGTATGAACTGTTTCAACTAACACCACAAAGGCTACAGATTTATATGTCTAGATCTATAAGATCTATAAACAAGATAAACAATCTATACACCTTAGTCAATTACAATTAAAATGTAAGAGAGTTACACTAAATCTATGAACAAACATAAAATGATATTCTAAAATGTATTCATGAGATCACAAGTGAGAAATAAATATAAAAACAAGCACTTTCTGGTTATAAATAACATATTCTATACATAGCGAAAAGCACAGTTTGATCAACAAGACATGATATTCATCTCCTTATAAACTATTTAATGTTGACATCAACACAATTTCCTTAAAGTCCACAATATCTATTAACTTGCTGAAACAAAATGGAGGTAAAAAATGTTGTTTTACTTTCCCACTGAACAACAAAACCATCTTACAACCATAAATTTGTATTTCCCCAAATAGCTGTTGCATTTATTTTTTTAGCTTACAATAATACACAATATGAACAAATTTACATTTAATATAAAATTTACTCTGTTCTTTTATTAAAAAGGAAATGATTTTAACATAGTTATAAATTTCAAAGACTTTTAATTTTGGGTTTGGGGGGTTTTGTTTATTTCATGACAGGCTATTTAAAATCTTATAATGTTAAGAAAAAATTATTGTATTTCTACATCTACGATTACAATTAATAAAGGTAAATAAATTATCTTCTACTTGCACAAAGACTTTGTAATTGGATAACATTTAAAATGTATAACATCTGGACCATTAAACCTTGCAAAATTTGTAAAGCTTTTACAATACACATTAACAACAGTAAGAGTGCAAACAATTAATTCATGATTTTATTAAAATTTAAAACATGATTTTTACAGTTAATACTTAAATCTAATAAATAATTCTAAGTTTAAAAGCAAAATTGCTACAAAAAATAAAAATTTCCCAAAACAAGAAGCACTTTTTCAATATAGTTTATAAATTGCTGAACAAAATAATCTATCTTTTAATAATATAACAATAAAAAATTTAATAACACACTAACAAACTTGTAGCACTGTAGTATCATTCTCAGATAACCACCAGAGTAGGCTCCTCTTATCATCAGAGTTACCTTCCCTGCCTTCATGGTCAGAGTGAGTCCTGAAAACTATCAGAGTTAAGTCCCCTGATTGTCTGAGTGAATTTTGCAAGTAAATTGCTGCCCTATTAAAACATTATTGATTCTTAATACTAGACAAAGAAATATAGCTGGTCACAATTTGTAGTAGAATCTAAAAGTATATATAAGTGCAAACATTTTGAATACAATTTTTGACAGATGTGCAGTATATGAAATTAACCCTTAAAGTTAAGAGGCTGCTAATAAAATATATTGTTTCACCTTACTGGGAAACAAAATATCCATCAATTTAAAGGATTGTCCTTTATATGTCAATGTAATTTGGAAATTAATGTCGAGGCTGAAAACAAATATGTTACAATGCAATAACAAGAAACTATGAAAATTAATATTACACTAATATATGTATTATCAAACAACTCTGCAAGGTATTACCTACAATATATCCAGGCAATAGAATAAACTATATTGTCTGCCATATTTGGCTGCCTGATTTGTGGGAAAATAATACATACATATTCTCATTACTTTGAGCAAAATTGACAAAATTTTTGGGAGTCAACTTGAAATACTGCTGCAGTTTGATAAACTTATAAAATGTCTGATGCTTTAGAAGTGTTAACATATTTTTATGAACTGTTCATAAATTTTTGTTATAGAAAATATATTATTTCTGTTATATTTTTTAAGCATTCTAAAACTGAACTTTGATTAAAATGATGTCTAAACAAAACAATATACTCTTAGATTGGTCAATTTCCAAATCAATATCTTTGATTCTAAATAAGACACCAGTCTTAATTTTTTTCAGTTTTAATTTTGAATTTGAATACCAATAAGCATCAAACACAAATATTTACGTTTACAAATTTAGAAGCTGTTACTGAAAATCCTCCTGTCAAAATATATAAATACTAAAATCATAAAGAAAGTAACACCCAAAATAGCATGTTAACCATGACAAGAGGTAGTCATCAACAGAAATAATGTGTATGTGCAAATGATCTCTATTTCTTGCAAGTATATACAGCCAAATAGTTGAACATGTGAACAACTAAATTTACATCCCTGAATGTTCATTCCGTTTTCTATTATGAATGCATCTGGTAAGGGATACTTCATTTAACAAGTCTACATTTTGGTATGAAGAGATATTGTTACTTTATGAAATGGCTTGTGGGTTTCATGAGGTAAGCCAAAAAAAACCAACAAAAAACATCTGAAAAATATCCTCATATTGGAATTCATATAAAAAATATTGGTATACACTTCCAAATGCCATGTAATGAAATATCCCTTAATAGATTAGTGCATACATGTATACTGTTATAAAAACTATAAATAACTAGATGGTTTTAAGCCTATTCTGTATGGTCGTTATGGTAACAATCAATGACAACATGACCTCATAAAAATATACCATAAGACAAAATATTTGGGTCAAGGAAAAAGCTCCTGAGCTTAAGAAACTATATCAGGGAACTAGAAATACAACTTCTTAAAACATTTAGCTGACATTTTTATGCCACATCATGTTAATCTGTAGATTATCATCATCAGAACAAGGACATGTTAAAAGGATTCAATTTATTTTTTGGTTTATTTTTTTCGATATTGATGGAAATTTAAAGATACAAAAATACAAACTAGAGGCTCCCAGGAGCCTGTATCGCTCACCTGAACCTGAAACCAAACAACCCTTTTTATCCAGCTTTTCTTTGCTATAAGGAATTGCCCAACACTTCTGCAAAAGTCATTAATTTTTACCTTTTAAGGGAAATAATTCCTATAAGGAGGAGCTTTTGATGCTTAGAGGGAGAAGGGAGGTTCACTTCAAAATGCTATGTAGCTAGTCAGGTGTCATGATTTGCACAATTTTGGTAGAGGATGTCCTAAAGATGATGTGTGCAATGTTTCAAAGCAGTCCTTTAAATGGGTTAAAGAGGAGAAGATTTTTTAAAATCAAGTAAAATGGATTAAAAAAATGTTCAAGGAGAATAATTCCTAAACGGTTCATCAGACAATCTTGACCCTAAGTCATTTTTGTAGCCCTCATAGAGCAGAACAATTAAGCAATGCTAACTTTTTCTCTAGTTCTAATAATTTTCAAGATTTTGAGGCAAAAATGTCAAAAATAATCAATTTTGAAAATTAAAGGGCAATAACTCCTATAAGGAGTCCTCATACAACTTCAACCCAATGGAGTGTTTCATAGAGCGTTTGATGCAGATGAAGGCATGTCTCTTCGGTTTTCCTGTATCTGTTACACTTTTTTAAATAAAGCCAAAAACTGTATTTTACCCCCCCCCCCCCTTTTCTCTTCATTCTATTTTTAGCCATGGTGGCCATGTTGGTTAATCTGCAGCCATGGTTGGTGCAAACTTGGTTGAGGACATTTGACGGATGATGTGTACAAAGTTTCAAAGCAGTACTTTCAGTGGTTTCAGAGGAGAAGATTTATAAACCAGAGGCTCTTAAGAGCCTGTATCGCTCACCTGATTTTATAGGCAATGAAGATGGTAAAGTAAATCTTGTAATTTTCAATAAACTTTAAATAGGACCATCCAAACAATATTACTAGAAAGCTTTGTTTCATTGGTTAACCGGTTGTATAGAGAAGATTTTTTTTATTTGCCCATAGGGTCCTATGTTAAACTAATTCCTGCGGTGGTGGCGGCCATTTTGAATTTCCAATTGCCATAAAAAACATAAACTTTTTAAAGGACCATCCAAACAATATTGCTAGTAAGTTTTTGTTCCCATTGATTAACCAGTTTCAGAGAAGAAGCCTTTAAAAACATTTTCCCATAGGGTCCTATGTTAAACTAAGTCCTGCGGTAGCGGCCATTTTGAATTTCCAATTGCCATAAAAAACATAAACTTTATAGAGGACCATCCAAACAATATTGCTAGTAAGTTTTTGTTTCCATTGATTAACCGGTTTCAGAGAAGAAGCCTTAAAAAACTTTTTCCCATAGGGTCCTATGTTAAACTAAGTCCTGCGGTAGCGGCCATTTTGAATTTCCAATTGCCATAAAAAACATAAACTTTATAGAGGACCATCCAAACAATATTGCTAGTAAGTTTTGTTTTGATTGGTTAAACGGTTTCAGAGAAGAAGCCCTTTTAAACTTTTTTCTCTAAGGGTCGAATGTTAAACTAAGTCCTGCTGTGGCGGCCATTTTGAATTTCCGATTGGGATAAAAAACATTAACTTTATAGAGGATCATCCAAACAATATTGCTAGTAAGTTTTGTTTCCATTGGTTGACCGGTTTCAGAAAAGAAGCCTTTCAAACTTTTTCCCATAGGGTCCAATGTTAAATTAAGTCCTGCCGTGGCAGCCATTTTGAATTTCCAATTTCCATAAAAAACACAAACTTTCTAGAGGACTATCCAAACAATATTGCTAGTAAGTTTTTGTTTCCATTGATTAACCGGTTTCAGAGAAGAAGCCTTTTAAAACTTTTTCCCATAGGGTTCTATGTTAAACTAAGTCCTGCGGTGGCGGCCATTTTGAATTTCCAATTCCCATCAAAAACACAAACTTTATAGAGGACCATCCAAACAATATTGCTAGTAAGTTTTGTTGTGATTGGTTAAACGGTTTGAGAGAAGAAGCCCTTTTAAACTTTTTTCCCATAGGGTCCTATGTTAAACTAAGTCTTGAGGTGGCGGCCATATTGGTTTACCAATCAAAATAAAAAACACAAACTTTGTAAAGGTCCATCCAATGAACATTATGGCCAAGTTTGGTTTCAATTAGCCAAGTGGTTTCAGAGAAGAAGATTAAAATGTAAAAAGTTTACAGACGCCGACGACGACGCCGACGGACGCAAAGTGATAACAATAGCTCACATGACCCTTTGGGTCAGGTGAGCTAAAAATCAATTAAAACCAATTAAAAAAAAACAGTTCAAGGGGAATAACTCTTAAACGGTTCATCAGACAATCTTAACCCTAAGTCATTTTTGTAGCCCTCATAAAGCAGAACAATTAAGCAATGCTAACTTTTTCTCTAGTTCTAATAATTTTCAAGATATTGAGGCAAAAATGTCAAAAATAATCAATTTTGACAATTAAAGGGCAATAACTCCTATAAGGGGTCATCATACAACTTTGACCCAAAGGAGTGTTTCGTAGAGCTTTTGATGCCGATGAAGGCATATCTCTTCGGTTTTCCTGTATCTGTTACACTTTTTTAAATATAAGCCAAAAACTGTATTTTACCCCCCCCCCCTTTTCATTCTATTTTTAGCCATGGCGGCCATATTGGATAATCTGCAGCCATGGTTGGTGCAAACTTGGTTGATGACATTTGACGGATGATGTGTACAAAGTTTCAAAGCAGTACTTTCAGTGGTTTCAGAGGAGAAGATTTTAAAAAATCAATTAAAACCGATTAAAATAAACAGTTCAAGGGGAATAACTCTTAAACGGTTAATCAGACATTCTTGACTCTAAAGCCAATTTTGTAGCCCTCATAGAGCAGAACAATTAAGCAATGCTTACTTTTTCTCTAGTTCTAATAATTTTCAAGATTTTGAGGCAAAAATGGCAAAAATCATCAATTTCCATAATTAAAGGGCAATAACTCCTACAAGGAGTCGTCATACAACTTTGACCCAATGGAGTGTTTTGTAGAGCTTTTGATGCTGAAGAAGGAAAGTCTCTTTGGTTTTCCTGTATCTGTTATACTTTTTGAACTATAAGCCAAAAACTGTATTTTGACCCCCCTGTTCTATTTTTAGCCATGGTGGCCATGTTGGTTGGTCTGAGGCCATGATTTGGGCAAACTTGGTAGAGGACATTTTACTGATGATGTGTGCAAAGTTTCAAAGCAATCCCTTCAGTGGTTTTGGAGGAGAAGATTTTTGAAGAAAAGTTAACGACGACGACGGACGACGACGGACGCCAAGTGATGGCAATAGCTCACATGACCCTTCGGGTCAGGTGAGCTAATAAAATGAAGAAAACAATGCTGTGGTATAATATAAGAATATACATATATATTAACTTGATGTGGCCTTACCAATATTTTCACATGTGTACACTAAAAGGAACAGTTTAAACAAATACATAATGAACACAAGGTCTTCTATAATGATAGACATTCCAAACTTATATACTGGCTAGGGTAGTACACATTTATTCTGAAATTTGACTATATCTTCTATGCACACAAAATAGCATTTGTCATTAATGGTATTAATGAGGATACTATATTGTAGTGACTCTGCAGTAAAACTAAGTCTGTTTCTGCATGTTTCGAGAACCATTACCAGGTGAATAAACCTTAATAGTGTACAAACTTTGGACGTTTATTATTTAACATACCAATCATCCTACCGATTGTTTATCCAATAAACATAAGGGGATAAGAGGACTGCATGTAAATGTATGGCACATTGTCATTATAAAAGAAAATATTCATACATTGCTATTTTTTCTTTGAATGAAGCATTTCTATCAACAGTGTCTGGTCAGGAATTTCATTGTTTAAATGTTTGTAGTAGAAGAATTCCTCAGCACGAATACTTATAACTCGAACTTCTGGCAATCGTAATAAAACTTGACCGAATTTGTCTTTTAAACTTGGGTAGAAGTTTATACAATATTCCATCAATGCCGCATTGATGCTCTCTTGACACTGCTCCACATGTTCTCTGTTCTCAAGACCAGGAACATCTGAAAAATAAAATATTGCTACTACTGGCTAAAACTAGTAACCTGTGAGCTACTGCTCACTCAGTATACCCCCGACATTTACATCATTTTATTGACGAAGGTGGTAAATAGGAAGTAGATATGCGACAGACCCGAAATCGGTACTCGCAATATAGGACCACATGGTTAGGTCAAATATAAAATTTCAAGTGGTTGCGATAAGTAGTTGCTGAAAAAACTGTTACAAAAGTTATGTTGTGGATGGAATGACTGACAGGGTAAACCAGTATACCCCTCTTCTTCAAAGCAGGGGTTTCACAAAAAATATGTTTCACCTTATATAACTTCATACCTTCTCAACATGCACATTTTTTATCTGGTACAATCATTCAATTCATCTCATTAAATTCATATGTACAAAACAATATAAGACCCTAACCAACTACGTAACATAAGGTAGAGGAGCAGGAACATGAATGTTTTCAAATGTGACCCCTATCTGACCTCTAATATATGTTGAAATTTAAATATGCAAAGGGCTATGCAATCATGCAGTAATTATTTGACCATTGAAAACTTCTCACCTCGATACAACTTTTTATGAAATTATTGTTGGAAAAAACTGTTGTTGATTCCATAAATTACAATGGACACTTTTATATCAGTGTTAAATGCAGACAATACAAATTTGCAGTGGTGTCCAATTTCTGCAGGCAACTCGTCACATTGTTAGTAGATATGGCCATTCTTTGTTTAGCAATACACTTTTTTCTCAAAACCTTTTTGAATGTTCTTTAAATCACTTTTTTCTTACAAGAAAAGGCATTTTTAACTAAAACTCACCAGGGTTAAGTAGAATAAGGTATTTTAGACAAAGGTATTCGTTGATGTCTATCTTTAGTTCTTTCATTTTTCTAACCATATCTCTGATTCTGTCCTTACAATCTGATAATCCTAATTTATCTAAACAATCTAAATTTAGCCTCTGACCATTTCCCTGGAAACAAACATTCATATTACATTTATATTTACAATACTCAAGAACAATTGACTTGTTCAATTATTAAAGTACAGTCAAATATGTATATATGAAAAGTGGTCACTTGAAGCAGTAGGTTGTTCTATGTAAGTAGTCGACCAAATGCTGAACATTGCTGAAAAACTACTGGTTTGATACCCTCATTACCCATCCAGACAGAGTCATAGATATCTTTAATTGGTTATTCTACATTTTTTATACTAATCTTTTTTATGTAGTCACTTGATGCCTGCTCTCCACAAACCAAGTAACGGTGTTTTAATAGTAGGTTTTGATTTATAATGGCAACATAGAATTTACAACGTATGTGACTTCAGAAATTAATTGGTCCACACAAACTTTCATTGGTTTACAGCTTCTAAAATTTGTGTACTTTCTGTATATCTTACCATGACAACTTCTCCACTCCATGTATCTCTCACAAGTCTATGTACAAAGTCTAGTATCAATATTTCACTCCAACTGTGTTGTAATAGTTTCATCTGGTCTTCAACCTGCAAAAAAAAAATACATATATACCAAAATTGAATTTAAACCACAACAAAAGATATTTTGTGTAAAACTAAGACTAACACAGCCTTCAAAATGAGGGCACTTTAAAGAAAGTTTCTATGAGGTGTTTAAAGGCAATTTTACAGTTCTGATGCTACATGCGAGTCCTTACACGGAAAAAAAATATATATGCCTTTAAAGAACCTCAGGTATATTTTATAGAATTAGTCCAGAACATACGGGATACTTATATATTTGCAACATTTAGTGAAAATTACATGCCATATGGTTACATGTACTTCTCATAACATCTACCTAATAAAAATATTGCTGTCAATAAGACTAGAAAATGGCACTTAACACAGATTCTGTGCTATATTTTGATGTTTTTTGTTTTTTATTTCAAATTTAATGTTTTTACTAATTTTTATTTTTGTTTTGGTGTTTAATGATATTTTTAGTAATTTTCAGCTGAAATGCATATTTTTTTTTATTAGGGAGGAGGCCAGAAACTCTAACTTTGTAAAGAAAACTGGCAACCATACAAGTAGTTAATAAAGATTGGAGCCAAGCACACCTTCACTAAAGTCGGAAAAACTTACAACCCCACTTGATATATGCAGGTGATAAAGAAATGTATCTATAAAGACTACATAGACAACTCAGATAAAGAGACCAGTGAAATTTTAGATTTCATTACTTCACCATAAAGAATAGTATACCAACCTTTAATTCTTTAAAATAAATTGAAGTTCTGGCCCACTCTACCATCAGGAACAGCAGCTGATCCGACAACTTACAAATCATTTGTAATAATTTACTGGGCTGACTTATAATATCATCCGCTCCAAATGCATTATGAAGAAATGTTAACAATTTCTGTTTGATTTCAATTTCATCAGTCATATTAGCTTTCATGTTTATAATAGTCTGAGGCACAATCGGTATAATAGGGGGTGCCATCTGATGATGATATTGATATGACTGCATTGAATAATGGTTCCTAGGGTCATGCATCATTGATGGATGGAAGTTGTTTGTCATGGTATATGGTGACTGGGGAGGATGTGACGTAACTGGAGATGGCTGCGACGATGATACACAACTAATGTCTGAGGATGGTGAATCTGGCATGGAAGGGGAGGGCATGTTTGAGCCATTATATCCCATACTATTGGAGACCATCTGTGATATCTGTTGTAGCATTGCAGGATCTGGTTTAATGTCTTCATCAGGACTTGTCATACCATTTTGAAGCCTCATTTGGCATTGTGCCAGCATTTGTTGCTGTTGTCTTAAAGCTTGCTGTTTGAGAGCTCTGTCTCGTTTGTACATTGGCCCAAATTTGTTCCTACCACCTCTCATTCTATCTTGTCGGACAGCTACAAAAATAAAATAAATGTTAATACACTGTGAACTATGGATTTGGTATAATTCATTGGAAACTATATTGTCATTTGGATTTGTTGGTGTGGCAAACCATCAATATCAGTACTCAAAGAACTACAATTTTCTATTTGCTGTGATAGAAGTAAATGATTAACACTTACATAAAGTATGATTGAAAAAGAATATCTCAAACTATGAAAAGCAAAAAAACATGTACATATTTCTATCAAAATAGAAATACAAGTTTTTCTGAAGACCATGAAAAACATAATTTATAATTTAAAAACTAGTGTGATTTGGAAACATTTTCTAACTAAAATGCATGTCACTTTAGTCAGAATATGTATGCTGAACATTATGCAGTAACCCTTTTTTGTGACATTAGTCATACTATTCACCAATAACATAGTGTACATGTAGTCATAATGACAGATACTAGTATGTGTTACAAAACCTATCTAAAGCATCATACACATCTTGCACTGATTGAGACATGTATATATTTGATAATTTTGATCACAATGCAATTTTTGTTGAAAATACAGTACTCCATTCAAGAGAAATAATATTACATTTTGTATCTTAATTTAACTGGCAATAAATACCAAACTAAACATAAAAATGGTACAATCTTGTTCCCAAGAGCGGATTTCACTATATAAGTCATAATCGTAAGTATAAAATCTATCGTAAGTGTTGAAAGATCAAAGGGAAATGCATTGTGACATCAGCACTACAATGTATTTTACACTTACAACTTTTTTGTGAAATACATCATAAGTGCTGATGTCACAATGCATTTTCCTTTAATCTTGCAACACTTACGACTTTTTGTGAAATGGACTCCTGTTCTGCTATCAATAATTACCTTCCAATTTCATGCCAACATTAAGACATTTCTGAAATCGACAGAAAGGACATCGTTTCCTCTGCGCCTTGTCAATTAAACAAGTTCTATTGTCTACACATGAATACACCTTTTTATTTTGTACAGTACGCTTGAAGAACCCTGCAAAAAAACGTTTTGTTAACAGAAAATTAATTGATATGTGTGCAAACTGAAATTGAATTTAGAACAAACCATTCTCTATTCAGGCTTTATAGAAATTATTGCAAAATATCTGTCTGTTAATGATAAAGGGCAATTGCATTAAAAAAAATCACTGGTTGCTGGCATTTTTTGAGAAAACAATATTTTTCTAGATTATTTGATATGTTTTTTTTAAATATGTATATTGTAACTGATTTCTTACACCAGTTAACGGTGTAATCGACACCATGTGGACATTAAGTTGAATACATTTTCTTCATTTTCTGCACTATATAGTCGCTGACTAAACTAAATTACCTTTACAACTTTCACAAGTTAACAGACCATAATGATAGCCTGAAACTTTATCACCACACACAGGACAAAGCTCATCCCAACCAAATTTAAGGTCACCGGAGTACTGCATGTCATTACCGGATGAGGAAGCTGTAATTCAAATAAATAGGTTACAAAATTATTTGTGAACACTTTATGAAAACATACCACCAATACAAAATAAAGTGATTGTATATCAACATTACATCATTATATGCAAATTTCAAACCTTTACTATTTTTCCCAAATTACTGTTTCTCCTTGAGTTGATGGAAGCCATGAAACCACAAAAGCAAGGGAACTTTTAGTTGTAACTGCTGACAAAAGGATAGTGTTAATACTGTGCTGCTTAAGGTCCTAACATTTAATCAAATACAACTGTTTTTAGGTCACAATCTGACTACTCAACATGGATAGGTATTAATTCTGCCTTCAATAATTACAAATCCTGGGAGAAGAATATATTAAAAAGTCACAAAGGATCATGTAGAGAGGTGTGTGGAGAAAAAGGGAAGGTATTGGAGGGTAAGAATTTTTTTGGACTGAAGATTAACAAAAATAAAAGATCAGAATAAAAATGGCCTATACTCTTACTACAGGCCAAGATATTTTGCCATGTTTAATAGACAAACAGTGGTTGAAAAAGGCACTTCTTTTTCACCTATGTCTTACATGTTTATTGATCTGGATCTGGATCCGGATAAGTACGTTGCAGGACCAATTCTGGTATCAATAGCAACGGGAAGAGAGAGCAGTCGGGTTTAATAACACATGTTCAAATGATAATAATATCTTTACACTATTAAACTGCAAATCATGTAACAAATAGCCTTCACAGATTTCCAAACAACATTATACTAATTGATGCTGCTTTAAACAAAACCGAACCAAAATCAGAAATGAATTGCAGTGTCCCAAGCACTGATGTCGGGTCAAGTTTGATTTTAGGGGTGATTGTTCGTACGGACAAGTGCACGACCTCTGTTCCACTTTGCATATTTCATAACACAGGTATAATATACATATTTTCTTTTTAAGCAAAAAGAACGTTGTATAACCTTTCTGTTTTCTCTCACTCCTCAAATTGACAGGTTCATCCAGACTGTCCATTTTCGAGGTAAATATCAACTCAACTCATCAAAATATTGACAGGAACCATTTTCATGCATAATTAGGACACCTTCTATTTAAAAGAGCTACAACAAGGGAGGTAACAAAAAATAATCTCTTTAAATTACAAGAAAACATTTAAATGTAATGTAAAAACATGACATAAGACTAGAGTTATTTGAATAGAAAACTTTAGTTGAATCTCTTTTCAAAAATTTAAAAACTGGTCTGAAGATTTTTAAGATACTGTTATTTGTTTTATATCTGTAGAGGTTTATCACAGGGTAAAAAGTTCATGCTAAGCTGGACTTTTATATCATGTCAATATTCATTTTGCCATTTCATTTTAATTCATAATTAAATAGGCAGAGGGGTATTAGTGGGGTGGGGTAGTGGAGTTTGGGAGGATAGGCTCTAGAGCGTTTTTTCCCATTAAAATACAAACTATGTTAGTTTAATGAAAAGGGAATATAAGGCTTAAATATATTTGGTAGAGAATAATTATCCAAACATCAATTATATGAGAATAATACAATCTAGTATATTAAAGCTAAAACAATTCAACATCGAGACAATTAAGTTATATGTTATAATTTTTTTTAAATTAAGAGCAATTTTTGAAGAGCCATATGAATAAAGTGTTTTCTAGCCAACATAGCTGACGCAGGCAGATCCAGGACTTTTCAATATATTGCTCTAAGAATACAGGGGTTGCAGGCTATGTTTTGGCTAATTCTTCATTGGCAAGAACCTCTCAACAGGTTTTTAGCAGTGGTGTTGCAACAATTAATCTGTTTTTCCTTTATTCTGTTTCTGTCTGTATTATGAATTGTTCTTTCTAAAATCTGATCGTACAATAATTTGGACATGCTAAATTTTCAGCAAAATATATTTTTTTAATCCTCAGGCATATTCAAGTCAAGCATTCTGTTAATTTCATTCATAGGATATGAACAGTATTATTATCTTATTATCAAGGTTCTTCGAAAGGTAAATTTATTTATTTGAAATGTAAGGGTTTTTATGTATCTATTTGCTTACTTTTGTGAAAAAAATATTTTATCAGATATTTTTTTATACTGATAAGAATAAAGAAAACTTTTTTTTTCAGCAACCAAGAATAAATAAAATACGAAAAAATTCTCTCTGTTTTATTCAAATATAAAGTTTACAAATTTGAAACATTAAGTTATCCACTGACAAGATGAACTTAAAATAAAATTGAAATTTAAAAAAGACCAATTTATTTGCAGATGCCCCTATTATATGTTTATCTTCCAAAAAGTAATAAATAATAAAAAGAAAATAGTTTCCGATTTCTTGTAACTGATTCGAAAGTTCATATTTAACATTGTGCATTTTTTGTCAAGTCTTCATCGTAAAATTACGATCAGCTGATTTCACCCATTGCGGACCTCACAGAAAACCGCATGTCAAACTTATCTATGCCGGCGAACATTTGGGCCTCGATTAAACTCTATTTAACAAAATTTAAACAATGACAACATAAAAATTTTGAAGAAAATTGTATGTAAAGTAAAATGTA
Source organism: Limnoperna fortunei (assembly GCA_944474755.1). Lineage (NCBI taxonomy): Eukaryota > Metazoa > Mollusca > Bivalvia > Mytilida > Modiolidae > Limnoperna > Limnoperna fortunei. Next base: position 19,051,768 of record OX104114.1, on the reverse strand, counting down.
TTTTTTTTTATACTTTCATATGTCCATAGTCTTGTTTATGAGGATGCCGCAATAATTTTTTTATGCTAGCTTACCTTCGACTTCAAGGGGCCCATTTGTCGAGGCTGATTCTACCGTTGTTTCTCCATTTGGTATAGAATTTTGTGTCGAAAGGTCTAAATCAAGTCTTTCCGTATGTTGAATCATTATTATTTACTCTCATTGATTTTTGATAATTGTTTTAGAATTCCAGATATTAAGAAAATATTAATTTTATCTGTACACTGTAATCCGACCTCAGGTTTTCAGTACTGTACAAATAGATCGAGAGACTCAATACGCATGCCCAAGTCTCAAATCTAGGACACATTTGGACATTGAAAGTAAACAACTTACAGTGGGAACAACTAAATAATAAATTACTATCAGCTTGCCATGTTTGCAATTTGTGTTTTTGTCTGCGTTGGTCAGCAAATGTAAAACCATACACATCTTTATATTTAATCACACACAGGTGAATGACACTCCGAAGTGTTCAAGCATTGAATACATATTGATCTTAACTGCAATGCATTTACACACCTGCAAAAACTGTCGCGTTTTTTAATTTTTTATTTACCAGGCTTTTATATGTTATGGTTCTTTTAACAAAAAAATAGCATCGATGTTTGGTCCCCGTCATCTGGCGTTAGTGAGGTTATTTCTCCATTTAGTCAGAATTTATAACATATATGTATATATATTTTTAATGTATTATATTTTTTATTCAAAAGGTGGAAGGGAACCACATTTGTGAGTTCAAATATATTCGTGATTGGTTGCCTAGTCCGAGAATCCTCTGCCGTAGGACCCTTTTTGGACGGCAGAGTATTTTATTGGTTATCTGGTTATAGGATGGCAGTTAATCAGCCGAATATTGATCACGTGGTCTGTTAACACCCTGCGGGCAGGATGTACTCGACTCCAATTCTAATTGAAAGGCTTAATGAAGGTCTGGTGTTTTCGCAGAGTACCACGGCTTTCTCCCGACCCACCCCCCCCCCCCAAAAAAAAAAAATGCTGCAAGTGGCATTTACAATAATTCAAACTAACAAAACAGCAAATAAAATAACCAACAGGATTATAAATCGAATTCACTTTTTAGACAAATAGAACAGAGACCAATAAGGAGGAACACTACTGTTTTTTCTTGTATTACAACAAACTAAATTAAAGGAAAAAATAATCTTGACATTCTATTTACAGATAAAACTTTCTGTCAGGTCGGGGGTTTTCTTCGGTTACTTAGCCCCCCCCCCCCCCCAGTAAACTGGACGCTATGATATAGCTGAAAAATGGATGAAAGTGGCGTTAAACACCATTCAAACAAACAAACAAATAAACAAATAATAATCAATTGTATGATAAAGCCACAAGACTTCATCATACTATGAAGATTAATTTAGAATGTATATTTACGAATTAATGACAGTTAATTAAGTATTTAAGAGCAATAGCCAATCCACATATTTATATTATAATTTCTTTTTTTTTTGCATGAGCAAACTTTTTGGATGATTTTAAATTAACATTAGTGAAAATTGCTATTTATAGAAACTGATTGGTGATTGGTTGTTTTTTAGTTACAGCAGTGAAGCAAAAACATCTGTTTTTTATTTCAAACATAACTTTTAAACATAATGTTAAATTTAAACAGGATGGAAATTTTAGCCTTTTTAAAAATAGAACAAATTAAATGTCACACAAAATACCAAAATAAATATGATACGTCAGACGCACGTTTAGTAATCAATGGCGCTCAAACCTAAAATACTTTAAGGACAAATAGGTAGACATTTAAGAGCTTTTATATTAATATATATAAACATCATGCAAAAATTCGCCTACATATATCTACACCAATCATGGTGACCAGGAAAGCATTAAAATGTTAAACACTTCGAAATTTCTTGGCAATAAATTTGACAGAAGTTATATCAACGAAGGAATCAAAATGAATCAATGATTTTCATATTAGCACCAAACTATTAGTATATAATTGTAGATACTTTTAACCTTAATATATTTCAAATTTATCTGAGCTTAATTTATGTGTTCAATATATATAACCAAAATTGTGGCTATAACCCAACCCGCAGAGCTGAATAGCACGTCCCGGACGGCAGATATGTGACGTCCTCTGCACAATAAAGAATACCGGGCAGCGGATTATATAATACGCGTTAGAGAGATCCATGCTCTTTGCACAATAAAACCTCATAAAAAATGAGTAAGCACACACATTGTCGCTGTTACAAAAGTAAAAAAATCTCAGTTCCTACCCAGACACCTCTCAATAAATTTCTAGTGGCAATCAAATTTCCTGCTCATTGGTACGTACATTTTCCTCATTTGTTGTAATTGTTTGTTAACTTGCTCTCATCCCGAATAAAACTTAAGTAGTTCTCGTTGGATGCCACTTAATCAACAACTAGAACACTGTGTCATTAAGGAAAATTCCTGAAGTAGTAAAGAAATGACTACGAACTATTTCCGCGTTTAACACTATTTAATTATCTCATCAATTTAAATTTATGGGTGTAGACATTAGTATGGAATTTTACATGATCAAACGTATTTATTTGAAATGATTTTGAGTTTGTATACTTAGCAATTTTTTTATTTACTGTAATTACTAAAGTATATGTGCACTTCCATGTTGTAAGGTGGTGAATCATTGAATGAGATAAGATCTTTTTTCTACAAGTAATTAACCTAATTATTTATAATTTATTACTGTTTTGTCGGGCTTTAAAAAAAGATAGTCAACGATGATGAGAGATGACAGAAAATATGTTAACACATTTACAAAGCTTGAATTCCACATTTAAATATGCTTAAATATCTTCAAATTCCCACCCCATGTAATAGAATCTATGTTGCACTCACTTCCAAACATAAAGCCGTGAAAATATTTAAAAAAAGCCACTGATTTGATCAAATTTCTACTTTTTTGAATCGCTGATCCAAAACACAGGTTAAAAAAGGAAATTATATTTAATAACTGTTGACAAAAATGTGATAATGATCAAAAACATGGCACGCAAACATTATTTTCATGTTGTGACTCACGCATGCAAAACGGGAATTACAGCATTTAAGAAATCTTACCATTTAAAAGATTGCATTCGGGAGGGCTTGAAATAACTATGTCAATTGACAATAAGGTCAACACAGGAAAATGTAAATCGTGCGATTGTGCATGTCAATGTGTCGGTGCTTACGAAATAATGGTTTTTGATTTCACTATCAAATTTTGTCGGAAAGAAGTTAGAAAAAACTTGAATTGTTTCAAGGACATTTTTCTTATTACGGCATGTCAGTTTGCTGATTTCGATAGTATCTATACTGCGAATTTTAAATTGCTGTCTAAAATACCAAAACACACGTTTTACGCAATCGCTTAATCTTTCTATAATAAAGCAAAAAACTGACAAATTGACCGAAATATTTCAACATTTTAAAATGATAAAAACAACGCATTATTAGAATTAGCTCCCTTTGATAAGCTCATGATGCTTATATTTGGTGATTTATAAACATAATGAATTGACATTATGAAATCAATTTTCAATTACCAAATTTTATATAAATAAAAATTATGAAAGATGATATATATACCAGAACCCATTTCACACATGAGAAAAACCTCTAAGCGACACGAAATTACTTTAAATTTATAGATAAGATAGAAATATGTTTAGATTACGTCTTCTTTGACAATACATGGGAAATAAGATCTTCTTCATATTTAAATATTGTTAGCACATTTGGTAAAGTTTTAAATGCATGTGATTTATCAATATGACATCTTATAACGTTGTTTAAAACTATTCCAAACGTTGTTTAAAACTATCCCACTGCTGCCACCGTTTGTTACAGATATGAAATGCATCAGCTGTTTAACTTGAGCTGTTGTTGTAAAAACATTTAAATATGAATAAATCTGTATCTTATATAAGAATAATTAAACCATCTGGATCCCATCACATTTTTACGTAATTAATTCGTTTTAATTTCAATCAAAATCACATAACTATACGATTATTCATATCTAAAAGTAACAATCTAAATATAAAATAACATTTGCCACCACGCTCATTTATTAATTGACTGAAATTAATTTAATTGGAAGAGTTAAATCAATACTTTACTGTGATAAAATTGTATTGAAAGTTTCGACAACACAAAAAGGCTTGATATATAGAAAAACAAATGAATTCAATGAACAAGTAATATATCAACAGATGAAAATTCATCTCGAATCTTAACATCAATAATACTAAAATGTTGTGGATTATAAGAGGAAGCGAAGCATTCCCCCAAACGTTATTTAAAGGGAAAAATATTACCATGCTATAAACTATTTCACAACTATATTTTGTTTTTGTTTTTGTTTTTTATTTTGTCTATAATGTCAATGTTAAAATGTAGTTTTTTTTTAACACATATAATATAGTTATATGGTTAAATCTATTGTTATTGTTAGTTATGGTTATATTATTTAGTATATTTGTTTCGTCTTTGTAGCTATTTATAATAGTTTATGAGAAAAGAGAGATTGTATTCTAATATGAATTTATTAAGGACATTTATTACATATTCTCCAAACTATATTTTCAAAACCAATCTCATACAAGGATACAATTTAAAACAATCAGATCAAATATTAGTGTTCAAAAATATCGACAACAGACATTTAAAAAGCCTAAAACAAAATATACTTCGAAATTAGAGATGCTAGTTCACGATTCATATAAAATATACTCCCACTACGACAGGTTTGATTAAAACTTTTGATAACATACCACTTTCATTTTTTGTAGTTAAACATAATCCACACTGGCAGACTTCTCAATATAATACCTTATCAGATATGATTCCAGAATAGGGTCTGCAATAATTATTGTTGGGTCAGGTTTCTTTTTGTTCGACATTTATTTAAAAATTTATCATTTAAAGAAATCAAGAAACAAAATGACGAATAATATTGTCAACTCTTAAAATATCCTTTTGCTATTACAGTTATCTACAACATACTGTGTGGTCCTTAACTGCAATTTATTTTATCCCTTTTTCTTCATCTAGGTTTTTATTCTTTTATCATTCTGTCTTTAAAAGGAAAAACTAAAATGCATTTCTACAAAAAGGATTTGTCTTTAATATTTGATACCCACTCTTTCAAATAAAACGGCTGTTCAAATAAAACTCTATCTCTGGCAAAGATTAATTTCATCTAGTTCTAACTTTATTGTAAATATTTATTTAAACCATATAAACTGGCCTGCAAATGTATTACGGTTGTAAAAATCTTAACAAGAAACATGAAGCCTTATACACAATTCTGAACATTTGTATGTTCTTTAATGCACGTAAGATGTTTAAAGAAATATGCAGCGATGGTTACCTATGATCAAATACTCTTCAATTTTACTTCCACAAGTAGAAGTCTCAACAAAAGTAGATGATTGTTTTAACAAATAAAGCCGATTAATTGTATTATTTGCGACAGAAAAGAATCTTTGACATTACATATTATAATGTAATTTATTCTTTTAAATGTAATATTGTATAATAGGCGATTGCCTCAAACTGTGATTCTTCAGTACGTCTCTTCTTTATTCTCGAATCGTCTCAATTAGAGAACGGTTATTTACTGTTTTAATACTGAAAAAAAAAGATTTACACCAAAGTATGAAAATACAGAAATTAAAAAATATTTATTAAGAAAAGACCAATGAGAAAAAAAAACAAATTTTTGTTAAAGCACTTAAAAAATCTCTGTGGTAATTAAAACGTATAGTTTAATGAAAGACACTTCTGGTACAAGTAGTGAAAATTCCACACACGATATATTGGCCTTATTGAACTATTGCTGGTGGTCTCCTGTGATCATAGTAAAACCCTTTTGGCGAAAAATACTTGATAACACCTCAGGCACGCCCACCTCATTTTACATGTACACGAGTAGTAAAGAAGAGCAATTGAAATTGTGCTTTGTAAAGAGCAAAAAGGATATCCAATAGTACAAACGAATAATTGATATATCAATAGAAAACACTTTCTTTACAATTTTAAAAAACTTATTTTATAAATATGGGTCAGAGCCCCTTTATTTTGATGACAATATTATTATAAGTAATTAAACTATAAAAGAAACCACGGTTTGTTATTTTAAGTTACTGAATACTGGTGAATGAAGATATATTTTAAGTTTACCCTTTGTCAACACCGTTCCACCAGTAATATTTTAAACATCGCTGTAATTATACAGTATTTTAGCTCTATTTATTTTTGAAACAAATTATTTCATTACACTTTAAATTTGGGATAATATCCGATATATGTGTTCCTTAAATAATTTGTAGTTTCAATTGTGTAAATATCGCTTTAATTATACAATAGTTAAGATCTATTTATTTTTTAAACAAATTTTTTCATCACACTTTACACTTTGGATGATATACGATACATGTGTTGTGAAATGAGTAAAACACGTTGGACACAATATGCTTGTAAATTTTGCTGACGTGGTTGATCATTAAAGCAATACAAAATATAAGATGCTGAAGTCTAAACACAACCATGGTGTAGTGTTTTAGTACTTATGAATAGTTCTATAAGCCACGGAGCATCTCTACTACGGATGTCTACTATTGTATACAACTTTCATTTTCTTCAATGCCCATGTTATCATTCTTGGAGAAAACAATGACATCTAAGATGTCAACGGTATCAGTGGACATATCTTTTCTAGCTATTGTTTCCCTTTCCAGGATAGTGTTACTAGTTTTTTACTAGTTTTCGTCGCCTCTACTATACGCGGGACTTAACACAATGGCGACGCACTGGATGGTCTATTAATCAACATAATTAATCAGCTGATGAATATCTCGACAACTCGTCAAAAGAATGCAATTTTAAAGATTAAAACACAATTTCTACCAACTTTCTTTATCTGTTTATAGACTGGTTAAACAATCTTCACTTAATTTAGATATACAATCGTTGATCTTTGTGTTTCTTAACTGATTGACACATTTGTTTATTTGTGGCATTTATGCAATTTGACAATATGCATTTACAAAAAAGAGAAATGCCGAAAGAAAGCATGCACACACTTTACAAATCATAAACCGAGTTCTTAAAAGATTGGATGTTTTCACAGTGGTAACCTATTTGAATTATATATCTACCAATAGAATTCCAAAAATTCGATGAGTCAAAAAGAAAAAAGACCAGAGTAGCAGACAAAAAAAAACAGCAAAAAAAACCGTAATTCCATAGAAAATCAACTCCCTTTTAATTCGAAATGCAATCTTGTGCTCATAGAGATCCATAATCTCTAGAATGACATTAAAAATATTGTTTCTACCATTTATAAATGAAATGAATAAACAGCAAAATTACACTGATATAGGGATAGATTGAGAGTCATGCTAGATTCAATATGTTAGCGTATTGGATTGTATCTCAATATATTGGGCAGAGAAAGTTTTAGGGAACCACTGGCTGGAGTTCTAACTGCATTTTTCAAACAACAAGTCGCGATTTTTTGGGATAACCAATAAGTTAGAAATATCAAACTTGATCAATGTTGTTCGTTTCCCGAACAGTTTTCAAGTTGTAATTTTAAGAAGTTAAACAAGACATCGCTGTTGTCACTAGGACAAGTTCTACCCAGATCTAAGATTAAATCGCACACAAAATCTAGTATTGACCACTTTTATATCTAGCACATCTAGACGTCAATATTCATTAATATTTCTTTTCAAACGTCTTAATGTTTAAAGTGTCATATTTGACGAACACGCTGCAAGAAACAACGCTGCAATTTTATCAGTAGCAGCTGTTCTTCTAGATATCATACGCATATCAATTATAGCGATTGTTTTCAAAAGAAAATATTATTTTATAAATTTGTCTTTTCAAGAGAAAAATGATAAAGATTGTTGTTTTATTTACCTATTAAATTAGATTTAACTACTTTAGATAGTGGTCGTCTGTTTTATAGGACAATCGATGTGACCAAGGATACAAAATTAAGTAACTCGGTCACTAAAATCAATAATATAATCTGTTGATATGGTGCTTTTTTGTAACCCTAAATTTTAATATACTTTTGACGCAATCAGAAATGAATAAAATGATGAAGAGTGCAAGCAAGCAAGAACAGAAATAAATTTGCAGCTAGCACAATTCCCTATATAACCATTATAAACTAATTGCTGTCCATATTCGTACAATATAGTAGTTATATACTCCTTTTGCAGTTTCATTTTATAAAATTTGATCGAACGGTGCCCCCCCCCCAAAAAAAAAACCAAAAAAAAAAAACAAAAACAAAAATAAAATAAAACAAAACAAAAAAACTGGCAAAACTAGTTGACACTATTATTCTTTTGATAAAGAATGTATAAAGTATATACATAATAGTTATTGTAGCTCAATAATGTCTTATGCTGCCAGGTTTTAAAGTAAGCATTGGTTCAAGCAAAAATATACTTTAAGAACCTTGCATTGTACAGGGCTGGCTTCAAGTTTTCTAAACATTAAAATGTGTTTTGTCACAGTTCAGCTACAACGTTATCTGTAATATAAGAGATAATGTTGTTCTTTTAGTAGATTTTCGAAACTCCACTTGGCGCTGAAAGGCTGATATATGAATTGTGCATGCTTTTTTGAATCAATATAAGGTAACAGTCGATAAAAACCTTTTTAATGTGTTATTTGATACAAATGAGTAAACCAACGGATATTTGATACCCCGAGTTCAATGAACACTATTCTTTAAAGAAAGCATACAGACTAGACTATTCAATTGAACTTCAATAATGTTATTTCCATGTTCAAAGTGTGCTTTCATTATACGTGTATAGATGGATCGAATTACAAAACATTAGGTAAATAAACCAAAAGTCTATGGATATTGTAGTGCGAGATAGAGACCTATTGTTATGCATGTGTGTCTCCATTTTACCCACGAACATCCTGTCACAAGTCGGGTTTCATGCACAATTGGTGGAAAATGTTCGTTTTAAAGAAACGGAGTACATAATACCAGTTTTATCAAATTACGTGAACGCTAGAAAAAAAAAGAGTAAAATTGTAAATGTTAAACAAACAACAAAACTGACAATATGAATATTCGTCGAACTAGCAACAAAGCTACTAGTATGTAGGTTCAGGGCTAGTTTCCGTCATGAAATATATATAGAACAGATTGCAATAAAGTGCATGTGGTTTTGTATATTTTTGAATATATGCCCGAGCATGGTAAGTCAAGATCATTAATATACAGTTTGAACTTAAGGTAAAAGGCCTTTTTCAAGCACATAAACTATAAACTTTAAAACGTAACATGTACCACACATATTTACATCAACTAAATACAAAACAAAGAAATTAACACCACAAGTATCAGCAAATTGGAATAAAAGAGAACCCCTTTAATTAAGTATCAGTGATAAAATGTGTATACATGTACATGAGATAATTATTACTATTTATATTTTGACTAGGCGTCTTTTCAATTAATGGAAAATAGACAGAATTAAGGAAGATAAAAATGGCGCTCTCCACGCGATTTTGATGCAGATAAACTGAAAAATGAAACTAAATAAAATATTCAAATTATTCTTTATTAGCTTCTAAATAATCGTCGGGTATGTCCTGTTTCAGTCAATCATATTTGAGATAAAATATGTAAATTAGTGAGTATTTATTGCATGTTCAATTAAGATGACGTATTGCTGTCATATCTTGATGATTTGGGTAATGGGAATTTAATATCTCTCCTTACTTTGATAGTTTTATAATTTTATTAAGCACTTAGAATTAATTTTGTTTATGAAATCAGTTTCATCAGATCATCCATGATTAACGATGTAGTTAGAAGAGCGAGCTGTTAAAATCTTCGGCAGTGAAATCTTATCTCCATAAGTCAAAGGTATCACCACAATTATATTTACATACGTTAATACACTCAATTTATTAAATAGTTTTTGACGGAATGTCACTTAGAACTGTATTGTTGGTGTACTTTTATAATAAACAAAGATGGAACAACAAAATGACATGACAGGGAGTAAACATTTTAGGTATATCTTATTACATATATTTTTATCAGTTCATCTATCTTTCCTAAAATGACTCTTTGAAGCAATATACATATTCAACTGTTAAAGAAACATTACAAACGATCTGGTGAGTGTTCGTTGTCTAACACAAATGTAACATTTAATAATGGTTCGCTATTATGCAGTGTCACTTATGAAATTGATGTCTACTTTATTCCGTTCTCTTCCAATGAGACCTTTTCAAGTGAAGAAAAAGGTATATCATTCTGTCAGACAAACACATGCAAAAGACGTATAACAGATAATATACAGAAAACTAAAAGCGCTAGAATGTCACTAAAAAGTTAGGGTGAAACTCGTTCCAACTTCACATATGGTCAAATTTGATGCTTAAACAGGAACTTGTTTATACAGAAGTTAGGTTAAATAATTATCTGACCTAATATTGAGGATATGACCATTTGGTTTACTGTACGTTAGTTTAAATATAACTATTGTCGTCGAAATAACGTTACTATAAAAAGATATCATTAACAGCTTAAAAGGAGTATTGTAGTAGAGGACAGATTTTACCGATCCGGTTGTGAAAATTGTGTTCCCACATCATCTTTTTTAATAAGATGCATTGTAAAAGAGTGTAAAAGAGAAAATGATTGGTTTTAACATTAAAATTGACTATACCTTCAATTAAAAACGATAATACGATGAAAGGCGAGTTGTCATTATTGATAGTTAATATTATTATATGTCTTCAATCAAAAATCTAAGAAACTAGGTTGGATTGTCAATTTATTCCCTACATACCTTATTTTATTATTAATTTTTTAAAGCTATTTTATGTTGAAAATGATTTAAATTAGTATTACAACTATAAAGGCACGTACAACCAATTCTTATATTTGAACTTTAATATCTAAGTGTTCTCGATTAAAACCGATACCGTCAATGAAAACACTGTACTAATTGACGCCTCTTGTATAAATTCAATTAAAGTAAAATTCACTTTATCCGCTACGATTTTTGTTTTAACCTCAAGACCTAAGTACTGACGTATATTGTATATTTTTTAAGATCATATTAATCAGAGCTATTGGGCGGTACAATAATTAAATTCAGTTTAATAGTCTTTCATATTAAATGGTTATGACTACTAAATGTCAAGCGGTAGGGCGATATCATTCATTGTTGTTCGTTCTATTCAGATGCTAAATAATAGAAAATAAAGCATGTGCATCCCACCTCTTCAGCCGGATCGTTTGATGTAGATATTTAAACTACCATTTCAGTACTGTGTAATAAAAATAAATATGTCAACTTCATTACATAATACTGAAAAGACCGGTAAATCTTATAACTTTGATCACTAAACCGTGACGGCAACTGAAAAGGCAATCAAATTCAACGAAACAACTCAATTTTCAGTTATTGAAATATTATTGAATTTTCTTTAATTTTCTGCTTTTTTTAACAGTTCGAATAAATAAATCACGTAATTATCATCTCTAAAAACATCATCACAAGTTGTAAATTATCAACCACCACAATAGAAAACAATCATCATCGTTTATACGTTGCGCAAAATACATATAAATCTATTAAGTTGTTCGCATAAAATCAATTGTGTACGGACAAAAGCACTTGTATTGTTGTTTATATGATGGTCATTCTAACAAAGATATCATGATATCAGATAAAATATGGCAATAAACTGGATATGCACATACGTGTATTATGGAGTATTGAACGTTCTCATTCAATGACGTAAATGTGCAGTGCCATACGTTTAGTTTTATTATTATCCAATAAAAATGAGAAATCTTGGTGAATGTTTAAAAGAAATATTTATGATATAATGTTGCAGCTTATACCAAATGTTGTATCAACGTTTGTAAAATAGATTTATTTTTCAATGATCTAAGACATTATATTTTTATTGATTTATTATTGAGTCATTTCGTCACTAGAAAATAAAATTAGACCTTCTATGACCTACTTACGGGTCACTTTTTATAAGCTTTTTTTCCTTTTGTAAAGGAGCTTGGATCTTGCGCAACTGATACAACTTGCAGAACGTACGAAGTGGACGGGGAATACTTCTATTTTGAGCCGCCAATTGCTGCTGATTAGATCGAGCATAAAATATAGATTGCTTCAATACGATTTAAGAAATATTTCAAGCTTAACTTCGGACATAATTTTAACAATTGTTGGTGAATACAGAAGATAATAAGACGTGAAAAAATCATCAAAATATTTAAATACGATAATAACACAAAAAATCAAATAAAAAAATTAAACACACACAAAATAACGATGAGCAACAAGAACAAAGTTAAAATTCTGGGAAATGTCAAGGTGTTCCGGAAGGGTAAGCAGTACACGCTCTTCAAATGAATGATGTATTATTAAATCGGGTGGCATGTATCTTATAAAATAATTCATTGAACATTTTTTGCACTGAAATACTAAAGAATGATACCAATTTTAGTTATATCGTATTCATTTGGAGAAAACCATTAAAAAATTTAATATTTTGTGTATACACTAAATATCTCTTTTTTGTTACTTAGACTGATTGCGATTTCAAAACCACTAAAAACAACACCAATAAAGGCGCGGGGGCAAAATAAAACAAGAAAATGAACATAACAACTTAAACAAAAAAACCTTAAAACTCACTCAATCTTAGTAGGAAACTCCAAAACTTAGCAAACTACTACAAGTATTTCCCTTATAAAACCATCACTGAAACAACCTATAATTTTTGCTTTTAAAGTAAAGACATACTATTGAATTTAGACTTTATGCATCCATGATATCGATTTTTTGCAACCAAAACCTGACTGTCACATTAACACCACGTGAAGTCAAAAGACCATGCATGTACTATTTAAAAATTGTAAATAACATTTAACACATTTCTACAAAGCATCTACAACTGATTAATGTTTATTTATCTACAGCTACAGGGTTAACATGCAGGAACTCTCAATTGCGTCTATATTATATATTTTGGCTTCTTGAATATTTATACTATCCTCATCATCAAATTATAACATTAAAAACATTACAAAACAAAAAACCAAAAGAATTGAAGTAAACTTAAATTGTAACAAGAAATTATATTTCTTGTAAAACATCTAATACAGAAATTCAGATTAACAAAAATTCGAAATCGTTACAATTATCATACCTTTGAGAATATAGTCAACAACGACTGCGTCTTCTTCTTTGCACGCTATTGCATCCAGTGTCAGTGACGTCATGGGGTAGTTTGTCAAATATTCCGGCATATTCTTGGTTATGCTGTAAAAGTGATAAACACCTGGTATTAATATTACAACTGTTCGCAGAATTGTACATGGTGAACATTTATTAAAAAATTGAGAAATCAAAACATCAAAATAGTCAAAGCTATATGAAGTGTAATGCCTAACAAAGAAATAATATTTTTATAACACAAATATTTTTCTTTATAGAATCGAAGAATTGTACATGTAGGACAAAACAAAATTAACTAACAAAAAAAAGAATTAAGTCAACTGAAGACTACAATACATACATACATATAATATACTGCCCTTTTGTAGGAAAAAGGAAACAATAATTTCTATTGCATCATATACAGTTTTGCTTGATTCAATTACAGTCTGTGCATTTTTGTAGTTGCTGTTACCATGATAATTATTTTGTGGTTTCATCACTTGTTCCTATTACAGAAACTTAATTATTGTATTTAGTCGAGTATGGTCTGTCCGCACGAAATACAGGCAAATTAGTATTATAATAACAAATCCAGTAGAAAACTCTACTTTGGATTATTTCTGTCAAGTGATAATGTTACAAAAAGCAAAATTTCAAATGTTTGATGAAACAGAATAAGCAAGAAATAATTTTATAAATCGCTTTAGTATACACAATAAAACTAATGTAAAACAAATTGAGATTCTGCAATATAGTAGTGTCAATATAAGCACTTATATATACTTGCAGATACCACAATGGCTACATGCTTGCCTTAAAAAGTATTCCTTATAAACAATTTTATCATTTATGAAGTACTAAAATTTAAAAAAAGACCATGCTGCCTTAACTTTCACCAAGTACTCAAATTGTCATTGATATACTTCACATTTTTGGTTATATTCGAATTTGAAAATAAAAACAATACGCAAATAATGATATAATGATATAGTTGAACACAGACATCTGAAATGACAAAAATTAAATTAAAAAAAACCAGTTAAATTAATATCATCCTGTACTTACATGTTCTTGAGGCTCAAGCTCGAACCTCGTGTCAATGAATGATATTTAATTTTACACCAATACGTTTTGTAAATACTAGGTGTAATATTATCCAATGAAAACATCGTCACTATTCAATACCAGATATTGACAAAATAGAACAAAAGTGACATCCATCTGGGGCCCTCCCCTTACATCAACCCGTTATGGTCTACCGACTTTGTCTTAATGTTTGAAATGCTACTCCATCGATGACATGGGTAATTGAGCGTAAACACAAACAATGACTCCACAATGGTTTAAATACATGAAAATGATAATTAAATTCTCCTTTCTTATATTTATCGTTTTGTTAACATCAGTGGTAAGCAAAAGCTTTGGAATGAAGCATAATTCTAAAATGTTTAAGCAATCTGTTAAATTTATCTGTGAAAGTTTAGGTGGGCTTTGGCTTTTAATGCAACGTTTTTCTCAGATTTATGTAGTACTATTAAAAAACTTTAAAGACCAATACTTCAATTTATAACTGTATATGTTTTCGAAGTTAGGTAGTCCTATTAAAACATTATAAAGGCCGATACTTCAATTCATAACTGTATCTATTTTCGTTTAAGTTTCAAATATGTAGAAAAATATAATATCACATCATCCAAAGTAAGCACTATTTAACTATAATCTAGTTTAATATTTGTTTTATTCTACCTTATACGATAGAATATTTTATAACTTAACATCTAAGTCATCGAATAGAATAATAAAAGTTTCCAAAAGAAACATAGTTGTTAAGCTATGTAGACCAATATTGTGAAAGGTAGTAATTTAGACGCCTTAATATGATTTAACTTCCTGTTTTGTGTGACGCAAATTCAAGTAAAGGGGCTCAATGTGTATCAATTATATTAAGTTGTTACATTTTGTATTGCCTCTTAATATTTAAAATCATCATAGGTTAACAAACTGAGAATTTTAAACCAGTCGTGACAAATACGTAATATAGCAACTGATTATGAAATTCCAAAGCCATATAACGTATGTAACTCGCTGTACTGAATTTACCCACTAAAAAGCGCACGGAGTATTTAACATCAATTATACTTTTAGTTTTAGATGTCTTAAAGAAATATTAATTTACGAATTGATAAATTTGCCGACAGTTCGTAACGACTACAACGGCTGATGAATAATAAGTAGCTGACAGACAAATTACTGGAGCCGAAAAACAAGGTTCCGTTACAAACCCACACTACATAAAAAGAAACTAAAACAAGCAGGGATAGAGTGATCGGAGTTCAACTTTGGATGTAACAGGATAAACTGGACTTAAAAAGAAGTATCCGCCTCTTTTAGACATCCGTCAATTTTACTCATTTTTAGGTTCAATTAATATATCTTGTCTTAACAAGCTCGCTAGGGTAATTTAATTTATTGCAAATTTTTACCAAAGCTAACATTGTTTCGTAACAAAGCACATTCTATATAGAGGAATGGGAAATTAAGGGTCTGGGCATATGTCTTTCCTTTCTTTTCCAAAATGTATACTTGCATTTAGTATAAATCCAAGTCTCATTAAAAGAATATTTCAATCTGGATGTAAACTTCTTTTTAGTTGTTTAAACGTTTTGGAGATTTTGTTTTAGTTTGTTTGAATATTTTATTTTGCTTGTGTTTGTTTTTTTCTATTACAAATTTTGAATACACCTGCCAAAATATAGCCGTTTAACACTAGAAAAGTGTACCAAAGACTAGTGGCCTCATTAATTAAACTAACGGTTGAACGGCTTGGATATTTGCATCATGTTTTTGTCTTCTTTTGACCTGCTGTGTTTTGTATGTATTATCTCTTTAAACTACCAACCACTGAAGATATGTATTTTTAAAACAACTGTTCTTTAAAGTTTAGTATCCTTTGACAAAATGTTGTTATTTTAGGTTGGGATTAGTTTTTTTCATCGAGAATAAACTGTGTACAAAACGAATTGTTATTAGACCTTATTTTTTCGTTAAAAGTAGAATAGTTTAAATAAGCATATTGGCCAAACTTGCTTGTTATTGTTTTTATATTTTTGTCTTTAAGAAGTAAGATTGGGAATGTGTTTATAAGATACAATTTATACATTCTGTTATTTGATAGACTTTGTTTTAATGCACATGGGCATATACATCAGTTATTATATAATCAATATAACAATTACAGTGTAATTATAAAGCAGGTTTGTTTCAAACGCAAACAGAAAAGCATAAACTATTGTTCCTTAAACAAATAGTGTTCTTCCAGTAATTTCATTTCATTTATGTTGATATAGATATTACCAAGATATGTCACAAAAGTGTTTAATTTTGTTACTAAGATTGACAAGATAAGTAATCATAAAATAATGCACGACGCTAGGAAATAATTATCTGAAAATCGTATTTTCGTATTTTGGCTATTAATTTCAAGTATTAATTAATGAATGTTTACAAACTGTCGTAGCTATGGCAATTTGTCTATTGTATTTAAAATCCAAAAGGACAAATTTGTGTGTTTTAGAAAGTAGAAGAAAATGTGACATGTAACTTAAATGAACTGAAATGTACATTATTCCTTCATTTAATCAAATGTAATATATATGACCTAGTATCAATACAGTTAACCAACAAATATAGAATCACACCACTAAAGCTTAAAAGGTATTAGGGAAAACGCCTTAATTTATGTATATGTCCATCATTAATAGGAAAGACATCTGAATCAAACTTTGATAATAATAAACGAAGATTAGATATAAAAACTAAAAACTCCTATGCATCTACTAAAGCGCAAGTTGTTTGGAGGTAAACGCAATTTTCAATTATGAAATAATTTGTTTCTCTTTTTCAGTTTTTCCAAATGTTGTGGAACTTGATAAATAATTGGAAGGAACAGAATGGGATGAAGGATGTTCCTAGTGTTAGTTATGTTAATGAACAGGTTTTATAATTTCTTCATCATGACACATTAAAATGTAATAAATAGATGGAAAACATTCAGGCTTTCAAACGTGTCGAAATAAATACCAGCAAGATATTCAAAAGCTTAAGTTAGTAATGAAATATAAAAAATTAGAATAATGAACAATTACATTTCTCCTAGTCGAAGAACATCAGGTGTATTGACTGTGTAAACATTTCCTGTTTTGCTAGCAAGATGTATTCTTTCCTGGTTTCAACTCCACCATATGGAGCCTTTATTAATATTTCGACAGTTATGTTTAGCTTTGCAGTTTGTTCACACTATTAAATTGTATTATATGTACTGAAAGAAATGTTGCACTTGAATAACTGACTACACCTTGAAAAAACAGTAGATTGCTTGATAATTATTTGTTATACTTTGTGTTTAATTTTAGCAGTTTTAACTAGAAAACTGGACCACCGAGTTCACTTCAGAACACCTGGACTAATTAAAAGGATATTATTTTTTTTACTTCGATTCTTAAAATTTTGGAGATCTGTACATCTTATCACGATTGCAATAAATCAATACTTAATGAGAAGTCCTGTAGTAGAACTACTATTTTCGATATAAATTAATGTGCACTTAGGTGCAAAAAGTTGCACCTTTCAATTCATTTGTTTGATCTTCAAAGACATAAATCTGTCCATTTGCTAATGTAATCAGCACCTATCATCAAGTGTTTTTTCTTCATTGAGTTCATTAAAAACACTTTGTGGACATCATTCTTGTTTGTGCAGATCAAAGTGTTGTATTTTGAATATGATGACATTCGTGATAAAGCAATTGTAGTAAGAGGAACAACCAAGGACTTAAAAAGGGATCAGGGAATTCGAAATCATTGAGTTTTCTTCAGTACTAGGACTACATATTCTTCTAATGAAATGTCTTTGGTATGTAATAGTGAGGTATGACATGATCAATTCTAGCAATCTACGTTGGCAAAGTTAAAACCATAAAATACCACAGTTCGAAATCTCTTTACTTTGTCATGCTGTAAAGTCCATATCTGAAAGATTCTATAATTACTCACAAGTCCGTGGAAGTGGAATACAAAACAAAATATTCCGAAGCTAAAACACATAATCAAAATGTTTAAAAACCTACATATTAGCAAAACACATTGCACAAACCCAGCGGAACAAGTAAAATTAAAACATAAGGTGCCCCTGGATTTCACGCAACAAATATTATGCTTTAAAATCAGGCATTGTGTAGTTTTATTGTTTATAAAAACTTGTTTTGAATTGCAGTGTTGTTGACCGTTACCCCTGTAATAAACAAAATTTTCTTTCCTATTGACTTTATATTATACAATGTTAACTTTAAACGGCGTAAGAACTACATAGTTCTCAAGAAATCTTAGTTAACTCATGTTTCAGTTTGAAATTTGTACCAGGGTGTTTAATTCTTTCATTTTTGTCTGTTAATTTTTGCAATGTTTTGTTGCATAGCTAATAATTTTAGGTAAATGACAATGTCAACGTACATAGAAAGACCGGATTTGGTATGTATCTATGTTACCTTTAGGGCACATTTTGTGACGTTTGTGCACAGTATCGCCTATATAATATAAAAGTAGTGACTACATTACATTAAAATGGTCTGTTTAAAACAAATTACAATATGCAACATTATGATCCGGAACTTTAATTCGTTGTAAATAGCAATCCTTGCCAAACACAAAAAAATATTTAGGCATCGCAAATGTTTGTCTTATTTTTGCGCTTTTTGGCGAAATTTCTCTAATTTCCTTTGTGTAGTTGCGTGGTTAAAACCATATTTTGGAGTTGTATAATATCTGTTTGAAGTATTGTTATATGATTATACGAATGTTTATCGACAGTACCTTATTTGTGTTGTTTCATTCTATCGCAATACTATCTTGATTGAAAAGTATTCTATATTAATAAAGTTTTAGAATAGACTGATTTAAAGGAAAGAACACATACTAGTACTAACAATTAGTACGTATATCTTACGCAATATTCCGTACTTACAATACAAGTTTAAATGGCGTAATAAAAGCATTTTACCACACCGTTATGATATTAATTTTATCAAGAACTGCAAAAGGGTTTAATCAACAGCTGGAGCATATGTTATATATTGTTTACATATTCTTATAATTGTTATATGCAAATATGCACTACAGGTAGACTCTGAATTTGAATGTCCTGCAACATCCGTTTGAAAAATATCTGAATTATTAAATTATTGTATAAATCATTAAATTCTAAAAGTAAGCATTTCAAATATATCTATTATTCAGAAAACTTATTTGGTATTTCTTTTGGTAATTACAGTGATAATTGAGTTCAAAATCACATTTTATTTTTAAGGTAAACTTTTAGGTTTAAACATATCACTTTAAAAATGATTTGTCTACATTTGAAAGTGAACTTTATTTAAACAAAATTGCTAACTATTATAATACGTTTTTAAAGCAAACGAATACTACAAAGATATCATTCAAAAGATTTGATTATCAGGTAGCCATCTAATCGTAATCAGATGAAAAATGTCCGATGTTTATAATAGATATGTTGTGGCAGCACGAGCCATTTTGTATTCAAGGAATCGAGAAGGACATTGGGTGGTATTGTGGTCGCTGATTCCCGTTAAAACCATAGTTTGATATATCCTGTAGAATGATAGGACAATATTGGAAATAAAATGAGAACAAAACATCATATAAAATGAATTTCTATGATCAAGCCATGTCAATAGATGATTTTACAGTATATATATTTACGTATTTAGAATATTTTTCTCTATTTTACTTAAATAATTTGTAAAAAAAATTGAAAAGTTTTTTATACCGTTAAGTAAATGTGACTATATATTTCTATCGGTACTGCCGTCTGACAATATTATATCTTAAATAAGAATAAACATCTCCGATAAAGGAGTTTTATGAAATCAAACAAACCCAGTATATACTGAATATTACTGGATGGATATATTGACACTGATTTTATTTGAAACTGAGTCCTTACCACAACAATTTAAAAATCTCTTTTCTGATACTATAGCAGTTTTGTGAAAAATCATTAAACCTTTTTATATGATGCATCTATCCAGATAATATTACTTCAAAACAAATAATCCAATCTCATTAATTTTTCTACTTCAAATTCTAAATATAAACTACAAACAACAAATCTCTTGGTCCACATTTAAACATATGAGTACTTCAGGCATCTTATCGTTTATAATGTTAACCCCCTGTGGAGTTAGTGACACTTTAAAACTTTCTTTGATATTATCTTTGAAAAGATAACAAAAAAACAACTGTGACTTGCCTTTTTTCTATCAGATAAGAAAAAGTAACAATTAATTATTAGCGGTAACTGCCATTTCAATTTCCGTTTTCTGTTTGCTTTTGACAAGTCGACATCCTAAGCAGGTAGTCCATATTGCAAATAATTTTCTGTTCTTTCTGTTTTCACAAAACCTCGTTTGTATATACCGATTTATTTAAACAGTTGATGAACAGAAACTCCAAAAATGACGATTGTTATTACAAACATCCCTAAAAATACCTTCAATGCAATTTGTAATTATAAACAAACGAAGTCGTTTTATTACTACCACATGTTTTACAGTGTATAACATGTGCAACATTATGTATGAAATAAATTTAGAAACAAAAACCGAATAATGTAGAAATGACAGCAACCATTCGTCTTCTCTATATCAAGAGCTTAACACCACTCCGCCACATTTGATATGGTGTTTTTTTATAGAGAGACATTGTACATGTATGTTAGATATAGATTTTTGGAACCAATGCGTAGGTATCTGACAGTAAGCTTTTTCATCATTTTTCATCAACATAGAGTAGATCACATGCATATGGGTGAATAGATATAGTCTGGAAGGAAATATATAGAGTACTTCCTTAAGACACAATTTCATAGTCCGGTATAGATCCTCGTCAAAGGATTAGGGTTTAAGATAACATGTTAGAAAAAGTAACAATTAATTTTTGGCGGTAACTGCCATTTCAATTTTCGTTTTCTGTTTACTTTTGCCTAGTCGACACCTTAAGCAGGTAGTCCATATTGCAATTTATTTTCGGGTTTTCTGTTTTCATAAAACCGGTTTTACATTCTCGTTTGTATATACAGATTTAATTAAACAGTTGATAAACACAAACTCCAAAAATGACGATTTTTATTACAACGGTAAACATACTTTCAATGCAATTTTGTAATTATAAACAAACGATGTCGTTTTGCTACTAAGACATGTTTTATAATGAAACGGACACTGATTGTCAATCAATTTTTGATTGCAACCCTAAAAAATGTAACGATGTAAATGGGACAACCGAGGTTAAGTTATAACTGTTATTATGACAATCTACATTTGAGGACCGAAGTATAGCATTGGGATGAAGTGTTCAACGTTGCTAAACACATATTATAAGCAAAATTATTGAAAACTAGATAACAATCTTATTTAGGTCGATATTTGATGGTGACTTCTCATACACATGATTAAAGCCGCA
This sequence comes from Limnoperna fortunei, assembly GCA_944474755.1. NCBI lineage: Eukaryota > Metazoa > Mollusca > Bivalvia > Mytilida > Modiolidae > Limnoperna > Limnoperna fortunei. Next base: position 19,029,933 of record OX104114.1, on the reverse strand, counting down.
CTTGGGCAACTGTGTAAAGCACAAACATACTCTATGTGCATTACATTATATGGCCAGTGAAGAATTGTTTTATATGTTAAATATGTGATTAAAACCTAAAGTTTTAAGTTCTGCTGAAAATTTGCTAATAAAAATAAAAAAACGACACAAAAATAATAACAATTAAGTTATTCATACAACTTGAACATCGTTACACAATGTCAAAATTTCTGGATAATGACAAAGCGAAACACAATAGATACAGTATCTTACTTTTCGTTAATCCATTGGTCACTAGTGACGGTACCCAGGGCTCCACCCACAGATTTCTTATATGCCGGAAGGTGAAAGTTTTTTCTGTAAGGGTTGTCAAGGTACAGTACGGACAGCCTGGCCATATTCATTTTAAAGTCATACTTTATTCTATGGAAAACTACTCGGTCCTTATATATGTATGATATTATTTATGTAATCATCACTATTGTGTGTGTCTGTGTAAACTATCGTTTCAAGTACTAGAAGAATATTTATCAAAACCTGGTTAGTGTTAAGAACTATTGTGACCAATAGTGTTATATGCCAACGTGCACAAAAGCCTCGTGATTTAGCTTAGTAGGAGGAAAGTCAAGCTAGGGCAAATTGTGTTGCATCGATAACACACACATACAATCTTATTTTCTTGTAAACCATTAAGAGATATTTACTAACTATTGCGATATTAACAAACTAAAGAAAAAAAATTTTGATTCCTATAGTCACGAAAAAAATGTAATATTCAACAGAAATGCATACCAAAATTTAAGATCGAATAAGACTTGACATCCTATATCCTACAGCGTTTGAAATTTCAAGTCAACATCTTTTACGATAAATGGGTGATTTTAATTTTCTGATCGTGAACTTCACACATCCCGATAATAGTCCATCATTCACCAGCTAAAGAATTTAATTCTCAATTGAAACTTTACTTTGAAATTTAAAACAATTACAAAAAATTCGTGTACGAAGGAATTTTGCTGTCACTCAAACTTTTGAGGCAAGCTTGCACTACAAAAAAAAATTTCACGGTTGACATTCAATACGTCAGGTTAAAACCGAAATCATAAAAAATTGTCTTCGTTTGAATACAGTCTATTGTTTTGTAATTTTGCCGATTGTGATACGGTAGTTGTTGTTAAAGAAGTGAAAACACACAACTATTTTAAAATAAGTCAGTTTTTGTAAGTGTTCAAAATAGCGCTTAAACGTCCCTAATTATAATTAGTTACACTAATGCAGAAATTTCTTAAATTGAGAATTTAGTATCAAGGTGACACATATCATCATAAAATTGCTACGTGTTTTTCTTGTCATGATTCAAACATCGTATCAATGCACGTAATTCTTTTATTTTTTAAGCAAAATACAAAATATTTGAACATCTTACTCATCCTGATAATACAACAAAATGCGATAACTCAGGTTTGAAATTAGTCACTTTCAAAGGTTTCCCTCTTATTATTAGTTTCTTTTAATACATTTTTTGAAGATGTCTTCCAAGATGTCGGATTGGACAAATTTTACAATGACGACACCAATTAAAGTAAATATATACAAATTAAGATTTTGATCACTATAATTAAACCCAATTATCACATTTCCATAATTCATATCGCAAAATCAGCGTCATTAGGTCAAATGAACTCTTTGTTATGCGATGTATTTACACAAATTGTGTTATGACAAGAATTCGGGTCGGGACTGAAGATTTAAAAGTTATTATTCTGGATGAGTTGCGAATTTGAAAGCTCAAAACTACTTGTTAAAGATCATCTTGTTCATTTTATGATAGAGAACAAAACAATTTCTTGCGTCTATTATGATAGTATCGTAATCTCTTCAAATATTATATGCTAAATAAAGAATGATTAACTAATTCTTTAAAATCATGAAATTGTTTGGCATATTATCTGTTAAGGAAATTGGCGTTAAAGTCTGATACCTATATAGATATATAATAAAATCAGTATGTAAATAGTATTTATCTTTAACATATATCTAATTGATCACTATATGACAACGAAGGAGACGGACAGTTGTTTCCGGTTCATTTGGAAATTATCTGTAAGCAATCAATTCGATATTGTTATATCAGGAAACTTTGTCGTCAGCTCCTCAATGTTTGTCAGTACTTAATTTTTACTGCAATTTCTTAACATTTGTTTTTATCTTATTCTTCCGAATACTTAATGTTTACTGCTTTGTCCTTACAAATAATTTTTGTCTTCGCGCCTTCTTATTGCATATTACGTTACAGATATGGAGGCACCTCAAAACTAGCTTCTAACTCAATAAGAAAAAATAGAAAAGTTTTATATTTTACTAGGTTTTCCTCCTTGGTCTTTTACTTTTTGGACTGTTTTTGGTTTCGCTGTTTTTCCGCTCTGCTAATACAAGTTGATAATATACCAATATAACCAATGAGCCTTGGGGAAACGGTCACAAAGTCAAACATACGGGAGACGATTTATTATTTTTAATATTATATTGTATTCATAAAAGAAAAAAACAGAACTGAAACATTGACTAAACTGTACATACAATAAGGTATTTTAGTGTTATATTTTTAATGAACTCTTATAGGAGTTATTCCCTTCTGAATCTATAAAATTTAAATCCATGAAATCTATGTTTAAAGCAATATATTAGTAACTATAACAATTATTAATACAGTGTCGTCACTATTGGTCATTTTACAAGGCCAAAAGAACAAAACAACAAATGATCTTTATATATACTACTTTTGTCTGGTAAGTTGCGGAGATTTCATGAAGTTGTTTGATTCTTCATTTTAAATATAGGATGTGCATATGATAATTAGTTATTCTAATTCAAACACATTATACAAGACTAAACTGTACAACACTATTGCAAATAAAACCTGAATATATAAAAACACGTTAAAAAGCAAGAACTACCATATAAAACCGGGATCAAGACCGGGTGCTACTCATGGGTAAACATCTACTGTCCCATATGTAGCACCCATTTTAAATTCCTTCCCATTTTAAAGCTAAAGTTATAGAGGCTAACACAATTTAACTGAAAATATGTCAGTATGTATATATTACTCAGAAATTACACATGAATCCACGAGCTTGAGATGGCAGCCGTCGATATGATTTATGAAGTTACCATTTCTTTAATTTTAAAGTTCCACCTAACTTTTGGGAGATTGTCCTATTTTCCACATTTTCTTACTTTAAATGCTAATGTATTACATTAAATTTCCCTATTATGATATAAGGATTTAAGCAAAAATTATGTAATTCGCAATTATAATAATTGCGCCTCGATAGCTATTAGTTTAATTTTAAGTTTGATAAGAAAATAGATCAACTTGTATACCTAGGGTCTGACAAGATAAAAAAATGTGTTACTTTCAAAACGTCAATCATTTACGATGTTTAACTGGAGTAATTTACCGGTTTATTATAATGATAAATCTAATTTGTCTGATTCAGTACGATAATGACTAGAATAATATGGCTCTTTTTATAAAATTGCAATCATATCAAAATATTTACGGTTGTCAACATATAAAGTAAAATGGTGGTCATAATAATGTTTGATGTATCCGAGTATACTATTAGGCCACGATTTCTGTCAATTATTTGTTCCAAATAAAACTTTTTTTAGATTAAAAACTAATAAAATGTCATCAGTGCATTAGTACTATTGGCAGGCAATATATGTCTTGTTTTAAAAGTTGAAAGATTACATCTGTATAAAATATTTAGTACTCTATTAGAATTAATTATTGTTCGTAATATCTGACTATACAATTTTGTTTAATATTTCAGGTGTAAGAGCCCTGAGCTTTTACCAAAAAAGTTACATGATAGTGATAATCGTGTAGCAAACTTTATGTCAAAACATAATAAAAACTGACTAGGACAATACAGATTGTCAACACAATTAAAATTAATTGGCAGTCTGCGGTTTTTTTTTTAAAAGTACGGTGTCATTTCAAAAGCATCTGCCATACTTTCCACTGCTTTTAGGAAGTAAAATTTTAAATTCGGAAATATATTTAAAAAAAGCTATATTTTGATTACATCACCATAATTATGTTCTGAATTATAACATTACCTCGTCTGAAACTGACAACCGAACTTACTGCAAATCATGTTATATATATACACATTAGTGATTAAATATAAATTACAATCATTGCTTAGGTTTATACAATTTAGAGATTTGCTTTATTTTGTGCGTCCGATTTTGGTTTAAAATTCGCTATTTGTATTTTGGGTTTGAGCTCCACTGAAGAGTCCTGATTAGACGAAACACACGTCTGAAGTAGTAAATAGTATAACCTTGTTAAACTTGATTACATTTCATTCACACTCTAAATCTTATCGTGGAAACTGTAATGGTTCATATGGAAATTAAACCAACAAATATAACTACGATTGCTCAAGGGTTGGCCAATCTTTAACGTCTATCGAGCAAAAATTTTGAGCGAAGGCGTAAAAGCTGTTAGGTTGTGGATACGCATTACACCGATAATGAGCTGAAAATATCAATAAGCTGGACATTTCTATAGATACAGAAATAGGAGTGTTTGATGATGAGTGTAGTCATTTGTTCATTTTCAAGATTTGTGATATTAAAAGTTGGATCAGTGATCTTTTTTTATACAAGTCCAGATTAGCCTTTCTGAGTGCCTGTTTTCAACTCAACTATTTACTCTTTTACGTTAGTGTTTGCTGTAATTGTGCTCGATGCTAAACTTAACAATCACAACAGGTTTGACATTTACTTTACCTAAGAACTTATACTAAAAATTAAAAATTTGTAAAAGTTGTAATATACTTAGGTCTACTTTTGTAATATATTCGATTAATTCCTTGACTCAAAACTGGAACTGCTACAGAAATTATCCCTTAATCGGTAACAAAAAAGAATATATCTTTGTATATACTCAGATTCAGCATTTATTATTACAATTGCTCATTTATATCATGAGACATTTTAATAATTAATATACATACAACAGTCGTTAAAAACGGACTCAAAAATAAACAAAAGCTTTAGTCTTACCGTTTAAGCATTGGTCGATGAGTACAGAATCTTTCTGTTAATATCAATTGTTTTTTTCTAATCAATTTAAGTGCACAAACATAAATGCGTGAAAACCGATTTTGTATAGCTAATGCAATAATATCTCAAAAAACGACAAAAAATTGAAAGGATGTATACATTAATCTGTTTAAATGTTTATATTGTCTGGATTCAAGTTGAATATGTCTCATTAAATATAGATATTATTTTCATAGTAGTTTAAAACTTTCCTTTAAATGAAACTGTAGACTATTTGGTGGTGCGTCTTCAAAGTAATATGAATATTATCATGCTTTTATCAGAGATCAATTAAATGTTTTATAACAACAGTATTTTTGTTGTACGAACAAAGAACTGCAACAGTTGCGATTTTTAAATATGATTTAAGTTACCAGTTGTAGTCTGTAATTATTTATGATGAAAATTGAAACGATTTTACTTTTCATCTTGTCAATTTTTATCATATCAATTGCTGAACTGTTATGAATTACGTTTACTGTTATAGGAGCTTTGAATACCTTTTAATAGTGCATACAAAACAAATGAATCGATATAGCGTGAATGATAATATATAAAACCGTTTATAACATTTTCTACACTTATTCAATAAAATATAAAAAAGGGCTACTTACACCATGGATCCTTAAGCAATCCCTATTTTATACAAAATGAGTATTTATAGAGATTATATAGCTGAGAATATGCTACATAACACTCATGTTTTAGGGTAAATTTTGTATTCATGACTTTTTTATATTGGGGTTTGGAAAATTTATTTCATGCTTTTTAAACTTTTATTAGTGTGCATTCAGTTTATTTGGGTTTTTAAAAGCTATGTAGCTTTTTTAAAGAACACATAATGTTGATTTTGTGTTTGATAGATCAAAGTGTTAGTATTTGGAGGAGGCGTAATCAATGGATCAGAATTTTATTCTTCTTGAGATTTTATTTTATTGTGAATGTTGTTTATAATTTTGATTTAGACATAAGAAATCACACAAAGGTTAAAATAAATATAAGTATTTCATTTTTTTATTGTGTTTCCATAATGTTTGACATAACCATTTATTATCATATGTTGGTTGCGTTTTAACTGAATGAAATAAAGTACAAAACTTAAATATACTCATGAAAATATTTGTATTTGCAATTCGTATAACTCGTTTATGCCTATTTTATTAACAGTAAATAATGTATCACTTTACTAAATAATAACAAATTTAATTTCAACTTTTAATTAAAACATTGAGCCCCTTTATTCGTAAAGAAAGTGGCAGACATTTTTTATCGTCATTGTCAAACTTAGTTTAGTCTACATTAACATGGCATCAAAAATAAGACAGGATTTACATAAATTGATTTGTTTGTTGCATTTATGGTGCACATCGTATTACACAAATAATTATATAAATATTTGTGTTTTCTAATATTACATTCTCTTCATTGCAAAAGAAGGAGTTACATGTGATAGATCTCAAGCAGAGATCAAAGAGAAAATATTACAAGTGACATTATTTGTATAAATAGTGTCATGTACTGAATGACACCGTACTATTGTAAAAACAAAATTCTTATGCATTTCGTTCTTTATTGCTTATTCTCAACTTAGAGCATCATTATTAAGCATTTTATGCTTATCGTTGTCTACTTTAAATTGTCGAGGGGAATGAGTGGTTTATCACAATTTCGAATACTTTTATAAATAAACCAAAAGGGAGTTGCTTTTATTAAATTTTTACTAAGACATATCAAAGAGCAGACAGTAAACATTATCAACAAAACTCTCTTTAAACCAATGTAAAAGAAAATTTATAATTATTGTAAAGATTTTATTGTTTATGGTTACGAATCTTTAATTATTTGTATATGCAAATTTAAAATTATGTGAGATGAGCACAGATGAGCACTTTTAGTGAAAACAGTCAATAATTGTGTCATGTAGCTTAATTCAATTTTCGGTATAATAAAACACATTTTTATCACTTGGCAAGAATCACTCCTCACATATTTTATTTAACATACCTGCTGTAACATTTTCGTGTAATAATTATTATCATTTCGTTTGTAATATTGTCTTACATTAAGTTATAGTTGTTAATAGTGATATTAAACAGCTATACATTTTAAAAATTAAAAAAACCAATACAGTTTAAAGAAAAAAACTTTTGTATGGAAATTACTTTTTTAATTACTTTTAAAAGTTCTATGAGACAAGATGTAGCTGAAATTGAATGAGTACAGATTTTTTAAACGACATTTCGCAATATTTGTAGATTTAAACAATTTCGTCCTGTAATATTTGGTATCATTTATGCATAAGGAAAATACATGTTATTTTTGTTATATTTATTTGCATCACTATGTTCTAAATGTTTATCATTAAACATTTAACTAATGTACACAAAATTTCAATTAACGATTTGTAAATACTTGATTTAAGTGTCCACGGTATATTTTAATTGGTTTTCGCATAAAATAGATTTCTTTTAATCCCGTTAACAGTGTTAGTACAAAATGATATAGTTATAATGATAAGGTGTCATATTTCATTGACTATTGAATTAAGAGTCAACATCAAAGTTAACCGAATATATGTTTGCTTCGTAAGTGTTTCCAGATCATATGGTATTCAAACAATAGGTACCCTGATGTTCAAATAACAAGATGAACAGTGATAGGACACATGGAACCTATTGAATATTAGCAAAATTTCCGGTTATTCAACAACAGGTACCTTGATTATAATTAACAAAATCAAAATTGTAACTTAATGCTTGAAATTCAATTATACATTATAATTTAAAATATCAGTTTTTATATTTATAACAGAAGCACTGCCCGACAAAAAATATAATAATATTTTAATATACCTTTATGGATTTTTGTTCAATATATGCTGTTTGATCTTGAGCATTACTGCTAAGAAATTTTTTACACGTTGTGATAAATTGGCATAGTTTTTGTATTTTATATTAGCTTGGAAATAGACTGCCATAAAATTTTGTTATTGAAAAAGACAAAAACAAACGAACAGAAAAAACTAACAAACAAACGTTTATCCTATCTTATCCCCTACCTCATAAAGCAGCTATAGGTTCCGTACATTCTACAAACATTGCTTATCCAACCATCACAATCGTTTGTGCTCTTATGTTATTTGTACCGACGATGAAATATTGGCTTCATTTATAATTATCCAAATTGGATATTTTATTGGAATTAACGTTGTATATGTACTGCATTTGTTGCATTGTTTCGTTTGTTTGTTTTTCCTTTTCTATGTGTGAGTTTTGTTTCCTTTTCCACCATTTTTGTGCTGAGTCAGTAGCCATTTAATAGTTATATTATTGTACAATATGAGTTAGTTCTTATATATTTTATGGTAATATGCGGTATTCGGTCTTTTGTATATCTGATGCCTTCCTTCTCCTATGCAATATTTATTTTTGTTTTTGGTAGTAGAATATTTTAATTTGTTATTCTGATATATTCTTACCTACATTACAAAAGTATTAAAACCGTCGCCAGATAGAAATAGCAAAAATGAATTGCTGTTTCGTGAGTTTTTAAATATCCATTATAATATTTTAGTTTTAATAAAAGTTTTTGTCTGTAAATGTTTGAATTTCTTCCCCCGTTTAACATCAGGTGAAGATATTTTTTTCGTATGAAAATATAGAATCTTACATAAGTACGATTGGATTATCAGATTTCTCAAATCGAGATAGTTAAATTATGGAATTTTAAGTCCGAGCGTTAGCGAGATTGGAGAAATCCGATAATCCAAGAGTACTAATGTAAGATTCTGTTTCTTTTAATTTAAAAAGAAGTAAATTTGCCAAATGAAGTACAAATTCTCCAAATCCCAATTTTACGTTTATGACTTGAATACGCGGTAAATAGAAGATGTTTTGTTTATGACGTCATGAGTTCTTATTATGACGTTATTATTTTAAACCAATCAACTGATGAGAACGACAAATTCACTAGTGACGAGTACTATATTTTTCTACACCGTCAATCGGTTGAAATATTACGTCAAAATTAGAGAATACTCATTTTCAGCGAAATTCACTGTTAAGTAATTAAAACGTCAACGCTTAATATCCGACTTTGACTTCAGCTATATCATGGCGTCAAGTTTTATTGTGGGAGTTTGCCGAAGTGCTGATGATAATCCACTGCAGTCAAACGTTTTCAACTATAAGGTTATTCAAAGTCGGACTCAAACTCACAGTACAAGCAAAAGTAGATATGCTAAGCTTACCCGAAAGCAGTTGCATCATATTGTTATGAAATATTCTAAATTACATTGCATCATTTTAACATAACTATAAAGTTAAGCCTATAAAATTAAATTTGCTACGAGTAAAATAAAATTTGATTTTTCAGTCGTCAATCTATCAATACATTGAGCGCCAATGATGAGTCTTAGATTAGACGAAACGCGCATCTGGCGTAGTAAATTCAATTAACCTTGGTATCTTTGATGACATTGTATTATACAGTGTTTTATCTCCAGTCTCTTGCTCTGTCTTTACGTTTAACCTACAAATGTATTAGGAGTTACCTTGTCCATAACAATTGTTCTTAATTGACGTCAGGTTGGATTTTTTAGTCGCAGGATTCATTGGTAAATTGTAATCATAAATGAATGGATAAATAAAAATATGCAATTGTTCAAACATGTCACAATGTTTTTGACTGATATCTTGTAACGATCAACCAATATGTGATGACATGCGCAGATCTTAATTGCAAAGAATATTGTATAGAACCTTATTACTTTAATAAATAAAATAGTATTGTATTTGGGAACCCATCTTTGAAAACCCTTTGAAAACTATAAGACCGATACTGATATAGGTATCAGTATTTTGGTAACAAAACAATATAATTATACATAGGGTTATTTGTTTATCTATCAAATGTATTGTAACATCTATGATTTTCTTTAATGTATGGTATAGGTGTCCAGAAAAAAATAATCATAAATTAGGCTAATTCTAATAAACACGAGTTCACAGATTCCTGTTTAAAACTCAAAAATGCACCAAAGATACCATGGAAGTACCGATTTTGACATAACATTGTGGAATTGTAAGCTCTTAATTACGTATTACATCAAATGATAAGTATTGTTCTGTTCGATGTGATCTGTTTCATTTACTTATTTTGAATAAGGTTAGAAATTATATTATATTTTATGACAAAATGAAAAAACTAACAATGACAGAGAAAAATGAATGAAGATACAATATGACTTATTATAAACATTAATTTTCTCATCAATCGATGATACTGTTGTTTATATTATATTTATTTTGTTTTAAATTTAATTTCTAAAATGACATTTTTTCTATTACTTTTACTGAAATAAATTGAATTTTCAATAGTTTTTATTCTTCATTCTATTTATGGTCAAATAAAGACCTGATATTGTAGATTTATATATATTTTTTTCCTGCTTTCTTTTGAATTATTTTGAAGAATGGGAACTGATCACTAGTTGGCTTTCAAAATATTTCTAATAAATGAGTCTGTGATCGCATTACCGCCAAAGTGGACCAATAACTTCAGCATTCTGTAAATTTATATTACCATGATAACAATCAATTAAAGGATGAGAAATTTATTTTAATTATTCAATTAAACGCTTTTTCCATATTTAAAAGGCATTGTTTGTTTTTAACGTCAAAATAGAGACCGAGAATCGACGTTAAGAGTACATTTCGTTCAGAACGAGCTATATAATTATGCAAAACGTGAATTGTAAATTTAATAATTCAGACAACAGTTATTTAAATTTTATGGTTAAAGCGTCACCTCTCTGACACTATGTTGACAGTTTCGTATTAATTTGTTCGTCTGATCATGATATTAGTTCAGTCAGTAAGTTTCCCGGATGAGCGATCGAGAAACACTATAATAATAATATTAAAATAAATTGTTTTCAATACGAATTGCACTGTATACATATCATATATTAACAGTTTGTCGATATTTGATTCATTTCACGTTCAACCAAACCAAAACTGTATTATATCGTATATCTTATAAGTGGTTTTGAAAAAAGTACACATTAATAGATTTTATTAAATAATAGAATAAATTATATCGCTTTATCAATAAGTATGGTTAACCAAGAGACACGTTATTGTATCATAGAAACCTTAAATAATCTGGAAATACTTTTTAAAAATGATGCTCTAGTTTAATATTCATTAATTCTTTTTATATTTAAATAATAATTGATGCTTTTACATATTCCTTAATCAGACCTTATGTAACTGAAATGTGTCATTTCATGCAGTTCCATGCATTATTTGTTTTAAATGTAAAAAACAGTTTATATTAAAAAAGCACTAAAATCGATATTAAGGTCTTAAATATATTCTTCTCAGCTGTGTTGTCTAGTTTCTAATAATAACACTTGTTCTCTTTAATTAATTTTGGAATTTCATCGTCTTTTATTTTTGTTTGTTCATTAATTAATATATTTTAATTACAATTCATTTTCTGTACATAAATGTATTATCTTAAAGCAGAATAAAAAAGGAAACAACCCAGACTGATTTAAAGAACGTAATTTCAAGAAGAAAGATGTTTTTCTCACTAAAATAAACTGTACTCTTATAAAGCATAACAATAAACATGGAGACATGTTAAGTTCGCCTCACACGAGGATCAGTACCCAATTAACTACAATACATATACATAACTACATGTATGAAGTCTGAGTGGTTTAATTCTTATAAGGAAAAAACGCATTTATTTTTCATCTGAAAGTCGCTATTGCAGCAGTTAAAGTTCATACAATTTGCTTTTTTATTTGATCATTGGAATTGAGAATAAAAGAAGATATAAAGTGATTGTATAATTCTCAAAATTGTAGAAAATATTAATCGTGATGTTCAAAAGGCAATGAAAATTTACAAACATTTTACAATTGTTTCTTATAGCGCCAGTTTGTGTCTGCCTGTAAAAATACGATAAATAGTACTACAAACAATTTAAATCTAACAGCGGACCAAAGTTTACATTGACTATAGAAAAAAGGACATTCACACTTTTGGTCCATAACATCTGAGACATTATACAAAAACATTTTCGTTTTGTTGAGTGATACAGTTATGTAATATTTCAAATGTTATAAACAGAAAGAACAAAATGTAATAAACGGTTATTGCTTGTATTAAAGTGATTTTAAAAGCATGACTGATGTCTAACAGTGACTACATATTCTGATAACTTTTATTAGACGACATGATAACAGCATATTAAACAAGATCTAATGCTCACTAGTGATAACCCCGGCTTTCACAAAAAGTATTTGGTAAACATGAAGTAGATGACCAAAGAGCATAAAATCACTATACACCATATCTTACTATAGGATAAAGCAATATGCAAAATACCAGACTAATGCATCCTATAGTTGATTAGAAAACTGCGAGTATACTCTTCCTATAAGCAGAATTATAATAAACTAGCAATTGGCAGCAAGACGTAATATCACGGCTGCAGAGATTTAAGTAATAATATTAATCTAAAACAAATCGCTTTTATTTTTAAATTCGTAAAAATATATATTAAAATGCAACTTATAATGTCTTTTCCACTATCTTTACTATATTTAGTACGATTAACCAAACATGAAAAAAAACATTGAAATCATACCTGATTCAATAATTCGAACTAAACAAGATGTCAATGTTCACAAGTTAGTTCAGAGGTAATAGATGGACCTTACACGTGTTATTGCATAAAACACTAAATATTCAGTTTATGAATGCAAACTCATCAGTCTATGATTTATAGACGTGCAGATGTAAAACTTAATGTCTTTTTTGTAAATACTTCCAACAATATGAGCTTTCTATAAAACCACAATTTCATATCTCTTATAATGACTTAATAGAAATAATTCCGTTGAGAACATTAATCAAATTAAGAGACGCAAAAATAATCATTTTATCTCAATTCTGCATGGAATATCTCTTTTTTTACACGCAGACACTTATGAGAGAAAACTATTGCAATGCTCGGTCATATTCTTTTATGACATATAATACGAACATTTGAGGGTGGAAATTTTGAAAAGACGCTGTATTTAAAATTGTTTGTGTTATGAGATCTTGATCAAATAAAAGCTTTTGTTAAATGTTTATTTCCCTTCATATACTTCTCAAAAATGATATCAAGCTCTCAACGTGTGTAGGAAAAAATGGTCTTATTCGCAGATTAACACTTTGTACTAAGTATTATTGTTCTAAAGCCATACCAACAATTTCATATAAAGATGGATGCGTACTTAAAATGCATCAATCCTTACTGAATTTTTAAAACAATGAAAACAGAAAGGAGTGGAAACGAGACATATATTTTTTATTTAGCATTATTTTGAGGATGTACATTTGCGAGATATCAGATATAAAAAGCTGTAAAATATCGATGTATTACAATACAGCAAAAGAACATATATTTCTCGGTCAATATATGTTTGTGTCGATCCGATGAAAGTATATCAAAACAGGACAAAATCAATAAAGTTCATAGGGTAGATATAATAATTATGGACTGATGTAAGAATGCTACACATTTTGTGTTAAAATACCTTAAAATTGGAATGTTTGGTCAAACAATTAATGGCAAAATAATGCAATTAAAATTTAACACAATTATATTTTGATGTTTGTCCTACAATTCCTCCTCGTTATAATTGAAACATTGACTGTTGTTATTTTTAAACCATTTCTGTGAGCTCCGACAACGCAGTTATACCTTGTGCAACTAAAGGATTGATCAGCAAAAAGGATAAAACACAATTTAAACAAACTTATGTCTTCTCCAACAATAGCAAATATTTAACAATGATATATGTTGAGCATGCTAAAAAAGTATCAGTATATACATTTTGAAAAGGTATGAATTAAGTAAAGAAAACATATTGTCTGGATTATAGTATCAAGAATCTTTTTGACCTTTTAATAAATGTGAACACGTTCCTAAATATGTCTCTATTTTCATGTGATGAAAAAATATCTGTTCCTGACACCGGTAATCGTCGATCTATATACAATACGTCTATTTTGGACCCATTGAAGGTTTTGCATTAGGATTTGTCTTTGGTTTATGTAGCGGGGACATTCGAAGAAATAATGGAAGGCATTTTCTACTGGGGCTCCACTATTACATGAAGGATCGGTGATTATGTTGACCTTGTATAAGCCATAATTCTAAAAAGACGCACAGCATCTGAGTTTTGTAAGAATAATATTTAACTTTCTTGGTCCGTATGAAAAGTAATTTAGAATTGATTAATCGTTTGAATATAACATTTTAAGTTCGATATTAAATTTTGATGCTGAACCTGATTGTCTAATTTTATGTTTAAGATTGTTTCAAAGCCTTATATGGTTGATGGTATGTATGAGTTCATATTTAGGGATAGTCTAAAATAAGGAATAATAAAGTCATTCCCGTTTTGTAAGGGGTATGTTGTTTTTACTTTGAATTTTTGGAGGAATAAATTTATACATAAAATCAGGTTTTCTTTCCATTTAGTTTTTTCTACCCAAGCCCACTGTAGACTTTGCTTGTGCCAGCAAAGACTGAGAGTCCTGAAACACTTCTTGCAGCCTCGAGTTGTAATTGTTCCAACTTTGAGGCTTTAAGAGTTCCACAGCTATCCCATACTTCGCTAGTATATTCAAGCATAGGTCTTATAAAGACTATATATAACTTCTCTAAATTGGCGCTACTTAATTGGTATTTTAACTTTCTCAAACCATTAAGCTGTTTTTTCGGATGATACAATATTATCAACATGTATATTCCATTTGCTGTCAGTCTGAAATGTTGTACCCAAATGATTATGTGATGTAATTATTGGTATCGGTTGGTTGTTAAAGGAAAAATTAAGATGCGGATTCTTTATACTTGAAAATAATATGATCTCAGTTTTATTAGGATTGAAGGACATAAGCCATTTCTTGGACCATTTTGCGAGTTCACTTATGTCGTGGTCAGTTAACTTTTGTATTTTTGATGGATCTTCATCCGAGTAGTTAAACGACGTATCGTCTGCAAAAAGTCTGCAAAGGAATTTCAGCTGATCAGCATTGTCGTTTATATAGATAATAAATAGTAAGGGCCCGAGAACGGATCCTTAGGGTACTCCTGCATTTATTGAATTTTATTCAGATTTAGCATTATTTGATACTTCTCTTTGTTTTCTTTCATTTAGATAGCTAGAAAACCAGATGTTTCCAGAAATTTCATAAGATCA
Source organism: Limnoperna fortunei (assembly GCA_944474755.1). Classification (NCBI taxonomy): domain Eukaryota; kingdom Metazoa; phylum Mollusca; class Bivalvia; order Mytilida; family Modiolidae; genus Limnoperna; species Limnoperna fortunei. The sequence continues at coordinate 19,014,557 of OX104114.1, read as the reverse complement.
TATTTTGTGAAGCAATCCATTATGCCAAACTTTATCAAAAGCTTTTGAAAAGTGTGGAATTTGCAAAAGGAAATATTAATATTATACTCATTTTAATCAGGATTGTATTATCTGTATTAAAACTTGTTTTATACAAAAGTAAGAAATAACAATAATAAATACCGAGAAGTATTTACTAAAGAATAGTCAAGGACATAAACAACCACGGTTAACAAAAGAGAGGACAAAACAAAACCACATACACACAACACAAAAAATCAGTGGCATGAACACGGGGGTAAGTTCAGGTGCTCCGGAAAGATATGCAATTCTACTGCACATTCAGGTTAAAATTTAGTTATTTTAGTAATATCTGGGGGTAGTCACAATCCAGTAAGGAGGGAAAGTGGGTCATTTGTGACACAGATATTACGTAACGATAAACTAATTCAAATTTTATAAGAAATACTTCACTCTTGCCACTATGAAACATTGTTAAAATAGCTTTTCTGTCAGCAGACACCCTCTATCTACACGCAAATCTGGATAGAAAATACATGCTCGTGAGTGCCTGATCAGCTGTTAGATGTATACGCCATAAGCAGGGGCTACTGGAATATTACCACACAAAATTGGAAACATTTAAAGCAGTAAAATTAAAATCATCTCTTTTGTCGGAAAATTAAATTGCAGGCGATGGTAAAACTTTTGTCCTTTAAAACTGCTTTTTTAAATTTCGTCTCATACGTACAGAGGAACAGGTCAACAAAAAGTGGAGTACAGTTGGTAACCAATTGAAAGCAAACGGTCTGTTAAAAGCAAGTACACCAAGAAAAGATAAATCCATTTTTTTTATTTTTCTTTTAAATTGTTACGGAGAATAGTAATATAACAGTTTTTAAAAGTCTAAGAATGACCTACACTCTATCAGATTATTCAATTGTTTTCGTATCCACATTTGATTCACGCCACCTATGTAGTAGCTTGTTTCACAGTATTTCTGAAGTCCGCTTTAACTGCTGATAAAGTAGATGTTAAACGTTTAGAAAAAGGTTTAGTAGAGCAGTTAGCAGACCTAGCAATACATCTTTGTTTATAAGGACACGCATGTAACTCATCTTTGGTCGAAATATGCCAAAGGAATTTTAAAATGGAGCAGTTAACGTAATGCGTTTTGCATACAAATTCATAGTGTTAAGGACACTTTGGTTAAGGTGCTTTACTACGTTAGGGTCTTTGAGGACAGATTGTATATTGAGATAAGTTTTGTAAGAGGCACTGAACAGAGTTTCGTGCGAATGTGATGCATACCAAGCGATTTTTGTACCAATAGTACCAGGTCATCAAAACTTTCATCGTGACATTTAGGGTGTTTGTTTGTTGCTTGAATGGTGTTTAACGCCAACTTCGTACGGTTTTTATTGGGGGAGGAAGCTGGGTTTACCAGGAGAAACATTCGGCAAACTGTCAATCCTTGTCAATTGTTTAAAGTGTTGCACACCCTGCCAGCATTGACACTTGAACCCGCAACCTCAGTGTTGACACAGGGTATGCATTATGTCGACAACCGTGACAACGTGTACGTCGTAGAAAACCGTTGCTCCGGTTGATTGAAATGATGATAAACAATATTATTAGTATTAATTTATATCATACGTCTCACAATAAGTAATTTTGCGACATTCACCTTGCGTTTCAACGACAGATACAAGCCCTAACATGTTACATTCTAAACATTAGTCAGTGTTGGTAGATCCACAATGGTCATCGTAACTTTAGCATAGCCCAGTTAGAAAGATGCCAAGTGGTTACGAGAAATGGAACAAATCAAAGCAAAGGTCATTTGTGACACAGATATTCCGTAACACAAAAAATGTGTTACATCAATTAGCAAAGCATGATGGTTTTTTTTAAATGGCTCATTATTCGGTCGGTTTCCTTGCTATTTTTCTTCCTTTTTTCTTTTCCAGTTATATTATCAAACTGGCTAGTACGTAATAAGTGCGGTATTGTGAGTTATTACGCATTATACACTTTCAGATATAGGTTAGTATTTTGTTCTTACATTTTTTGTTAGTATAAAAGTTTAGTATCTTGGGATTAACTTTTGTGTGCTGGACAAATGAAAATCAGTTATTATTTATTTTTTTTGATCATGCTGTGAATTTTTCTTCAATACCTGATTAGTTGTGAGATGTATATTCCAAAAATTAGAAACATTCGTAACAGGGAATTAAAATCATCTCTGTTATCAAAAATGAAAAAAAAATCCTAGAAAGTTCCAATTAAAATATATAATGTTCTATCTGATACACGAACAATCATAGACAGTTAATGGACTTAAATCGTCAACTCAATGTTTTTGTCTAGTAAAAGTACGGTGTACAGTCTCAGAAGTTGTCAAGCTTATTTGTACGTCTTAATATTAGGTTGAACATGTGAGGCTGCGCCGAGCTTTGTATCATGTTCCGAGGTGAGTAAAAATACACTTTATACTCTCTTACAATGTATTAGTATTCTTTGTTTGTTGTCTGCAACGATAAAATTCAATTTTACGGAAAACAACATAAATACGATCGCTTCCGACAATTTATGTGTTGACTATTTAGCGGCGTAATCTAGTGAAAACATAACGTCCCAAACAAATATGGTACTAAACACAACTCGTAATCCAAAATTAAATAATACATGTATTTATGCTACCAGATACCAGAAAACGTTTTTGTTTACCAACCGAAAAAGTTGACATTAAATCTTCATTGTACAACAAATGTTAATATACGTCTACAAATTAATCCCATCACTGTTAAAATTAGATTTGTAACACTGTAAAATTTTCGCTTACCCTCAGCGGAATTCGAACTCGCACCTTTGTGACACTGTGGCACTAATTCGCCTGCACTATGTCCAGCGGTCTAGACCCCTCGGCAAAATCCGCTCTATATAAAATATAGATTCATTAACCGGGGTGAAACGTAGACATAGACATAGTACATGTGTACTAGCGTGTGACGATGGAATTTTCGTAACCAATACGTATTTATCTGACAGTAAATTTATTCATACAAATCAAATACCAGTTGTTATGCAATTCATCTTAACAACTGGGATACCAATTTCGTAATAACAACCGGTATTTGATATAAAGTTCTTTAGGAATGAGATTTCGTTATTTGTAAAGTACCTTTGTACATTTGGCATTGATTTGGGAGTTAATAAATCAATGGTCACATATAGATGTTAATGTTTTACACAAGGCATAAAGCTGATACCTTCTATTTGGTATCTGCATAATCTCAATTTCAATTGAACAGATAATTTTTATAACTCATTAACACAACATCAACTATGAATCTTCAATGCAAAGTTAAACGTTTTTAAAACACAGTCGTTTTCCCTCTCATTCAGTTAGCATTACTAAAAATAAGTCGGATAAAAGCGAATCACATAACCTCAAAACAAGCTGAAATTTGACGACAAAAGATAATATGTATTTAAATTTAGTATATGGATCCACATTGAAGGAACTGTTACAGTGTGTACGTTTCCAGATAAAGACCCAACCACACTTTCAGAGAAACCAGGTAATAACACTATTAGTTAAAATGAAATAACTGGCAAAACACGTTCCACATTATTGCTAATAGATCGGTTTTTGCCGGGCATTTGTAAGTCAAATTATTGAGAACATTAACACATATACATAAAGCTGTTTGTCTCTTCGTTCTTTAAGATATTTAACATAAACTGATTTCATTTATGTATTTAAAAAGGTTTAAGATTTGCTAAAAAATCAAACAAATATACGGAAAGGCAATATCAATTTCATAATCCATCGCGCAACTATAATTCTATATCCTTAATGATGATACTGATACCTCTACAATTTATAAAGTCAAGAAATTCTATACACTTAATGCAAAACATCTTTTCATTAGATAACGATTTGTGCATGCAACAGACGCAATCTATTGAATAAGATCCGTACTTCTTTCATCCGTTTAAATTTTAACAATGCACCAATCAATTCAGTGATTTGATTTTCTTCAGCACATGTCATTTACGCGCAAGGTGTTGATCTGGTATAAAGAAGAGAAGTTAGTAGCAGGTTTCAATTGATATAATGATAGTTTTTGTGAACATTGGTTTAAACCCCAAAAATAACAAAGGCAAAAACACGAAAAAAACCCAAAAAACAAAACAAAACAAAAACAAAAACGTTAAACGTGGAAATTTATTATTAGCATTATGTCTTAACGAAAGAAAACTCTGTTTTTACTTATATTTTTAACAGAGTGTATATTTAAAACGTATATATGTGATTTCCTTTATGTCCAGTTGGACTCGAAGTTAATAAGATAACAACACAGAGGCATAATCAAAATAACAAATTTTAAGTACTGAATGACACAGTGATGTGTAATAGAATACTCACAATCATTTATTTCATATCAGTAAAATTATGTTTGTTTCAATTGGATAAAATAAGGTCAGCTGGTATTAATTAATTTGCAGTAATTTAACATGAGGGCATTATCACGCCGTGATAACGCCCGTGGGCGTTATCACGTCGTGGTAATGCCCTCTCCAGTAACAAGCAACATAAAACTGTTTATTTTTAATTTATAAAAAAAATATATGTACTTGTACAACCCAAATGAGGAAAAAATGTCATAAAGTATAGAAAACTAAATGTGTATAGCCTAAACATTACAAACAATGATATATCATGAGACCAAACATTCAAATCATACAGCAAGCAGCCACAAATGCATAATACAGTCTTAAACACATGGTTTCTTAATTCTTCAATAAAATAAATATAATAGTTGCTTATATAGCTGGCATTGTCATGATACTTAACAGCACTCGGGACAGTGGCATTGCCTTTAACATTAATAATGCCCCTCGCCTTTGGCTCGGGCATTATCAATGTTTCAGGCAATACCACTCTCCCTTGTGCAGTCAAGATATCATGACAATGCCCTCTATATAAGCAACTATTGTATAAATAGACTATACTCAAAACATACAATAAACAAATACACCACATGAACGAACACCTGTTATTAGGAAGTGTGGGTATATCTTGCTTAACTATTGTAACCGGTTCTGTTACATATAGTGAAAATAAGTGTAAAGTTATGAACAAGAGGAGAGATAAGTTACCCAACACAATCCATCACCATCTGTTCAAAATTGACACCTTAATGATTAACCAATTTATGTTCGCGACCATAACATATATGTAGGAAAGATCTTAATTAGACTCCAGGTTTCTCCTGTGGACAGTAGTTTTCTCGATCATTGCCAAGAAACTAGATGTTCGGCTGTTTTATACTCTAGTTTATATTTCCCGATTGAAATTAATAGATTCCGACTAGATACTAGGTATCTGAACCAAAAACAGCGAGACACGTAGAATCTCGTGCACATACAAGGTTTATTTATCGATATCTATTTTATAATTCGGCAAGCTAGGACTGACTACAAATGCATATAATATAATATGAGGCGAGTCAGCATAATTTCACGCTTTACTAGCTCAAACAGTTTGCTGATATCTTAGGGTCAAACTTCATACGTAAGATTATCAAACAGTATGACGTCTGATAAGTCTGATGACGTCTGATAAGTTCAGGTCAAATTTTGATAACTATATTGTCAAATGTTTTGATAAGAAAAATGTAATCAAAGATACCAAGATTACGTTAGACTTGTATGTTGTCTAATTATGAGTTGTCAGTGTCGCACAGACCAACAAGCAAAATAATTGGGATGTTAAGAATTTTTTCTCACCAAAATTCCTAAATGTTATATCAAGCCATCTACACCTTTAGGACTAGGCAATCCTTACAAAATATAACGTTATTTTTGCAATGTGCAGGGAAGTAAATAAATAAATGAAATTCGTTTAATTAAAGTGGCGTGACGACAAGGTTTTGATATAACACTTGCTTTTTTGCATATAAAGATTACATTAAATTTAAAAAATCTGACAAGTGAATGCATCTAATTAGAAAAGCAATTGTTTTATCAAAGTTTCGAAACATTTACAAATGTATTCGCAAATGACAATAGCTGGAAAAATTATTTTGCAAGCATTAGAAAGGAGAAAAAGGTTTTATTTTGATAAAAGATTTTTCTGTCAGATATGCAGTTTACTGCCTTCATTATAAGTAATCACAGCAGTTTCTTCTAATTTGGTACTATATTTGTTATTGTAATATTAATATTAAACGCGTATTATAAATTGCATCATCTTAACAAAACATACAAATGTCCCTTCTCATTGTATACGGCTATTTTATGGGACATTTCGTAATTAAAACAATTGGCAATCAAATATCTAATATTTATGATTTTATTGTTTCTCAAAAGTTTAAATATATATTCAATATTTTTTATTTTTGTTCTATAATTTCAACGCGTCTATCATGTTTATTCTTTATTTGTGCATTATAAATCCGTACTGGTGTACCGTGTTTCATTTCAATCCAAATATCAAACAAAACTATTACATTTTTGTTACGAAAAATTTCATTGGTCAATATAATCGAATATGGATATTTTAATTTTCTCTCATTAGTACCAAAATGAAGTGGCTGAGTGCTAAGGTATGTTAATCATCTACTATTAATCACTTGGTTTGTCAACACTAACGTTGTAGGTTCAAGTCTCACTGCGAACAAGGTGTGCTTCACTTAAATATTAATTGAAAAGGATTGCAAGTTTTCCTACCGACGTTGATGGTCGGTGGTTTTGTCCTGATACCCCGGCTTCTTCTTCTTATAAAACCTGGACGTCACTAAATAGCTGAGAATGGGGTTTAACAACATTACAGCAAACAAAGAAATTAAACAAGCCTTTGAATACATAATAAAATAATAAAATAATTTAGTTTCTCGCGTTAATTTCTTACTCAACATAGCAAAAATATAGCTTGTAGAACCATTTAATATCAAAAGTAGATGATTATATGACTACCTTTCAAGTTTCCTTATTTATAGACATACATAGTCGTTGTGATCTAGATAATTTGCTTAAAAGATATAAAAATACAAACATCAATTTCGGCATAGCGAGACGTAACCACATAGACCGATGCTAAATATAGTCAAAAGAAACTGGTAAGTAATCCATTTTATAACCGTAGCCATATGTATAAAGTAAGTCCACAACAGTCAACCAATTAACACCCAATTTACTTGGACATTACCATGAATACTGAAGCAACATTAATAAGAATGTAATTGTAGCAAACGTTACCACATCGGTAACGATTATCTACAAATTATAAAATACGAAAATAGAAAAGTGGACACAGTAAACTCGAACAATCAAAACAACAGCAGAAGTTTCGTCACATCCAAGGGAATTATTTTAAAAATTTAAATAACTTACCACCATTTGTTTTATAAGGTGACAGTAACTAATGCAGCTGATGCAGTATATTTTGTCATTCATATTTGGTACATAATTACTGCATGTTAATATACACATGGAAATATTTTCTTATCATATTGACCGATTTTGGTCTAGTCTGGTCGGATGTCGGTCAGACATATTAGTATGAAATATTCCTCTAATATTATATGTAATGTGTTTGATTTTGTTATATATATTTCAGCAATTACATGTCTTTTTTTAAACAACCATGTTGTTAAAAATTGCTAATTTTATGTTGAACAAAATGCGATCACTTAGGCGCAACAAGTCATTAACCATTGCTCTCTTGACGTGTAAAGGAAGACAAATAAAGAGCTGTCACTAAATCACAAAATTTGGTCATGCCAATGAGCAAATCGACGAGAGTATATTACTGTTCTAGAGCACATTAACTTTCATTAGGTTCGGGTTGCTCGTTTTTGCTGTTTAAGGCTTTTCTATATTTGGTGTGTTTTAGCTCAATTCGTATTTTGGCCACTGTCCTATAGTTTTCGATTCTGTATTAATTAAGTTTTGTTTTAACCCGCAATTTAAAATGCTAACAGTTCAAAGAACACACAAAACTAATAAAAAAACACGCCTTATAAAAGTCAGGACCATCTTCATTTTATTCAAACATGGTACCGATGCTAGGTTATTTCTGAACTTGGAACAATAAATTGTTTCGTATTCAGAAGTCTACAATATTTTTTAAAAATTCAGCGGATCATTTGCAGGTTTTGTATTCAGGTAACCCCAGTACACTTTAAAAAAAGTTATTTTCTTCCCAACGTAAATACTAGAATCCTGTCTTTGCAAGAGCAACACAAAAGATCATGCCATTTGAAACTGGCTACAAAACAACATACCATTTAAAATCGTCTAGTATTTATTTTAGTAGTTGAATGCTATTTAAAAGATAATGATGCTATTTACTGAAAAATCCCAAACATTTTGGCCATCAACACGATTATACAATGTGCTCTTTCTCCATCGTTTTAAAATATACATGTTTCGTCCGCTGAGGGTAAATAATTCTTCTAAAAGAGCGATGGATCTATCTGAATGGCACAAATGTTTAGAAAACAAATAACAGAGTAAAATCTGTTTTTTTGCGACGGCTCTAAAGTAACTTACAATTACCTGGCGATGGTGAAATATTGCTTTTAAGGTAAAACAGGTTTACAATAATGAATATACAGATTTGACGTAAATCGATAGAGCAACATTTTGTCTTTTTTTTTCCTAACAATAACCTGTTTACTTATTTTACAAATCTTATGGACATACAACTAATAATCGTTAACTAAAATAAGTTCGGTTTAAACTGTATAGTTAGTTTGGTCACACATTATGAGTTTCGAATAAAGTGAAATATGTTCAATGTTACGCATGGGAATAACGTTTTTTCTTAAGTCTGGCATCTCCAAGGAGCATTCTTATTATAATCGTTGACCAAAGTGAGTTGCCGATACAAAGCATAGAACGAAATACAGTTCGAGCCTCGAGATCTTTCGCCTTTTTTGCCGAATTTTGACTTTTTGTGTATTTATGAAGCATTATGAATGAGAAGCCAAGGTGATATGAATATCACATAGGCGTAGCAACCAGAAAAAAGATGGTACGGTGGGTTAAGGGTCAACAATCCGTTTCCCGTCAATGTTTAAATATGGATAGGGGTTTTCTATGTGTTATAATTTTTCACTTTCCAAATTGCACTCAAGATCGTTACGGTTGCTGTTTTATATTGAAAGTTCTTTTTTAAATTAGATTTATGTTGAACGTTTCACAATTTAAAGAGTATATGGAATGAAATAATATCATTTTTTATTTCAATTTACAAAAAAACTGGTACGGTTTTCCGTGCCAGCAATTAAAAGTGGTACGGTTGGAATCGTACCGGCCGCGACGCTTGCTACGCCTATGTATCAAATACGCACGCCACCACCTAGATCGTCCTTTGAACATTGAAACAACTAGTCACTTGCCTATTAACCACGCCAGGATATGTGCAATAAAGAGGAGGTGGTGATAAACAAGAGTGGGCGTCAGAACGATGAGTGTGGAAACAAGACTATTCCCGAAGAACACAACTCCGGTAAAACAGTTTTCACGGAAAGGCAATTCTTGTGGTTTGAATAGCTATTAGACACTGAGGTGCTTCCTGTTTGATGTTTGCAAACTTTAAAATGGTTCTTTTAAAACAATACGTATAAACGATTTAAAAAAGTAATTCCTCTATAAATCATTTTCTTGCACTCAATATGATATCCGTGGTCTAAACTCTGCGACGATTTATAAAGAGCAATGCATACAATTTCACCAGAAACATTTCCGTTCATATTTCGCCCAAACGGTCTTAAAATGCTTAATAAAAAAAAATTGTGAAATAATAATTGTCTATAACAATAGATTACACCAGGTGAGAATTATTTCCGTGTTTCACCTGTCACCTTTCACAGGTGTGTACAAGACAACGCGATGATGCGTTTTGACAAACAGATAAACAGTTTGCAAAATTGAGATTTATAACACCTTAACACGATATCAAATTGCATTTTCGAATAATAACGTGATATTTCCTTTCAAATAATAAGGATTATTCAGGTAATTGATTTCAATCATAATTTCAATTCATTCTTGTCAATTTAGAATAATTATGGAATTACTAAGACAAGCTAATCAGTATGACGATTGAATAGCTATTTGGTCAAATCGTTATACAAATTAAAATTTTAAAATTTTAAAAGACGGTCACTGCTTTGGCGAATACATATGTCCTCACGAATGCTTATTCAAAACAGAACATTGTCATTTAGTTCATTTGTATATAGTATAAGACTATTAACATTCTATTTGCCTGCGTTTAGTGACATTGGAAATGGAGAGGTCCTCTTGCTAGGGGTTTAAGGTAATAATACGGAAAGCATTCATGATTACTCTGTCAAAAACCCTTCAGCTGTTACGCCCTGCTTTTATCAGAACCTTATTTTTAAAAGAATTAGCCTCTTTTTCCACCAAGTAGCACTACGAAATCATTTTTAATTTTTATGATAGCTGTATGTTGGGTTATGATATATTCTGAACTATTTTGTCTACTTTCGGAAGACTTTTCCCTTAATCTTTCACCAATGAGCATCATACATTCATTTTCAATTTACAGCGAAATAATGTACCCGATCATCAATTATTTCAGTTTAATTCCAATTGTTCTTATACTGACGGCAATATCAATATATTGGTATATTACTCTCCTTCAAGTAACTTTATCTTTTTAAAGTTTGACGAAGACTGGATACATGATTCAGAATATAATCTCTGACAACAATGTGTTGAAGCCTGCCCGACCGCTTTTCATAAAAAATATAACAGACCACTTCAAATTCGTCGCATTTTGGTTAAAACACGCATAAAACGAGTAACATATACTATTATGTCATGGCTCATTTAACATAAACAACAATAGAGAACAGATGTGTTATTAATATGAGCCACATAATTTTAAAGTTTAATACTTTATAGAACAATAACACGTGATTTCAACTTCGATGCAATAATTGTTAAAAAAATTAATATCATTGTCAGATTGTTTTGTTTTCTTGTCTTTAACTTTAAATATCCAATCAATATTAAAATCTTTTGTTGTCTTTGAAAATTGGAAACAAATATTAAAAAAGAAAGTTTAGTTTATAATATCAAATATTATTTAATGTCAGAAAACTTATGTTTGTTTCAGCTGGATAATACAAGGTCAGTCGGTATTCATTAATCTGCACTAATTTGACATGGGGCATTTTAACGTCGTGGTAATGCCTTCTTAAGTAACAAGCAACAACAATTAAAGACAGTTAATTATACCCCTACTTGAAAAAGAGGAAGGGGTAAATAAATGATGGGGTATTCATCTGTTCGTCCTTTAGTCCGACCGTCCGTTACACCATCTCTTAGCAGCTAATTATTCAACACCACTGAATTCAATTTCATGAAACTTTCATAGAATTTTTGTCACATTATGCCATTGTGCACCTACTATTTTACATTTTCCTAGTAATGGTATTTAGTGGTTTCTATAGCAAAACGTTGACTTGGTAGTACCCATCTTTTATCCGCAACTCCACCTACACGATTGAATAGAATTTATTGAAACGTCCACATATTTTTTTCACATAATTACACCTTATATATTAAAAAGCTGGTTTTTGATTGGTCAATAGACAGTGTATTTTTATTTTTTGCGAATTTTTTATTTCTACCTCTTGCATTGAAATTTGCATCGATTTTGTTATCACCGGGGTATTAACCTCGGTGCCATGGTTTTTTGCTAAAAAATATCTCGCATATTAAATTCATAAAAAGTTCATTCGGAAGGATTTTAATTTTATATTAAAGTAAACGTAATATGATAAATCAATTTTGAAAACCACAAATGTTCCGATAGTAAACAATAAATAGGATAACACGGCTACTGGCAGCTGTGATCCAAAGAAAAAGGTGTTCTAATATCATCACTCTTTAAAAACACGATATTAAGTGTAATTAAATAGGTAAATCATGTCTGCGAAGGCTATTGGTGAAAATATCCTTACCAGACATGATATATCTGCTCATAATACCATTATGTAAATGATATTTTACAATTAAATTGTAATGATATATGGGGTTTCCCATAGCAATACATGGATTTTGCCACTTATTGACATAGGGTAGCGGGGTTATCTTATAGTAAGTATAGTAAGTAGTATATTTTCTCCTTTTCAGTTTGTACAAATAAATATTGCCTTGTACGACATAAATGATGAAAAAAAATCCACATACAGTTTAGAAAACGATCTATAGATTGTCTTAAACGTACCCAAGAACGATATATTATGTGGCCTGCATTCAAATCATACAGCAAAAGCTACCAAACATAGATTAGTCGAAAACACATCGTTTCTGAAATCTTAAATGCAATATATAATTCCTCGGTCAAAATCAATCTTTTACTTTATACCAGTTTCCTCTGTGCAATCAAGATATCATGACAAAACCCTCTATATAAGCAACTATTGTATAATTAACGTCAGTAACCGATAAGGATGAGAGACACCATGTTTTCTTCCAGAAAGGTATTTTTAAAAAGGGTTTATCTGTCTTTAATACCCAAAATTTAAGATCTTGAATATTTGCTTGTGTCCTCCACTGTTATAAACTTTTTACCATAAAGTATGACGTATACAAGCAAAAGCGTGCAAAATTTAAATATGTCGCTAGTTATACAATTACCGCCATAATGTATCGTATGTCGCTACAGGTGTAATACTATTTCAGTACAACTGAGAGAAGGTTATTATATAAGAAGAGGCGATAAACTTACCACAAAACTCTCTAATGAATTAATTACTCAAAGACAGTACAACAAATCATCAAACAAAACTCTTGAAAAACCTGGCAAAGGAATAAAACCAGAGGCTTGGAACATTAAAAAAAATTTGGTTGAAACGGTAAACATTTTATTTTTTATCCAATTTTTATGGGATTATTATCATAATGATACTCTATTTAAAATTTGTGTTGTGTTGAAACAAAAAAATAATAGAAAATAACGATACTTGGAAAATATAATGGTTAATTACAAGGAGACTGGTCTAATCAATAGAAGTAAATTAATATCTGGGTTGTTAAGGGTAAACACTTTAAACCCTCGACTATGCAATAGAAGCAAATGACTATCTGAGTTGTTAGGGTAAACACTATAAACAAGAAAGAAACAATACACATGAACAACTGTAAATCTGTAAGCAAACATTTTCTGTTTTTAGTCCAGTGAGTTTTGGAATTTCTTAATGGCATTACACACTGATCATTAGGATTATGTAGACAATAGGTTAAAATTATCTGCAATTTTCATACAGGAAAAAGTGTTGACACCAACATTTGGCGACACACAACTACGTTTTTGACAAATTAATAACAGTTGACAAATTATTAATTATTTTATCAATAGATATACAAATTTGTAAACATAAAGATTAAATGGCTATGAAAGTAAAAATCCCTATTTGTGTATGGTGTTTATTTTAAAATCCATGGATGATTAGCGTATGTCGCAACAGATTTTATCAAAGTGAATGAATTATCATCAACCATCTTATCAGACTATCATGAAACGTTTCTGATTTCGTCTGCGATAACTAGTGGCAACGCGCGCCACATATTGTTAATGCTCGAGGGTCAACGGGTTGTTTAAAATTGATTTATATTATAAATTAACGTTTAACCATTAGGTGACTTTTAAAATAATTGGCAGTGATCGGATTATATCATTTTTCTTTTATTTGGTATCAGGAAAAATCTTCTATACAATTATATCGCTTTAACAATGTATCAAAAAGCGCGATCTTTGTATAGTTGCTGCAGATATTAACATAGCGTACAAATTTGAAGTAGAATTTCAATTACAAACTTTAATATTTTAAATAATAAAGTTATGAGGCATAAAATTAAGAAATGTAGAATCCCCAAAATTCAGGTACTGCTGGTTTTACGAACAACAAACATTTATTAGTGAGATATGTAGAGCAACAATTTCCTTTAGAGCCATATAATGCATTGTTCTGCAGAAAAAAGTTAACCAATATCTAATCAAGCTAGCAGTTATTTAATCTTTTCTTTAAAACACTAATTTTTTATGGTTAACGTGTATAATAATTTAACCCCAAGTCAATGAATTAGAACAAATGTGAATAGGATTTTTTCATTTACGGACGAATTACATAAAATGATTGTGGTTAATGAATAATATTTGCACTTCGCGTTGTAAATTTATAATTATGCCTTTATGCATTTGTTGTTCTACATTTTAAAATAATTAAATGATCTTAGCCTCCTAATTTTGAACTCCGGGAGATTTAAATAACCAAAAGCAAAAATCTTCGGCCTAAATCGTTCGTAAAAAGAAGAAAATACGCGAGCACATTTGATCGAGTACAACTTTACCCCATGTGAAGATTTGTGACACTTTTAAAATGTCTTTGATTTAATCTTGAAAAGAAATTATAAATGTGACTTTTCTTTTATCAGATAAGGATAAAAGTAACAATTAATAATAAAATGTCAATTTCCTTATTTTGTTTCGATAATTTGTCTTTTTTTTTGTTGTTGGATAAATTTAGACTTTCACTCATAATTCGAACAAATATTGCTCTGTAATTTTCAAAGATTGCCCTACCTAATTATTGGGAAGTTTTTAAAAAGCAGAATGAACAAATATTTAAAAGAAGCATTTGCAATAATTTTAAGGTGTATTTTTTGAAAAATAAACGTTATAAACATTTGTCACAAAGACCTCTCCGATACTTTATATTTGTATTTGATCAGAATAGTATAGAAAGAAATGGTTTGCATGTAACGGAACTAATAATGTGTTTTGGACGTCTTTTTTATTGATACTCGTGGCTAAGAGTATATTGCATAAAAGATTAGATAATTTTATAATTAAAAAAAAACAGAAATCTTTAGTTAATGTAATTCTACTATTTAACAGGTGAACACATATAATAAGAAGTTATAAGAATACATTAATATTTTCTAAGCCTGGTAAAAAATGTTCAGGTAACACAAATACGTACCTTACAACGAAGAACAGATCATTTCATTTTGGGAAGTTTTTGGTAATCACTGTAAATAATTTATCAGTAATACGGATTATTAATTGATTTTATTAATAAAATGTAATCAAAGATATCAAAGTTAAGAAAATTTACTATGTCATACGCGCGTTTCGTCTAGTCAAGAAGACTCATCAGTGTTGCTCAAACCCAAACAATAATTATTAAAAATCTAAATGATTAAGATGTTGTAAAGCTTTTATCACCAAAATTCCAAAACATTTTATCGAACCCGTCTATGGCTAAATTAATAATAGTCCCGAAAAATGTTCAGGTAACACAAATACGTACCTTACAACGAAGAACAGATCATTTCATTTTGGGAAGTTTTTGGTAATCACTGTAAATAATTTATCAGTAATACGGATTATTAATTGATGTAATCAAAGATACCAAAGTTAAGAAAATTTACTATGTCAGACGCGCGTTTCGTCTAGTCAAGAAGACTCATCAGTGTTGCTCAAACCCAAACAATAATTATTAATAATCTAAATGATTAATATGTTGTAAAGCTTTTATCACCAAAATTCCAAAACATTTTATCGAACCCTTCTATGGCTAAATTAATAATAGTCCTGATAAACCCGAGGCGTTTTAGTGTTTGTCTGCTTGGGAAAATTTTCAGCCTTTCATGGCGTCCAGTCTCTTCTAGTGTGCGGGGAGACTTAGTAACTGGTGAGAACCCGGGACCTTGGGCAGGAAGAATAATTAAGGTTGGAATCAAGTCGGATTTAAACTCACAACCACAATCCGTAGATTAATTAGTTATCATGGCTACAGAGATCGATTACCATATGTGTTATATAACTTTTACGCGGTTTTACGGAAACATGGGTTGTGATTGTTTACCTAATTGGCAGATTGCAATTGTTTGTCACATGGGTGTGTGTCATCATACATATAAATAGAACTTTAATATTGGTCACTGAAAGATAAATATTAGTGTTTGTATGACTTACAATTTTTAAATGTAATGTATAAAAGATCAATCATTTGTTACGCGATATATTTGATGACGAAAATATAGTCACAAAATAATATAAATGTAGTATGTTTAAATAATGTAATGCTATAGAGAATTTTATAAATGCAAAGATCTTCTATTATTATGGGGCTGTTGGCTTTTGAAGGATTTGACATAGCTTTATAAATCCTTAATTGTTTGGCAGCCTCATGTTTTGTTTTGAGCGCGGGTAATGGAAAACGCCAAAAGGCGTTGTAAAATGTATGACCGTGATGTGTTAAATAGCTTTTCTTATAGTGGAATGTTAGTTCCATAGGGTGTCGCCAGCCTAGTGCTTACATGTTGGTGCTAACTTGAAACGTAGTTCATTAGTAATTTGCTTAAGTTCACTAAAGAGAAATTACGAAATGTTTTAAATTGTAATGTTGTATTATTGCAAAGATGTAGAAATAGCCTCAGTCGGAAAAGACATAACGTTTTAAATTTGTCATGACAGAATCCCTACAAACAAGTTACTTTTTTGGACTTTCGATATTGACGGTTTGCTGTCAACAAATTTGCGTAGACAACATTAGCGTCAGGGATATAACATTGTAATCTTTGATGGTTATTATTTAACTGCCAGTTAGTTGACAACACCTGCATCTGCGCGATTTTGATGTATATGACTCTTTCATTTCTCTGTCAAAACGGAGTACATATAGAAGAATAGTGTGCCATTTTCCCAGTTGAAGAAAGATATATTGTGATATTTGATAAACGTGGTACATATTTTATTTAATCTTATTTAAATCTAAACGACATCTTGACTGATTGTTTGTTTAACGTCCAACAAGCAGTAATTAATGTATATTTAGGACGATCCTTAATGCATGTAGCAATTTTGCAGTGGAATTAGATGTACATGATATGTTTCTTGTATAATAAATTTATGGACATATATTTGCCTTTCACAAATATGTGGTCCACATTTAACGCAACAGTATATACATGTGATACTAAAGATCTAAAGTAGACTATCGGGTTACATTTGAATTTAATCACACGATCACGATCAAAACGATATTCTACTCATTAGTGAAGAAATTTAAACAGATAAAGGCATCCTATCTCCTTCTTTTTAATTCAGATTTACCATGCTTCATATTACAACATATTTCAATAAATCAAACTCCTATGAACAGCATAATTTATGGCGACCAGCAGCATGTGTTACACGTACGTTTGTATTCTATTTGCTTTGAAGAAATTAAGAAATGAAAAACGAAGCATTTAAAGGGGTTGATTTGACTAACCCTTTTTAATATACAAATAATAATTCATCATCGCATCATTAAATATTATTTAACAAAGCCAGTGATTTAATGAGATGAGCTAGATTTACAGTAAACGATGTTACGATCAAACATCCCAATGAACTAGAAGTGATGAAATAATTAAGGAAACGGATCGCCGTGAAGATAAAACTTGAAATGTTCTTTTCATTAATATTTTGTGTTGTAATATTTTAAAATGTCTGTCATGATTGCTTTGTACAATACCTCCCATTAAATTAACCATTATTTATCATTTGGAAAAAAAGATTTAGAATATAACGCACTGAACCGGTTCTTCATTTAGAAAGGTTTGGGAACCGTGTACCCATTTGTGCATTCTAGAGAATTATTTTAAGCAAAAAAACAATTATATATATATTTATCTTATAAAACGATTGATTACAAGCTATGATGGTCCGTTGTTTGTCTTTACATAAACCAATCACATCTCAAGTGATTCACAAAAATTTGAAGTACAAAGTAGCTTCCTAAATTGTATTAACTTCTGACATAATTAATCTGAACCGCTGATTCAATGTTCATAGAAATAATTAAATGTCAACTAGTACAAGGTGATTTGTGTCCGGATGTCAGCAATCAGCACTGTTGAACTACTGAGCTGGAACCCAACCGACTTGTATAAAACTAAACATTAGCTGGTTCTTGTTGTGTCAAACAATAAGATATACCGATTGTACGCAATCTATTTCTGAAGAAATTTGACATAGCATGTCTAGATTAAACTAGAGGCGACAATGAGTTTAAGTGTAGCTTCTGTATGAGGTTTTATAAAGAGAAATCTGTAGATCGAAGTGAGAACACCTGAACTTCAAAACGAAAACTTGCTTGGTTGGATTCAAAGGCCGACATCTCATATAATCTACTGTCCCAGGTCGAGTAAGTCATCAAACATTTTAAAACAGCTTGTTTTGTTTAACAACATAGCAAACGTTTCCATACTACACAACTTTTGATCTATACAAAAATTACAAAATGTATTAATCGACGTTCAAAATATCCTAAATCGTCAAAAAACATGAAGGCAGGTAACAACGAAATGTAATGCAATACATCAATAAACTAAAAACTAAAATCTGAATATTAAATAAAACAAATATTAGAAACGTATAAAGGCCAATGTACCACATTGCTATTATTCCTTAGAGTTACCATACATTCTTTTAATCATTCTTCGTTATACTTCTTCAAAGTATATTAAGTACAGCAATGGTCCTGACTTGGTACAGGCATTTCAAAAGAAATATCAGCTTGATTAATATTATATTATTCTTAGGACAAGTACATGTTTTAGCATTTTCACAATATACTCCTTAAAAATATAAGATTTCGTTGTAAAATGCTGGCTACTTGACCTATAAAACTCGTCCCCTAGCGGTAAATAGAGTATACTTTGTAGATAGGTGGTATGTCAAATTACAATACAGAAGCATGTCAAAAGGTTGCTGAGAACTGCACTCCATGCATGTAAAGACCCTCAGTATATGTCAACAAAGTGAAGGCGTATTGTAGGCACGTCAAGTGATATTCTGGATACTTCTAGATAAGAACTTATCTACAGTTCAGTAGTTAAGACAGTTAGCTGCAGTTTTTATCTACAATTGGTATTGCAATACCAAATTTAAATTAACAAATTGATCTTACAGGTAGAAATTCTTAATGAAAGAGTACTGTTTTGATTATTTATTTTGTTTATTTTATTTTATTTATCACATTATCACTTGCACTTGCAAAATTTTCACTCGTAAGATTTCAAATTTCAGTTTTTATACATGTTATTTTTTATGCTCTGTGGAAGCTGGTTTGTCTCAATCCTGTAATAACATTATTGAAATGAAATGAGTTCGCCTCAACAAGCCAAATGATGCTCGATGATAAATTATTGGAAAACGAGATGCCGGAATGTGCCTCAGATAAATTGCTCATTGTGTGGGTCACTATCATTCAGCGATTAGCCGAATCGTAAATAAACATCAAACGACAATTTCTTTAAAGGACCTTCACAGGTCTGGAAGATTTTCAGCATCATTTGACCTTGAAGATATGAATCTTGGACTGGATGACTGTCAGGCGAAACCCGTTTGTTGACAGTACTTTGTTGAAAAGACAGTGATTGCTTAACCGTAAGCTTTCATCAAAAACATAGAATAGATTACTGCTATATGTTACCGTTCAAGCAGTCTTTGAAACGTTTGCTCGCACGAAGAAGTAATGCAGCAATGGTGCAAAGTTTGTTGTCAATGGAATTACCTTCTTGGAGAAAGGTACATTGGTCTAATGAGAAATGCTTTATGTTGCATGTAGCTGACGATAGAGTTCGAGTATGGTGGCATTATTATACCAAACGTAATACTGCCGATACGTATTCGTTTGGTGGTGTCAGTAATAGTTTGGGGAAGTATGACGAGTCGGTGGATACATACTTGATCTAACTGAGCACATTTTGGACATCAAAGGTCGTCTTGTGTGAGAACAAAGACTTCCTGTACAGACATTAGTACTCTATAGCAAAAAGTAAATTTCAGGAATGGCAACTATTGATAAAATAGCAAATTCGTCGCTTAGTTGGTGGTAATAAGATTCTTTTAGATGAGGGCATCTGTGTACGAAGTTACATACAATATTAACTTGCAACCCGATTAATTCTGGTGAATCTATATTACTTCAAATAATATTACTAAACAAGAGGGGCATTACAGTAGTTGATAAAGATAATAAAGTCTTACGTATTTACCACATAATCAGTTTCATTTTGACATTGATAACAGCGACCGAGAACAGGAAACGACATAGGATTATATATAGATACAAAGAGGAGATGAATTCAGTAGAAGTATCTGAATTTTAAAAAAGAGTAAACGAATTTTAGCCGCTATAAAAGGTAATTTCCCCGAGTCCCTAGATGACATAAATTGTCCAGTGATAGTAAAACCTTGATACACAGAGGCCCATTCGTTTTCCTAAATGGCTTTATTATTAACATATCATCTTTCATATATAGCGGCTGGATTATTTACGTTTACATGGTGTAATTGTAAGTAAAAATATTCATGAAACGACAAGTCAAGTACAGACAAAACCTTCGTTAAACAAAGAGGGGGCTACAACTAAACATACCGACAAACAACTTAATAATTGTTTCTTATTTCCTGAATATGTTTAGGTCTTCTCAGATATTAAAAAGATCAATGAACTGTAAATTTAAAGGGTCTTCTTGAAAATTTCTCCATTTTGATCCAAGAAAACAATATCTGTATCACAAATATCCTTTGATTTGCTCCATTTCAAACAACCCTTTCCCTACTTCTTACTGGATTATGATAACCCTTGGATATGACTTATTGCCAAATTTTAACCCGAGTGGTCTCGGTAATTGCTTACCGTTCCGGAACACTTGGACTCATCCCCGTGTTACCCGATTTTTGTGTGTCTGTTTTTGTTGTTGTTGCGCCTTCTATTGTTTAAGCATAGTGTTGTCTGTCCTTGACATGCCGTTTCCTGAACACGTCGCACGAGGATTATTCTTGATTTTGATTTTTTTCAGATTTTTTAATTTTAGCAATTCATTACAGAAGTGGTGGTAACGTTGGATGTTCTATATTAGAGACTAATAGATGACATCCTATCCTGCAATCATGCAACGTTACAATTCACTTAGCCTTGCAGTTTCACAAAAGAAGATTTTTGTAATTTCAAAGTTCAAAAACCTTCAAGAACATTGCTTCGATCACAATAAGATAAAAGCTTGTACAGTATCTCATATACATGTACATCAACCATGCAAAGTAACAGTCTATTTGATTTGTAGTGTCAGAGTATATTTTTAACATTAGAAGCAAGAATTACCCTTGATGTCAAGACGTAATAGAAATAGAAGTAGTCATTATTAATTTGACATAAATGGAACCAGTGACTTTGAAAGATAACAATTAAAATGAAGACGATTTATAGATGAATCAAAAGAGAGTGTGATAGCAGTCGGGTCAGCTAAGTCAATGCTAAAATTACTGTTGTTGCATTGCCGGATGAGCCTTCAAAAAGGAAATTAATTAATTTGAAAAAATATTGGTTCCGTTTCAAGTAAGTTCTGTTTAGACACGTTTTCGGTATAATTAGGGTTGGCTATATTTGTAATCATATATCTTGCATAAAATGAGTTGTGAGCAATTGTTACTGAGAACGAATACATGTAGTGTAACCCTTACACACAACACTTAAAATCTTTCTACTCAGAATTGTGAAGCTGACAGAGTGATTGGTTGGGGTATCCAAAAATATATCTTGTCCAACAAGAATGAACAAACATGGGTATTATTCTTCCTCAAACAATCAAAATGTGGCAGCGAGCACCTTTTAAACAAATAAACCAGGAAGACACATGTGTATCTATGAGCTACTGATCACTAGTGATACCCTTGCCAATAAGTATTCAGTAAACAGGTAGTAGATGACCAAGAAGAATATATTGTTATACACAATATGGCCCAATAGGATAAAGCAATATGCAAAATATCCAGCTTTTGCATGTTATAGTTGCTTAGGAAACTTAGAAATCACTATATATCCCCTGCTTGTATAAAAAGGTGAAATAAGATCTTGAAGCCATTTTTCCACCAAAATGGCTAAAAGGTTTTTTGGTGGTAGCAGGATAAAGTTATCTACATCATGAGAATTATAAAAAAAACTTTGAATAAACTATTCAATTCTTCATTTTGTCATGTATTATTATTATACAATTTTTTTGCTTACAAAACATGCTGTATCACAGAATCTATATTTCTTAATTTAAGAATTCACATGTATAAGTACAAATTGTCTTCTTTTTTGGGGCCTCTGTGGCTGAGTGGTTAAGGTAGTTTGTGTACTTTTGATCACATGGTCTGTCAACACTGAGATTGCTGGATTGAGTCTCACTGTGGGCATGGTGTACTTTACTCCAATCTTAATTGACAAGGATTGCTTTTCTTACCAAAGGTTGGAGTTTTTCTCTGAGTACTCCGGCTTCCTCCCCTAATAAAAACTGAATCCATAATATAGCTGAAAAATTGCTGAAAGTACCCTTAAACAAACTAACAAAATCTTCTTTGTTACTTTTATACTGTTTCTTAACAAATTTAAATATTGAAAGAATTCTCTTTGGGTTTTCTATTTCTATTGCCTATGCCAAGACAGGTAATTCAATTTTAAAGTTTTACATCATCAAGCAAATATATGCTGTTATTTATTTCTTTTTACGAAATTACTTTTTGAACTTTAATTGCTATAAATCTCTTGGATGTTTGACTGACAATGAAAAATAATTAAATGTCCTGTTAATTGGTTTTGGGGTCATAAATATGTCGTTTTACACTTGGTAGAATGAATTTGTAATGAAAAATTTTAACTTATTGGAAATCAGGTGACGAAATTGATTTAGGAATCTATCGTCAATTTTCAAATGATTTCGTCAATGACGAAAGTGGCGAACGCTAAAAAATTCACTGCTGACATTGTATGCTGATTGAATCATTAAAGTATTCTAATAATGGCCCAGACATATACTGGGTCTATTACATTTTCAAGTCAATGGTGTGGTGGACATTTGTTGTTGGTATATGCTTATTAGAATAAAAACACAAAAAAGTATTGTGATAATGGGTCTTGTTTATAATTTCTGTCTTGCCCTCCCCTAAACCTTAAATTGATTAGCAATGACAAGACAGAAAACATTAGGTGTTGTGCATGCTTTCATGTATCTACAGTACCAGATCAAAATTTGAAGTCAGATTTTTATTGGGCTATCACAGTAATTTTGTATGAATGGTATTGAACACCACTTTCAACATTTTTTCAGCAATATCACAGCATCCATTATTGGGGGAAGAACTGATTAAATGGAGAAAAACCCAAAACCTTCGGTAGAAAACTGGCATTCCTTTTCTAATAAGATTGGAGTCGAGTGCACCCTGCCCATTACAAGACTATTACTTCGCAACCTCAGTGTTGACAGACCATGTTATCAATAATAGACGAACTACCTTAACCACATTGACGTTTCATTATTTTTTTGTTTTAGTTTGATCCCTTATAAAATTTGTTTACAAATTATAACAATTAAATGAAACCTTCATCATTTTTTAAACTGAATAGCAAGTAACAAATGTCTGTTATCCTGACTGTTAAAAATACTGTCTTTTGATTGGCTACAATGTGCTTTTACAACTATTGTATCCTGTCTCCATGAAATCACATTATTTGGTACCATAAGTGAAATTGTTTGTATCCCATCTCCATATTACTTGTATTGCAACACCATATGACTTATATCCTTCTCCATGTGACTTGTATCCCCTGTTCTTGAAATTAACTTATTTATCGACAATATACACAAACAATATGGCTGACGCAAGGTTTGCTTCGCAAAACAAGAACAAAATTACTGGTCTAAGGACAGAACTAAGTTAATTTCATAGCTGGGATAAATTTGTTATACAGTCAGTTACAGGGGCCCAACACCTCAAAGAATACAAAAAATTGTCATGCATTCCATATATTTTCTTATCCCTCCTTGTAACTGACTGTGTGACATATCCTGTTTTTTAATGTTCAGTATTCTATGTGGACTATAGATCTAATTGGCATCCTCTCCATAGTCTTATAATAGGAAATGTGTTTATTTACCATCAAAATGATATAGTATGTAAAATACGGTACTTATATACCTCATCCCTACTTCATTCAACTTGGAATTCATTTATGCAAAATTAATCATGATGGTGTTGTTCATTACATGTAACGTTCTATTGTTTGTAATGTCACACTCTTTGTGAGGCACTTTCAAATACAGAATGAAAGCATTCAGACATTTTTTGTTATTCTTAGAACAACATAGTACAAAGTACAAATACAATACAAAAGTCATACCAACACAAAAATGTACCAATGATGAAAATAATAGCACTTAAAAAATGTCTGGTAAGCATTTATATGTCTTCGTATACATGGCTGCACTGTATTTGAATATAAAATACATGTCCCCAAAACATAAACGGTAACAACTGGACACTTCACTTATCTTTCATACATAGTATGTTTTCTTTAAAAAATGAACATTTTTCTGTCATGTAAATAAATAGCATCAAAGTTCAAAGGTAACATGTCACAACAATGGGATAAATACATGTTTACTTTGTTGCCATAGCTTGGCCCAGATGATATCACTGTATACCATCCAATCCTATGATATTGTACACCATGGATCATATGACAATACATACTACATCCCACAATATTATTGTATCACAATGGTCCTATGAAATATATTGTCTTATTGTATCAAGTATTGTATCAATACTCATATGAACAAATTCAGCGAAAGAAACCAGATTTCTTTGGCTATTATTATATAACCATGTGACTTTCCAACCTTAATAGTTCCTAGTCACCTCCTCCCGGGCTTTCCCTGTATTTTTAGGCATTTTCTTTCCTGATCCATCCTCTAATTCCTTAGCCTTGTAGTAGTGAGGAGCTACCTCCATTAACCAAGCATTTTCTATTTCTATTACCTAAAACAAAATAAAATACTGAATAAACATACAACACCTGTAGACCTGCCATACAGAACAGGGCTGACCTTGGAGTGACTGTGTTTTAGTATCTGTAGGCACAGATTACTGTTATTCTGGTATACTACACTGGCCATAATCAGCTCAATTCACAAAAAGCAGCAAAAAAGTCAATAAAATTAATTGAACAATAATAGATTGCCAAACATAAATAATCCAAAAATGATTTCAAAAGCTTTTAAAAGCAGGCTTAAGAGGTTTGGAAGCTGTGCTGCTTATATAGACCTAGACAGAATTTCCATCACTTGCAGCCAGGTCATAGGAGGTTACAGATACAGAGCCACAATCTATCGCTCTGCACCTTCAGTCAAAACTTTTAACTATTTTGAGAGTTAAAACAATAATAAACATGACAAAAACATATGAACACTAGCATATTTTACCAAAGTGAAATTATTTAAAGATAAACTTTATAAAATTGCAGTCAAACACAAGAATATAGTTAAAATAAAAGATAATTTATGAATTATATATTAAAAAAATTATTTTAAAATGTTAACAACTTCAAGGTTGGAAACCCATAGTGTTACACAACCAATTGAGATGGCTCAGTTTAATTCAAGTACATATTTTAATAGGACTTGCCCTAAACTCTGAGACCAAAACCATGGTAAAAAAGGATTTATGTATAAGCAACATGTAACTAATGTCATAATATATCAAAAAGTTATTACTAACTCATAGCAAGATTTTTCCATATACTTCATCCATGTAACAATCAACCTAGTGTCAGAACAGCCTGTTTATGGCAGAAATGATGTTGGCTAATAGGTGCCATAAATATCCTACATGTATTGTAATTGTCATATAAGAATCAAAACAATGCACAGAGGCTATGGTTTATCATTGTTTTACCAGGGGCTGGTCATTTTATGTTATGCCACATAAATGGCCATCCTGTGGTAAAAAAATAATAAACCACAGGCTTTCTGAATTATTTCTTAATTTAACTGATTAGTCGATTGTTAATTATGTACTAGTGTGGTTATTCATCACGTGTTATAACATGGCATCCATATTTTATAGGGGAGGAAGCTGAAATTACCAGGTGAGAATTCCTGGTGTAGACAGAGTAACTGACAAACTTTGTCAGATTAGAGTCTGGATGAAGTTGGAAAATCTCTAAGCAAATCACACATGAATCCAAAACATCAGTATAAACTAGGGTATAACCCATTACCTGTCTCATAAATTCTTTAGTGGTAAAAACTAGTTCATGATATATCAACCATCTTGGCCTATCTTCAAACAAACTACTGTTTGGATGAACCATCACAGTCTGTTGGTGCTTGACTGTCTTGTAATTACCTCCCTTTGACAAACGAGCTGTGTGGTAGAAAAATCCAGCAGTAATTGCCTGTAATTAAAATATAAGTATTTCATCAACAATATAGAGATACTGTCAAATCAGTTCAGAAATGGAAAATGGTTATGTTCTAAAACAAGTAGAATTCATTATATAATGTAAAATGTTTTTTTAAATGAGTGTACAGTGTAAAACAAACTATTTATTGTATCGGGGTTCAAAATGGGGATATTAAAAAAAAAGTTTTTATATGCAGTCCATTACAAATTATATGGTTTGAGAAAAACTTTGACCCCATACTCTTGAAGTTTTA
This sequence comes from Limnoperna fortunei, assembly GCA_944474755.1. Classification (NCBI taxonomy): domain Eukaryota; kingdom Metazoa; phylum Mollusca; class Bivalvia; order Mytilida; family Modiolidae; genus Limnoperna; species Limnoperna fortunei. Next base: position 18,987,980 of record OX104114.1, on the reverse strand, counting down.
ATAGTCAGTGTTAGCAGGAATTTTCAAATAACTATTATTAGACAATTTATTAATATTTTCTTAATATTGATAAGTAAAGACTTGTAAGTGTAGCTATTATAAAAACAAATCTTTGTTTATTGGAAGGTATTGATTTTTTTCTTTCTTTAGAAATTTTAAACAAAAATACTAGTCTGCAACAAAGCTAACATTTCTGTACGATATATTTATAATGGATTTTATGTACATGTACATACAGTAGTTTGAAACAGTAGCTTCATAATAAGCACGTATATATGCTTCATTTTTACCTTCCAGTTTTTCTTTTAAAAAAGTAGCTCACCTAGAGTCATCTGTATAAAAGCAATTTGTATTATGATTATCATCTATACAAAGACTGTTCTTTCTGCCTACCTTTCTGATTGCCACTGTATCTCCAGGGCTAGTTGTCATTTCTATTTCTACACGTTCTAACAATCCTTCTAATTGATCTCGTACATCCCTTGCTCTTTTCATAGACCGATGTTGTATAAAGTTTTCAAAACACCACTGTGTAGAGTAATCAGTTTCCTCCCATTGTTCATAAACATTGAGTAATGTCAAATGATCACCGCCAGGTCGGAAAAAGTTCTGGCGTGCAGTATCAGCATGCACCACTTTGTCCTTTGGTCGGTAAAATATTGCATTGTTTACAGATAACATAGCTGTTATTGTGAGGATCTCTTTGGAACATTTGTATCTGTAGTTAACAAAACATAAATATAATAAACAGGATATGATTTCCATCCAAAAATAAAAACTGTAGCAAGCCGATGCCCACTGTGGTAAGCCTCATGTGTTTAGTACAACTAAATTGGTTGTGTCTGCCATGGTAATGATTTACACCATCATGTAGGACACTTAACAGCACCGGAAAAGGCATGATAAATGTCAGACCAGTAAAGCCTTTTCACCTTCATTACGAAGAGACAACAGTAAACTACTAGACTTTGTTAAATGGGAATAAAATTGATTAAGTTTATTATCCTTTCATCTGCTGAAAAAAAATTCTTTTTACTATATTATTATTGATGTAAAAGTATAAGGATAGAGCGTAAAAGCAATATTTTAAACGCTCTGAGGATTTAAATTTCTGTTCCAACCATATTGGTGTTTAACTGGGGAAAATAACACACAACAAATACAATTTCGTTTAAATATTTCTTTTCTGACCATATTGGTGTTTAACTGGTGAAAATAACACACAACAAATACATTTTTGTTAAAAAAAAAGGTTGTAGTCTTAGAGTTTATTTTTACTTTATGCAAGCTTTACTTAATAAACACAGTGCATATAACACTTACTGTTCTGAAGCTAAAATCATTTTTGACATCATTGGGTCCACTGGAAATTCAGCCATTCTTCGTCCAAGTTTTGTCAACTCCCCACGATGGTTCAAGGCACCTAGAGCATACAACTGCTCTAATGCCAAAACTAATGTTTCATGAGGGGGAGGATCCATAAAGTCAAAGTGAATTAAATCATTAATTCCTAAACTTTTCAACAATAAAACAACATTTCCTAAATTTGTCCTTTGAATTTCAGGTATTGTATTTTCTTCAAGTTCATTTTTATAAGCCCAGGCTGTGTACAATCGGAAACATTTGCCTGCTGAAACTCTCCCTGCTCTTCCAGCTCTTTGATTGGCTGAAGCCTAAAATTTAAAAGCAGTAGACATAAATACTACATTATTAAAAACCAAGCTCTCAAGAGCCTGTATTGTTCACCAGATTTATATAAGTAATTAAGATTTCATTTCTCTGATATTAAACTAGGTCCTGCAATTTTCAATTTTCTATTGGCTAAAAAAAAATTATCTTTGTTGAGAGGAAAATTAACATAATTTCTGCATTGAAAGAAATCTTGGATTTACGATCAAATAAACAAACTTTTACAATAAGCATTGACAAACAATAGGTGCTCAATCAGCTTTGTCGTTTCAGTAAATTTAACAGCCTTGGTGTCATTGATGACATTTTATTTGCAACCACTGGGTTGATGCCTCTGTTAATGAACTGTGAGGGTATCACCAGCACAGTAGTCACTCTTCGGTGCTCACAAGAATATCATTAATTCTTTCAGTGATATAATATTTGTCTAAAACAACTTCTATGAAATTTTATAAATGTTTTGAATTCCAAGGTTATTTTATTTGACAGGTATAGATGGCCTTGGCTGGATTTGGCATAGGGTTTAAACACTTTATGATATAAGTTCTACAATATCTTCATTATTAGGAATTTTCTATTTTGAGGTTTGAGCGCCACTTGTACTTCTTGGGTAGATGAAAGACATGTCTGGCATAATAGAGTTTATAATCTTGCTATCTTTGATGACATTTTATTTGTAGTTTCAGAAAAGATTGCATTAGAAAATTCTTCCTGTTGTGTCCTCTGTTAACGTAAGTTTGTAATAGTGGCATTTTAAATTTCTGATTGGCATAAACAAAAATTATTGAAAAACATCTGATGCATTATGCTAGTTTTGTTTCAATTGGTTCACTGGTTTTAGAAAAGAAACCTTTTTAAAAGTTTTCCCACCACAGGGTCCTATGTTAAACAGTCATGTGGTTGCAGCCATTTTGAATTTCAGATTTTCATAAAAAACATCAATTTTATCAAGGACCATTTAGGGAATAATGATAATAAATTATGTTTCAATAGGATCACTAGTTTCAGAGAAAAAGCTATTTCCACGATTTTCAAATGGAGTCCTTTGTTAAACTAAGTCCTGAGATAGCAGCTATTTTGGTTTTTGATCAGAATAAAAAATAAGAACTTTGTAATGGTCCATCCAAAAAATCTAGCGACCAAGTCTGGTTTCAATTGTCCCAGTGGTTTCTGAGAAGATGTTAATGTAAAAGTTTACAGACGACAAAGTATTAAGTGATTATAATAACTTACATGACCCTAGGGTCAGGTGAGCTAACAAATTATTAAGCTCTTGGCTCCCGATTTTAGAAAGCAAAGCATTGAACGATTCATGGTTTATGTGTGTGAAAGTATCTTTCCTATTTAATTTCTAATGCATGTCTCAGAATTTAAAGCAAACTCCCAGTTTGTTTTCTTACTGACTGAAAGTAATGTGTCATTTAGTTCTCTGTTACAATAAAGTAGGAGAGTACTTACAGATTACAACTGAAAGCTTACATCTGTTCAAAGATCAAACTAATAGATTCAAATGTATATGTTTAAACAAGTACACCATTTTTCTTAGGTAGTAAATTTCACATAAAAATATGAAAGAAATAAAAGAACCTTAGTGAAGCACGCTCACATAACCCACGTTCCACATACCTGTAAAGTTCCATAAATTATTATCAGTAGTTTCAGAGTATAAGCACATATGAGTTGTTTCATACATATATTTTGAGAAATTTATAAATTCAAAAGGGAATAACTCCAACAACAAAAAATATACTATCAAAATTTCGTGTCAACTACATATTCCTACCAAATTTCCTAAAAATCTAATCACTAGTTACAGAGGATTTGCGCATACAAGAATATATTGAGAAATTTGTAAGTTCATAAAAGGAAATAACTCCAACAAAAAATATTGTATCAAAATTTTCTTGGATATTCACATATGGTTTCCTTCATTCTACCAAGTTTCATAAAAATTCTGATCAGTAGTTAAAGAAGAGTGCCGTTAACAAGAATAGTACTGACTAACAGACTGATGGATGAACTGACGGACAGACTGACTTCATTAATTAGAGGAATATACCGGTACTCATGTATCTTGTCAAACAAGATTAAAATATCCATAATTAAAGCAATAACTATTTTTCCCCATGTGTGAGATGTTCTGATCTTTATTCAGCATGTGACAAATGTAATACATGTAGTCTGAGCTATACTAAAGACACTATGATTGATATTATGATGTTTGTGTTTTTACATTAATATTTATTGTACCTTTGAGATCGGTGTAACAACCAATGACTCCATCCCTGTTCTGGCATTGTAACTATTCTGTTTACAAAACCCTGGATCTATTACATACTTAATACCATCAATAGTCAGTGAAGTTTCTGCAATGTTAGTTGCCAATATCACCTGTAACAACCAACAGAAAAGGATCCATATTTTAAGTATATATGTTACCGGATTTAGAACTTTTTTTTTATTTAAAAAATCAGATTTCCAAACTGTATGGGAAAATACTGATAAAAATCATCAAAACATAGTTTTCAACTCTCCCCTTTACCCCAAATTTTTTCCATATGTCCCCAGTGCTTGAAATGCAGTACTTTAATGCATAAATAATTACTCTTTCAAAACAACAAACATGACAAAGCCATGAATTTCTGAATTTCTGAATCAAATGAATGTTCCAGATTACATTGAAGGGAGCAGAACTATTTATTTGAAACAACCTGTCCAATTCTGAAGCAGTGAAATTCATAAAATTGACCCACCCACTATCCACTGAATCATGAAAGTTTCATGCATGTATATTGCCTAAAATATATAAAAGATATTTAAATTATTATTGAACACATCATTTTATAATATTTCCAACTAAAATAATTGTACACATACACATGCAACATATATATTTAATTTACATTTGTCAACACTAAGATAATGGGTTCAATTGGCACTGCATGCAGGCAAAGTGTTCTTGACTCCAATCTTAATTGACATAGATTGCCAGTTTAACTACTAAAAGTCAAGGTATTCTGGTTTTCTTCCCCAATAAAAATTGGAAGCCACAATATAATTGCAAAATTGCTGAAAGTCGCGTTAAACACCATTTAAACAAACAGAACACATTAAAATTACAAAGTAAAAAAAAAACGCATAATTTTCCACCATTTTTCCCTCAAACTATCAGCATCATCCAAAAAGAAGTAAGATGTTAATTTAAGAATAAATCAACTCAGAGACTACTTTTGTTAAAATTAACACTAGATTGTTCTGGTTTAAACTACTGTTTAAGATGAAAATGGAATACGTATAAATTAGTTCTTTGGGTGGGTACCCTGATTTTAAGTGTCTTTTATAGTTATCATATGTATTTCAATAGACCAGTCCTTACCTTTCTTGCTCCGGGTGGAGTTGGTTCAAATATCTTTGCTTGCATGTCTGATGGAAGATTGGCATATATAGGAAGGATAATTAATTCTTTAATCTTACTGCCCAACTTTCTGGTTCTCTCCTAAAAATACAACAAATAATCTTGGTTGTTATTATATTTATTATTTAGTTTTATACAGGAGCTCATGCTAATTAATTTTTTGGGTCAATGATGTACAATAGCTATAATCCAAAAGCAAAAAATGTACACAACTGTTTTTTTTTTTACTTAAATAATGAAAAATATATTATTTTGTGATACACTACATGTATTTGTGATCCAATAAACATAGTAAGAACTGAACATGCTGGAACAATTCTGCTATTTGTTGTTTTTGCAATAAAAAAACATCTGTCTGTGGAATATTTTCAATGAAATTTCTGTTCAGTAACGTTTAGACCAGGATTCATCAACAATTTTACTTTCTGTTGCACCATATCTTTGTCTGATTACACCATTACACCTGTTTTCACACCTTTAACTTACTTGTAACATTTCACTGGCTGTCTCAATTTCCTCTTGTCCAGTAAAAAACACCAGTATATCACCCTCTGGCTGAGTGACATGTATCTGAAGGACTGACACAACAGCAGCATCCAAGTAGTCTGCCTCGGGAGCCTTAGTGTAAAATATATCCACGGGATAACGTCTTCCAGGTATACGGAATATCGGTGCATCATCAAAGAACTGTTATTAAGGGAAAATAAAATTCAAGTGTTACATTGTATACCCCGTTAAATATTTTTCATATTTGAAAAAAATTGCATTCAATTGCTGTATTTTTCAGACTGCCTGTATAGGCTGAAGTGTTTTTACTTTGAAGTAATGTGTTTCCAATTATATTTTCATACAGAAAATGCCAATTAGATATACAAAACACAGACCTGTAGTCCAGACAATACAGTGAACATTAAAGTACCAGTTAGATCTATAAGTTTACAGTTTTACAAAATTTTAGACAACAATATGTTCAATTCACCTGTTATTTTACCTGCATTTTAAATTCAGACAAATTTTAAGTCGGGAATATGTCAGTTCAATTTATGAGTTCATGTAAACACCTTATTATTAAATTATTCTTTATGTACAGAAATGCAGAAACGAAGAAACTTGTGTTCCCTCAAAGAAAAAAAAAAACCAAACCAAACAAACAAAAAAAGCCCTATAATTTTAGAGTCAAATTGGTATAAGAAATTTTATTGCCAAATGGTTTTTTGTGAAAGAGCAGTAGTTCTATACAGCACAGATTGCCTTTAAATAACCAGAGGCTCTTAAGAGCCTGTATCGCTCACCTGATTTTATAGGCAATGAAGATGGCATTTCCCTGATGTTAAAGTAAGTCCTGTAATTTTCAATAAACTTTAAATAGGACCATCCAAACAATATTACTAGAAAGCTTTGTTTCATTGGTTAACCAGTTGTATAGAGATTTTTTTTATTTGCCCATAGGGTCCTATGTTAAACTAAGTCCTGCGGGGGAGTTGGCCATTTTGAATTTCCAATTGCCATAAAAAACATAAACTTTATAAAGGACCATCCAAACAATATTGCTAGTAAGTTTTTGTTTCCATTGATTAACCGGTTTCGGAGAAGAAGCCTTTAAAAACTTTTTCCCATAGGGTCGTATGTTAAACAAAGTCCTCAGTAGCGGCCATTTTGAATTTCCAATTGCCATAAAAAACATAAACTTTATAGAGGACCATCCAAACAATATTGCTAGTAAGTTTTTGTTTCCATTGATTAACCGGTTTCAGAGAAGAAGCCTTTAAAAACTTTTTCCCATAGGGTCCTATGTTAAACTAAGTCCTGCGGTAGTGGCAATTTTGAATTTCCAGTTGGCATAAAAATCATAAACTTTATAAAGGACCACCCAAACAATATTGCTAGTAAGTTTTGTTTTGATTGGTTAACACGTTTCAGAGAAGAAGCCCTTTTTAACCTTTTTCCCATAGGGTCCAATGTTAAACTAAGTCCTGCGGTGGTGGCCATTTTGAATATCAGATTGGGATAAAAAACATTAACTTTATAGAGGACCATCCAAACAATATTGCTAGTAAGTTTTGTTTCCATTGGTTGGCCGGTTTCAGAAAAGAAGCCTTTCAAACTTTTTCCCATAGGGTCCTATGTTAAATTAAGTCCTGCGGTGGCAGCCATTTTGAATTTCCAATTGCCATAAAAAACACAAACTTTATAGAGGACCATCCAAACAATATTGCTAGTAAGTTTTGTTTTGATTGGTTAACCGGTTTCAGAGAAGAAGCCCTTTTTAACATTTTTCCCATAGGGTCCAATGTTAAACTAAGTCCTGCGGTGGCGGCCATTTTGAATATCAGATTGGGATAAAAAACATTAACTTTATAGAGGACCATCCAAACAATATTGCTAGTAAGTTTTGTTTCCATTGGTTGGCCGGTTTCAGAAAAGAAGCCTTTCAAACTTTTTCCCATAGGGTCCTATGTTAAATTAAGTCCTGCGGTGGCAGCCATTTTGAATTTCCAATTGCCATAAAAAACACTAACTTTATAGAGGACCATCCAAACAATATTGCTAGTAAGTTTTTGTTTCCATTGATTTACCGGTTTCAGAGAAGAAGCCTTTTAAAACTTTTTCCCATAGGGTTCTATGTTAAACTAAGTCCTGCAGTGGCGGCCATTTTGAATTTCCAATTCCCATCTAAAACACAAACTTTATAGAGGACCATCTAAACAATATTGCTAGTAAGTTTTGTTTTGATTGGTTAAACGGTTTCAGAGAAGAAGCCCTTTTTAACTTTTTTCCCATAGGGTCCTATGTTAAACTAAGTCTTGAGGTGGCGGCCATATTGGTTTACCAATCAAAATAAAAAACACAAACTTTGTAAAGGTCCATCCAATGAACATTATGGCCAAGTTTGGTTTCAATTGGCCAAGTGGTTTCAGAGAAGAAGATTAAAATGTAAAAAGTTTACAGACGCCGCCGCCGCCGCCGCCGACGACGACGCCGACGGACGCAAAGTGATAACAATAGCTCACATGACCCTTTGGGTCAGGTGAGCTAAAAATCACTCAGTACTGTCTATTCACACTTGAGTTAAATAGATCTGTCTTATTACATTTGTCTACAATGGGCAGAACACTTTTGTCTCTTTGGAAGTAATAATAAGTATAAATGCTTACATATTTATTTTCAATGGATTATACAGGTATGTGTATTTTAAAGTCTTATAATAAATCAATATAATTAGTATGTCCACTCCAAATTGCGACTAGTCAGACAAGATGGACGTTGATCCCACCCTGTAACCACTCCCACTTTGAACAGGTAGAAAAAAGCATAATCCACCTCCTGGGATGTAGCATTTTTAAAAAACATGTTCATACCTCAGAAAATTTTTCAGCATCAAGTGTGGCACTAGATATAAGGAGTTTAAGATCTGGTCTGAATCTGGCAATATCCTTTACCAAACCGAACAGTATGTCGGTATGTAGTGTCCTCTCATGGGCCTCATCAATTATCATTACACTGAAAATGTCACAAAAATAATGATGTTCCTATCATGGCTACTCCAATAAAAAGTATATAGGCATGATATAAAGTCAAAAATTGAACAACAACAAGAACTTGGTTCCCTGTTTTGTTTTTTTCTGACGGGCTGATGACCCATATCCTATGTACAAAATTAAAATATACCTACCTACCTCACAATGAACGTTGAACTTAATAGCTCTAGATAAAATGAAATGACAAGCGGAAATTCAAATTAAACTTGGAAACTTGGTAATTTTTAAGAACATTTGCAGAAGACCATTCCCCATTTATTAAGACACTGCCATTTAAGACTTTTGTGATTGTTACTACTAACTCTGATTCCAAAAATAGAAACTCAAACAAATAAAATGTAAATAGTTAATATATGATAAAAAAGAACTACATAAAAGCATAATCAGGTGGGCATGCATTTAATACAGGTTACTCCATTAAATTTTGTCCAATCTGGGCTTGTGTCCAAAAAAATACTCATGTAGAAAGTATGAACAAAGTCGTCGCAAACAGTCCTTTGGGATCTATAATGTTCATGACTGATATTCTATTAAAATATAGTGCATTATGCAACAAGTTTGCACAATAGTGAACTATACTGATGGCAATACCACACAGTTCGGACGGCCCAAGTGCCCTGGTATGGACCAAGCCAAAGGCACAAGGTCCGTATTATGGCCTGCGAGCTGTTTGAACTTTGTGGTATTGCTATCAGTGTCTTTTACTATTGTATTCATTTCACTGAGGAACAGTTTCAACACTTTTTCCCACCTCCAGTTGTATAAAGTTGACTGTCGTCTAGTTACAAATGTCATAATCATCAAGGCACTGTCATCACTCAACAAACATCAAAATCATTGGTGGGCTTCTACTCTAGTGGTACTATTGATAGTCAAAACCAAAAAATATGATCGGTTGCAATTCATACTACATAAATATAAATATCATATGTTCAGAGTTTAACAAATTAAAGTTGATAATATATTACTGATATGCAATAATTACTTTATATGGCACCCATGGAAAGCTCTTGTAAACAATGGTCATAACTATGACAGTACCTTCCATGGTTTCATATAATTCTAATGGAAAAAGAAAAAAGTTTTAAATCCTACCTGTAACCACCTAGATCCGGTTCTGACAAGAACTCTCGTAACAACATACCATCTGTCATGTACTTAATAATGGTTCTCTCTGAAGTACAGTCCTCAAATCTTATACTGTACCCAACCTGTAAAATTATCAAAAAATAGTTTTGGTTTTGCTTGTTTTGAATGGGTTTTAGCTATATCATGGTTTCCTGATTTTATAGGGAAGAAGCTAAAGAACCAGTGCAAACCCTGACTTTGGGTAAAATGACAATCCTCGTCAATTAAGGACAGAGCTGAGCACACCATTTTTGCAGTAAGGCTCGAACATGCAACCACATGTGTTGACAGGCACATGATCAATAGTGGATGACTAACTATCTTAACCACTCTGCCATTGAGGCCCCTCAAAAGGTAAGTTAATATCATAAAAGGAAGGTATCCATTTCTACCTACAATAAAATCATTAACATCTCACATTTTGCAGTACATCAGATATACTTATTCAAATTCTCATACAATTTTAAACTGTACTAAATTGATTTATACAGTGACAAAACTTATTTGCTTTAAAAATGGCCAAAACCTAAACAAAAATCTAATGTGCCCCACCCCTATTAGTTATAAGAATCTTGCTTTTTTTTTATTTGGCCTTATAAAAAATTTTGCCTTCTATTGGATATGAATATATTCATATCTATTTTCTATGAGAAGGCCAGACAGGTTAAGGAGTTATGATACTTTGTGACACCCACAAACTGAGCTAACTGTGACAGCTACTAGATTTAATGCCACACAGACAAGAAAATATGTCTCCATTAATTAGTCAGCCTGCTACAAAGGACCAAAAATGGTTCTTTACCTCATTACCAAGTTTAAATCCCATTTCTTCTGCCACCCTAGCAGCTACAGACATGGCAGCCACTCTCCTTGGCTGGGTACATCCTATCTTCTTCTCTCCCAGGGTGTAGCCCTTAATAAAAAATTGTACATTACAGAATAAACTTCATCTTGTCCAAATCAAACACATTTAGTTTGTTTTTATAGTTTTACCTTGTAGATATAAAAATAGTCATATTTCTATTTGGAAAAAAATTTGGTAAGACTTCAAAAAGAATCTGGTATACTTTATCTCATCTGGATATCAGCCATTTTATTGCCTTGGGAAGACAATGTACATGTACCTCCTGCTATATCATGGTATCCAGATGATATTGGGGGGGAGGAAGCTGCAGTAAACACCCTGCTTGCTGTAATACTCAAACCCACACCCACAACCTCATTGCATGTGATCAACAGTAGATGACTAACTCCCTTACATCATTGTACCACCAAGGCCCAAGTAGTTAAAAGTACGAACTTATAGTCTAACAATAGGGACATGTTGTTTGAGGTTGCGGTTTCTCAACTGTTCATGACTGTACTTACTGCCTGATGTAAATACTGTGGGATTTGAGTTGTCTTCCCTGAACCAGTCTCGCCTTCTATGATCAACACCTGATGTTCCTCCATGGCAGCTATTAGATCTTTTTTGAATGGATAGATAGGCAAACTTTTCTGTGTTTCTTCTATAGTCTGTTTCTTCTTTTCACTTTCAGAAACCTCTGGTTCATCCTGGTAACAAAACAATTGCAAGCCATATGTATAACATGAAGAGAATTGTTGTTGTCAATAATATACCAACTTTTTTTATCCCAGTATTAGGGCTGATTTAATATTTTAATCTGCAACAACCAAATAATGAAAAAAAAAAAGAAAAAAAATTAATCATTTATTTGTTTTCAATTAACTAATCCATTTTAAAAATCAATTAATAATACAGTAGTCATTTTCTTATAAGACCACACCTTTGGGATCAAAAATGTGGCTTTGTGAAATTAATGGCCTCTTAAAGAGATATTTATGTCATCAAGTCTGGAGGTACTCTTTCTGATAAGATAAATGAACTAGATCCAGAACCATAAACACAGATTCAGCAAAAGGTCTAATGTGTATAAATCATTAGAATAAATCTAGTTCTGTCAAGTTTTGTTTTGACTGCATTTTTTCCATGATATGAGGAAAACATTCTGTGCCACAGAAATTATGATTAAGCAGTTTCCAGGGCACCAGATCCATTTCTTTATTTCTTCATTTTTTGAATGTGTAAAAAATGTTGCAATGGAGTTGTGCGATGATCAGTGATGGATCACAGAGGTTTTTTGATAGGAAAAGTTTCCTAAGAGTTTTTGGTATAATGAGTTCAAGACTGGTTAGGTCTAAACAATTTTCCTAAACTTACATTTCATTTGAACAACTATGAAAAATCCCTACAGACTTGTTTGATATAAATGTGATCTAATTTCATGTTACAAACTACTTTATACCATCTTGAGTTATTTTATTGAAATTAAACAACTATAGATGATATCAAGCTATGTACAATTTTCACGATTTGTGAAATTCTCTTACAATGCAATGAAAAATATAATTTTCGTGGCCTAATTATGAAGTGTGGAACCCCTTCTCTTGAACAAATTATCTAAAATTTCAGCAATTTCACATCCGTACCTTCCTTGTGCCTGGCATCTGTAATGCTTGTACAAATTCAATCTCCTCATCCATAATCATATCATAGTCCTTCACTGCTTTCTTCTCTTTAGCTTTTTGCTTTGCATCCCTAGCTCCAAACCTCATTAATGCAGCCCCTACATGCTCCTCTTCCCAACGTTTCTGTTCATAATTTGGTCCCTTTTCAAACTCATCTTCCTCATATTTTTCAGATGGCTTGACATCATCTTTTGGCATGTAATAATGATCTGCTTTCTGTTTTTCTCCAGCTTTTCTGTGTTCTTTTGCTAATTCAAGTACTTTTTTCTTGTATTTCAATTCTTTCTTTTCTCTCTCTGAAAGACTAAGACATAAAATCTATGAAATCTTACATAAGATAGCTGATATGCACTCAAATAACTCATGTGCTGGTAAGTTTCAATATAACTACATCTAGGTTTTCTATTGGTCATAATAATTTGTTTGGTTTTTTTTAATGTTTGATAAGTTAATGCTACTTTTAGCAATTTTTCAGCTATATCATGTGTCTAGTTTTTATTGGGGAGGAAGCAGAAGTGGCTTTTTAAGGTGTATGTAACAAAACTGTGAAAAAACATATGGGCTAAAGTAAAAAAAATTAACGCTTTGACATGCAAAAAAGTAGAGGAGTAAGAAAATATAACAAAAATGTCGATCAAATGACCAGCAAACATCTTTAATAAAAACATAATGCAACTTTTCAGTCATATATAATTAAACTAAACATAATCATGGTCCATAAAATCTGATGAAGATTCTGTGAATTGGTGAAGTTGTTCTTAAAAATTTTATTCACCTGACTTCGTATATTTTGACTAAAACATCAGATTAAAATATAATTCCTTAAAGCAACCAGATATTTGTTCTAAAACCCTAAATTAACTAGAGTAATTGTGTGTTAATACAAATATATTTTAAAGTGGAAGCACTTTTTCCTCTTTCCTGAAGGTTGATAAGCTATTTTATTTCTGAAAGATTTACGGAAAGAGTAAGTTACTGTTTGTGGTTAGATATTTTTCTGCTTTATAGAGTATATGCTTGCGAAGTATACAATTAAGGCTACCTATTGATAACAGTTTCTTTATATACAAGTAAAGTAGGACTAAAGCAATAACTTCATTCAGTGGAATTTAATATCAATCTATTTGGATGTTTTGAATTACATGCATTTTATGGGGATCCAAATAGATTTCATATTGTTAGAAAGAGCATTACAATTTTTCTGTACAATAATACAAATACAAGAAAATAAGTAACAAACAACATTAGTATGCAACTGCAGATATATTTCATAGCATGTTTTGTTTTAAGCATAGTATAAAAGGAAAAATGTCACATTTGAAATGTTTTAGGTTTTATTATACCTTGGATCTTGTTGACAAAAAAGTTGCAGCTTGCAAATCAACCTAACAGTAATAAAAAAAATCGAAGAATGTGTCCATGGGACACGGATGCCCCCGCTAAATGAAGTCCCAAACAGGAAGTAGTTGTCCGACAGGTCTGAAAGTTGCTTAGGACATACAACTTATGATACTGAACCACCCTGCCAAATTTCAAATTGTTCTCATGTACGGTTTCTGAGAAAAGCTTGACGGAAATTCGTACATACGGATGGAGGTATTTACGTACAAATGAAGTCCCAAACAGGAAGTAGTTGTCCGACAGGTCTGAAAGTCGCTTAGGACGTACAACTTGTGATACTGAACCACCCTGCCAAATTTCAAATTGTTCTCATGTACGGTTTCTGAGAAAAGCTTGACGGAAATTTGTTCGGACGTACAGACGGACGGACGGACATGAGTAAAACTTGATGCCCCCCGACATGTCGTCGCGGGGGCATAAAAAATAACTATATACATACTTTGTGTCTCCAAAAAGGTATTCTTCATCTATGATTTCAGCCTCCAAATCATCCAGTTTGTCCTTGTTTCTCTTTTTGTAGTATTCTCTGCGAGATTTCTTTCTCAATTCTGGAATTATATTATTTCTATCTTCTCTTTCTAGCTGCAAGCGCTTGGCAGCCTCTTCATATGCCTGTATTTGTAAATAATGCAATTTTATTTAAATATCAATGTAATTTTTAGAAGGGAACATTTGTGGAGTTGTCTCCCCTAGATTGCAGACATCTCTATATTTCAAAATTAAGAATTTTAATATGTCCCTGTGCATGTACAGGTGGAGTTGTTTAAAATCTGGACTATAATTTTCTAAGTTACAAGAGCAAATAAATACCTTTCATACCAGTATATTAAAAAATTCCATGACACTGAATAACACTTATTCAATACACAACATGCATACAAATTAAACATTTTTTTAAGAATATTTCTTGAAATAAACAAACAAAAAAGAATGATCTATAAAAGCAGAAAAGATAGTTTCTGTATAGTATGTGTAACATTCCCATATATCTACATGTGCACTACAATTCACCTTTTTCTCTGACTTTGACATAACTTTTCTAGTATGATCTTTATCTTTTTCCCTGAGTCTGTCAGCAAATTTGTCTCTTTCCTCAATATCCTGCAATCTTTCCTTTTCCTCAGCATCGGAATCACTGGAGTCAGAATCCATCTTGTCATCAGCATCCAGATCTCTGAAATAATATATAGATCATTAACAGATCAATCAATTAAAGTTCAGATGCCACTCAGGTTAATATATAGATCATTAACAGATGAATCAATGAGTCCTGATGCTGCCCAGCCTAATATATATATAGATCATTAACAGATAAATCATTAAAAGTCCAGATGCCACCCAGGTTAATATATAGATCATTAACAGATGAATCAATAAAAGTCCAGATGCCACCCAGGTTAATATATAGATCATTTAAACGGATGAATCATTAAAAGTCAAGATGCCACCCAGGTTAACAAAACTGAATGTGATTGATTTACTCTAGATAATCAATCCAAACAGCAGTCATCAGCAGCAAAACAATGATCATTTTAATATGGGACAGCAAAAAAATCCAAAATTTGTTCTTATTTTAACATGAGGGGGCATAATCATTTCTCTGGGAAATTAGAAAAAATTTCTTCAAACTACTGTCAAACAGTACGTAGCTCATGATCAAACTGATAATTTGAACACCATTGATTTCTAGAACTTGTTTCCTCGTTTTATCCAATATGTCTTTGTACAATAAACCCCAGTTTCTCAAACAACAATTTCTCAAAAACTCTTACTTATGAAAGGTCCATATGATAAGAAATTCAAACAACTATCTTCTGGTATAAAGAATGTAACAATTGGAGCCATACATGAACAAGAAGCGAATAATTGCAAGCCATTTAAGTTTATGAAAAACCAAATAACAGATCAAATTTTGGGAATTGTCCATCCTCATTGGCTTAAAACTACATAAAACTCGGATTGTATTGGAGCCATCAAATTGATATCAAAATGGAGAATTCCATAATAGCAGTTGCACAACTCTTTCAGTGAAGAATTTTCAGGGATCTGTATTGAAACTTGTAGAAGATGATGACTACACAAAATAGGTACATACTGTCTTCAGTAAAATTTGATGAAATATCAGTTAGTTCCTGTATAGAAAAATTAGAACAATTTCATAGTAGCAGATACATTAATTCAATATTTGTGAATCTTTCTGTAAAGCCTTACTTATATGGGTTGAGAAATATTAAGTTGATTTAACACAAACTCTTCACAGCTGTAGTAGAGTTACTACAGCTTAGAGGAGACAACACAAACTCTTCACAGCTGGAGATCGAGTTACTACAGCTTAGAGATGATAACACAAACTCTTCACAGCTGGAGATAGAGTTACTACAGCTTAGAGATGATAACACAAACTCTTCACAGCTGGAGATAGAGTTACTACAGCTTAGAGATGATAACACGATCTCTTCACAGCCTGAGATAGAGTTACTACAGCTTAGAGATGATAACACAAACTCTTCACAGCTGGAGATATAGTTACTACAGCTCAGAGCTGATAACACAATCTCTTCACAGCCGTAGATAGAGTTACTACAGCTTAGAGATTATTACACAAACTCTTCACAGCTAGAGATAGAGTTACTACAGCTTAGAGATGATAACACGATCTCTTCACAGCTGTAGATAGAGTTACTACAGCTTAGAGATGATAACACGATCTCTTCACAGCCCTAAATAGTGTTACTACAGCTTAGAGATGATAACACAAACTCTTCACATCTTGAGATAGAGTTACTACAGCTCAGAGCCGATAACACGATCTCTTCACAGCCGTAGATAGTGTTACTACGGCATAGAGATGATAACACAAACTCTTCACAGCTGGAGATAGTTACTACAGCTCAGAGCTGATAACACGATCTCTTCACAGCCATAGATAGAGTTACTACAGCTTAGAGATTATTACACAAACTCTTCACAGCTAGGGATAGAGTTACTACAGCTTAGAGATAATAACATTATCTCTTCACAGCCGTACAGGTGTTACTACAGCTTAGAGATGATAACACAAACTCTTCACAGCTGTAGATAGAGTTACTACAGCTAAGAGCTGATAACATGATCTCTTCACAGCCGTAGATAGAGTTACTAAAGCTTAGAGATGATAACAAAAACTCTTCACAGCTGGAGATAGAGTTACTCTTGATAGCTGGAGGTGTAAACACTACAGCTTAGAGATGATAACACAAACTCTTTACAGCTGGAGATAGGAGTTATAAACACTTCTCCTCAGAGTTGATACTACAAACTCTTCACATCTGGAGGTGTAAATACTTCAGCTCAGAGTTGATAACAAAAACTCTTCACAGCAGGAGAGGAAGCTTTTCCTTTCTTCATAAGTCCACAGTTGGAGTGGGACAAAGTGGACAAAACATCTGGCTTGTCAATTCTAACCACCCTTTTCATTGGACATGTAGATTTTTGTTTTATCATTGAGAAAACTTCTTTTTCACACAATCAAGTTAAAATTTGAGCAGACATTTGTGGGTTGCCTATGTTAGATAGGCAGAAAAACCAAAGTCCACATGAGCTGTAGTGTACATAAGGAAAACAAAACATACCAATGATATAAACTGATATATTCTGAAAATCAAAATCACAGTGATTTATTGTTAAGCTACTGACCGAACTGAATGTATGAATTAATGTAACACAAATTTTCAGACCATTTAATATTAATTGCAAATCAGAAGGGAATGACTGACCTATGATTCTTTGGCTCTCCAACAAAATTTGAAATGTGTTTTTAATTAGACTATTACCTCCCTTGATCCACTTCACTTTCCTCTGATGATTCTTGTTTTTTTCGTAAATGTTTCTGCCTTTTTTCTGCTTTTCTTCTCTGTAATAACAGAAAGGTAATACAGCTTACATTTGTTAGTGTATACTTCATGGCAAAAACACATATTAGGCAGTT
Organism: Limnoperna fortunei; assembly: GCA_944474755.1. Taxonomy (NCBI): domain Eukaryota; kingdom Metazoa; phylum Mollusca; class Bivalvia; order Mytilida; family Modiolidae; genus Limnoperna; species Limnoperna fortunei. The sequence goes on along the minus strand of OX104114.1, from coordinate 18,970,312 downwards.
TTTCTGTTTATTGGCACACAATTGAAAAGCCATTACTACGGTAGTAGGTACATGCACATGTATATAGTTCTTTTCAAACTCTATAAAGACAAACTTTATCTTTGTAGTAAAACATGCTAAATGAGCTTAAGAACATGCTAAACAAACTTAAAGAACTTTACACCGAGTTCAATTCAAACCTTAGTTTTGCAGTGATGGCTAGCTTGGATTTCAATTGACATGAACACCTGACTTTGCAGAGGACAATCTTATAAATATTGTTGGTATGCTTGGTTTCGTCTGGTTCAAGCGTTTCAGAAACCAGGGTTGTTATTAAATTTTTCTATTAGGAATAGGTTCCTACATGTATGTTAGGCTGCAGAGGCAGCCATCTTGGCTTTCTGATCAGAACAAATAAACATCAATCTTTATAGTTCCATCCAATGAAACTTTAAGATTTGCTATTTCTAAGAAGATAACTTTAACAATTTTATTTTAATTATATGTTATAAAGTCCTACTGTGTTGGCCATTTTAAATTTTGGATTGTCATACAAAACAATAAACTTATAAAAAAGTTTAATATGTTAACATTCGTTGACAATCTGGAAATATTTGTTTTCAGATTGAAAAAAAGGAGCTGAGAAAAATCCTTAAATACAGTCTAATAATAATTGGCTGTTTAATTATTCTGCATCTTCTTTATTTCTTGTGTTACTATAGAAACATGAATTTGATCATCAGCAAATAAGTCTGTCACGATGTTGCAACTTAATAGCTTGCCAATAATAACTGTGCATAATGAGTTACAATGTAACATATTTTTTCTGTGGTATTTGCAAGACAATTCATACTTTTGGTTGAATAGAGTATTCATCCTCACTCCCTGATGATACTAGCTGATAACTTTGGTTCTTTTTCTGTAATTCTAAAGCTTGTCTCTCTAATACTCTTCCTTGTTTCTCAGCAACAGCTTGTCTTGGTACCTGAAATAAATACATGTATTACATATGTGATTAATAATAAACATTTGATCAAAGTGTCATACATCATGTACATTATTTGTATCCAACAATAACATTAAAAAAAATTCAAAAAGTATTTTTTTCTCAAGTAATTTCTTTTGTTGATTATTATTTGTTGGTCGTATATTTGCAGTTTCATTTTATGCTTAGTTATTTTTTTTTCTGTATTGTGCAGGTGATTTTCTGTAATGTGTTAGTATAGTCAATGATTTTGCATGTTTGTATTGTTAGAATATAACAAATAAAAAGAGCATTGGTTACAGAACTACAAAAAATATTTTCTCTTTAACAAAATTCCTATAGTGCACATTGTAGAATCCATGAAGCACCTTGCCAGATACAAAAATTTGATTATGCACTCATTATATTTCCATATCTCCCATTTAACTGATACTAATAGTACACCATACATGAAATCAACTGCTTTTGGTGATGGATTATTATTATTTTGTACTGTGTTCAAATTATTTTGAAAAGCTGTATGTTGTACAGGGATGTCAAGCTACAATAACGTAGCTCCTTTTTTTCTTTTTTCTTTTTTAAGGATGGAGCTACAAAGATTCTACAGTTCTACACTCCACAATTTCAATTTTGTCAATGCCATGATTACGAAAAAGTGTTAAAATTATTTAAGTAGACATTTTTTAAATGTCAGCTGAACCGTGGAGAAAGGAAAAATATAAATTAAACAAAAATAGCAGTTTAACAGCGGAAAATATGTATAAATCCCAAGAGTGTTTTTGTTCCATTAGGAGAAATTGGACCTCTTTGTGGCTCCATCCATAAAAGAAGGAGCTACATTATTGTGGCCAGGGTTCTCACTAGGATTTTTTTATGATGAGTCCTGGGACTCATCACTTTTTGGAATGATGAGTCCCAATCTGTCTTGGTGAGTCCATAAAGATGACTCGAACCAAACTACAGGTACTGCATGACGTTACCATGAGAAATACATTTAGTTTTGTTTTGTAACATTATGAACATCTTCATGTTTTATTTCACACTTAAATCCCAGTTGAAACCCATGCATTACTACATGACAGCTCAATCTACATGTTTCCAGAATGAAAAGATATTAAAAATATTTGTTTTGGTAGTTTTGCTTTGTGTCGACCTTATATTGTATGATATATTTCCGTTCACTGTCTGGGTGTACTTAGAAGTAAGAAGTTGGTCAGGGTTGAGGCATTTTCAATTCAATAATGGAGTTTGCTGTGAAATTTATTGAAACTTTTCAAACTTAAAAATGTAGGGTTGTAATCTTCAACCGAGATAAAAATTTAGTTTGAATGAGCATGGAAAGATACACATAATTTTCTTGTGACCATATTTATATATCCCAAGATATTAGTATCATTTTATGAATTAACACCATTTATTTCTGTTGGTTATTTGAAGTCTGCATGGCTTCATCTGGGAGAAAATGTATGGGTTCAGTGGGATAAGAGGCAACACTTCAGTTTAAATAATTAGACTAATTGTATAATACATAAATTTCAAAGCTCTATATTAAATGTAGTTATTAAGTTATTCAACAAATTTTATAAATTTTGTTTAAATTTCCCAATCCAAAACTTGACAATATTTCTGCTTAACCTCAACTAAAATAACAAAAGTTCATTCGACATTTAATCATTACAAGATCTTTCTGCTGCAAATATTTTCTTAGTAACCTTTGACTTTGAATTACATTATTGGTTATTAAAACCAGCAAAGATTCCAAGCTCTAGCTATTCACTGATATGAAATGAAAATAATTAATTTATTATTCAAATAGAAAACTATTTAAATCAAGTTGCAAACCGTTTAAAAACCATGAACTCGAAATCGTGTTTGTTTACTTTCGGCGTGATGTACTAGAAAGATATTATTATTATAGTTTATAAAAACTTTTTTTTTTAAATACATCACAAAAAAATTATTTAAATCATGTTTAGATTTTTGTTAATTCAGTCACTTATTATCGGTCATCGGTCACTGTAAGAGATCAAATATATTTCACCTGCTGTGCATCACAGTTAAAAATAGAATTACATCCGGTTGTAAAAGTGTCATTCGGTATGGTTTAGGTAAATGACGTGCTGTTGATTTTAGGGACGCAAATGATTTGACTGCGATGCGTCCCGAGGATGCATGGAATCTAGTAATGGCGCGTCCCACACAATTTTGACGCGTCCAGGACGCGTATACGCAACTTAAAGAGAACCCTGGTGGCTAAGGGATGTCATGTCTGTTTAAGCTGTATACATCTTCTACCTTAATGGCTACCAGATTTGTTTCTCATCTCATAAATAACTTTTATAATGTGCTCCAAGCAAGCAGGAAACTGTTTGTATTTATTTTTGATTACATGTAAGTACTCCTATAATGGAATCTGTCTATAATGCATCAAGGATACATTGTTTTTAAGATGGATTAATTATCGAAACTAATGAGGAGACAGAGTATTAAGGGATTTTAGTAGACAACAATACTAATAAAATTGTAATTATATCTTTACAGAAGTTATGTATTAACATTAAAAAATGATTAAACAAATTAAGAAATGTCTCAGCCCTAATTGATCATTTTTAATTAAAAGAAGGGACATGCTAAATCTAAATTCATATTTATACTCTTTGCTTAAAATTACTGCTCAGATTATATGGTGTGACTTTTTACCCAAATATACCCAAACTATACCGAAAAACACATAAATATTATATTGCTTGGCAGTATTATCATGTTTTAACATTTTATATTCTTTAGTTTATTTTTGTTGAAAAATGCTACTAGTATAAAGTGCACTTAACTGTTAAAGTCAAACTTATGCATTATGCAGCCCCTTATGATCGTGGTGAGGCACATTACCCTAACACTTGTTAAAATAAAATTTGTTGGTAGTAAATAAACAACAAATAGCTATATAGTAAATCACTAAATTCAGTTAAATAATGAATATTTAGTACAAATTTCAATTTTAAAACAAAATAACCTCAAAATAATTAAAGATCTGTTACCTGTATCACACGTGGCACTCTATATGCATTGATGTCTTCATTGAAGTTATAACATAAAAAGGGGTAATATAAAATGTTTCCAAAATGTGTCTCTTTGTTGTATAGTATTTTATTTCATAGCATATACCACTTTGTGGACTTTTGTTGTAACATTTTCCAATATAAATAGAGTACATACAACTTTTAAACTGAATAAAACTGCCAAACTTTGGGTATATTTGGGTAAGTTTGGGTAAAAAATCACACCTCAGATTATACAACAAAGTTTAAAGAATTTCATAGGATCATGAACATGTATTATCAATCCAGGGATGTGCCCCATATAACTTGACAATGATTTGTTTTATCTATTTTGCTTCTAAAAACATTGCATAGAATCAACAATTTGACATGGAATAAAATACTACCAATGAACAACAAGAAGGCAAGGTTTCATTTACAAACAATTATAAAAACATGTTCTCATATTTCTAGTCTGACACTTTAATGCCTTTCTTAGAGAAAAGGTAAGTTTTTATCAAGTTTTAAGTCAATATTCAAATAACATAATTTTTTTATTGAGAGTAGAGAGGGAACAGTTTGGTGTCTTATGCAATTAAGAGAAATATGCAAAAAGTCGACTCCATTGTACTATCATAAAAACTTATGAGTGATATATATCCGTACTGCTACTATATAGAACATAACAGGTATATAGTAGATTTGGTTTGATATTGACAGGGAGAGAAAAAGATTCTATTTAAATTCAATTAGCAAGAATGTGTTTCTTGCATATTGCACTAAAAATTTTACCCGTTCCCACAATTCCTTTGCAAAGTTAACCATATTATTGTCTATATCAACAGTTCCAGTTTCTTTCAGTGTCTCTATGAATCCATCTGAAGTTGCGGACTTTTTACATAATCCAATTAAATACTGGGAGATATATTTGTCTGATATTCCTAAGATATCGTGCAGTTTATCGCTGACCCACGTATCAAGCGCAGACATTGTAAAATAGGTATGGCATACGCAAAATTAAAAATAAACAAAGTTACAATTTTTGGTAATGGAAGCTGACATATTGAAAACGACGTCGCACGTATTCATGACGTTTTACACATTTTTTATGGGGGAGGCAACTCTGGCTTTGTTGGTGTGTTTGAGTTGTTATATTCGATTTATATAAATCACTATCTACAATAATACATTCTAAAATGATTAGACACGGATAACGAATATTAATTTTATCTTGGATAATTATATAGTTTCCCAGATTGTCTTAGTTAGTATTTTTGTCAATATTCTTAATAAAATTACAAAAGTGGGTAAAGACAAACAGACCCATATTATGCGCGAAGAAAACTGGCATGGTGAGAATTTTCATTATTATAGCAACCAAATCAAACTGTCAGTAAAGATTGCAGTGACGAAAAAAGTCGGTTCGTAAATATATCAAATTCATAGAATGTTTGTGTTATTTATAAAACTGTTTTATATGAACAAATTGAAACGAAAGAGAATGATACTTGATTTTGTCAAGAAGATGAAAAGGGGGATGGTTATCGCTCATTAATTTTCAGCGTATAATTCATTGAATGTATGATTGTACTTTATGGAAGTAATGTCGGACGGATGCGGCGACAGTGCAATTGTTTTAAGTACCGCGAAAAGTAATATATTTATAGGTGTGTGTCAAAGAAATCTGTAATCATGTAACAACAATCAGTGATTGGGAAGGATTTTTTTATAATGGGACAATGGCCCCATCTTAGAACAATCCAAAGGGCCATTTTTTATATTATGGGGCCATTGACAGACTTTAAAGGGCCTCTGGCTTCTAAAAAGCTGGCGCCAAAAAAATCGCCAACTGCAATTTTCCGTCGCCAGTTTTGTAAAAGTGTCGCCATATTAGAAATCGCTAGATTACTATATGACATGGCGAAATTGTTGAACACTATATATGTAGTATGTGTGACATTCTGTAACGTCGGACGAAATCCAAGTTTGCCGGACTCTTAATTCAATTTTTCAAAAGTTTGGTCTCGAGCAGCCCGTACACTAATTGTATTTTAATCATGAAAAGATGTGTGAGTGATTTCTTGTTGGCAGAAAACCAAAATTTTACAGTAATTTATTAGAAACATCTATTCCCGTGAATGAACTTAAAACCGGAAATACTGAAAATAAAACTACGCATGTGTAAGAGTTTTCTAATTACGAAATTAAGACGGACATCCGGTCCAGAAATCACTCAACAACGACGTCAGTTTTCATACCTGTATTTATACTATACTATATTTCACTTCAATACTATACTATATTTCACTTCGATCACATTAAAGTTCGAGTGAATTTCTTAGTAAATTTCTATTTTTAAAATCAGTTCCGAGAATTTTATTTCTTTAATCCATTTGATTGGACGAGTATTTAAAGTCCTCTATTTTTAAAACGAGTTCCGAGAATTGTAGGCAATTACGATATTTGATTGGACGAGTATTTAAAGTAATCTATTTTTAGTATCGGGGAATTCAAATTTCTACGCTAAGTGTAGGTAGTCGCTGAAATTACTATCGCACACTCGGGCCCTTCCCTGTTGTTCACCAATGGGCCATTTTAGTCACTGAAGCGCCAATTGCGCATGGCGCGTGGCCTTCCCAATCCCTGAACAATTTTTTATAAATTAAACATTGAAAAAATTAACAGAAGTATTAAATTATGTGTAATTATAAACCTAAAAAATCACAGTAGCTGATTATTATCAAATTTATTTGTTTTATTAGAATAAAATGAAGTTGATTCATAAAAACATGTTTGTTTTTTTTTTATAAAATCACATTCCACATTGCCATCAGAACAAAGGAAGACTTCACAAACTGTATACCAGAATGTTACCATTCCTTTTGTTTAGGTTTAGCACATATACTGCAGCTTTTATGATGAAGACATATTTTTATGCCCCCGCGACGACATGTCGGGGGGCATTAAGTTTTACTCATGTCCGTCCGTACGTACGTACGTCCGTCCGAACAAATTTCCGTCAAGCTTTTCTCAGAAACCGTACATGAGAACAATTTTAAATTTGGCAGAGTGGTTCAGTATCCCAAGTTGTACGTCCTAAGCGAATTTCAGACCTGTCTGACAACTATTTCCTGTTTGGGACTTCATTTGTACGTAAATACGTCCGTCTGTATGTACAAATTTCCGTCAAGCTTTTCTCAGAAACCGTACATCAGAACAATTTGAAATTTGGCAGGGTGGTTCAGTATCACAAGTTGTACGTCCTAAGCGACTTTCAGACCTGTCGGACAACTACTTCCTGTTTGGGACTTCATTTAGCGGGGGCATCCGTGTCCCATGGACACACTCTTCAATTTTTTAATGACACTTCATTCAGAAAGTGTTTGCTTTCTTCCAAAACTTGTTTTACATGTATTTATCACATGTTAATGAAAAACACATTCACAATATGCTTTTTTGCTTGTACCATTTTCAATGTCAAAATATACATATACATGATATAGGTATAGACAGAGTAAAATCTGGTAATATCAATTTATGACAGTCTGAAAATAACCTCATGTTGTAAGAATTGTTCCAAAACAACAAATAAAATGCAGCAGAAATTAATCACATGTTTACAATAATCTTATTAATATGCATGAGATGAGCAGATTGACTGGACTAGGTCACACATGCTGTAAACAAATTTAAGCCTCCTGTTTCCATATTCCACATTTGCATGGTGTGTAGTTTAGTTTTTTTTTTTTGTTGTTAAAATAATTTCACGACCATACAGTTCAATATGTATTTTTAAGATATCAAAGAAACTATTTTTATGTTACTATGTTTGTGCTTCGGTGGGTGGATTTACCAGATGGTATCATAATTTTGGGTTTCTTATTATTAGGGCTCTGACACTTCTTGGCGGACTCCCTATAGTGATCAATCTGTCCTTCCATGCGTCTGTCTTAACTAATCGTGTCCGGGCTGTAACTTTTTTATCTTTTGAGGTAGGCTTTTGATATTTGGAATGTAGGTAGATAATATTATCTACCTACATTCCAAAATGTGTCGCATACCATGGTCAATGACCTTTGACCTTGACCTCAAGGTCTGCGGGATCCACAGAGTTGGGTACCATCTCACTGATATCTAGTTAGTTTTATTAGTTTGAGAACAAGTCATTAATTTCTAATCTGTTTTTTAAATAGTTATATTGTTTGCCAGTTGACAACAAAGATCTGCACAGCATAGACTGTTAACAAATTTTTATGACAAAACATTGTTTGTTTGAATGGTGCTTAATACCAGGTTCAACAATGTTTCTGCTATATTTTGGCATCCACTTGTTGTTTTGGGAGGAAGCCAGAATACTTTTAGAAAACCAGTGATCTACTGTAGGAAACTGGCAATTCTTGTGAGTTAAGATAAGGGTAGAGCACATATTGCATGCAAATAGACTCAAACCAACCTTCTTTTTGACAGACAAAAGTAGATGTCTAATAACCTTAACCACTTGGCCCTGACACAACAATAATAGAAACAACTTTGTAGTTTATATTGTTATATAACAAATCAAATCTCTCTTTTATTCCTTCTGTTATAAAACAAATCAAATCTCTCCTTTATTCATTCTGTTGTGGTTGGGTATTAGATGTCCATGATTTATTCCATAATTTCAGCTTTATTTATCTTAGAACTACAAAAAATAAGTCAATTTAAAAACGTGAAAGGAATGATTTTGTACAAAAATAAATACCTTTTCAGAAAACAAAATAGTATGGTAAATGGATTTAAATTAATTCAATGAATTTCGTTTTAAATATATTTACTTATATTTTGCACAGTAATAGTTTGACAATAACTAATTGTATACATGTACTAGTATGTAAAACTGGTGATCAACCACTACTTTCTTTAAATATAGATTTTATTTTATACCCTTTGGCATAGAGGGTTTAAATAAAGTCTACAAATTAAAGAAAGTAGTTTGACCCCTGAGGTAGACACAGGTAGTAAAATACTTTCTTTAATTGTAAATTTTATTATAACATGTATAGTGTATCTCGTGCAGAATTAAAATTATCTTTTTAAAAAATTTTAGCTAAATCTTAAATTTGCTTACAATTTCTTTAATTTCTACGATATTCTTCTTACTATTCTTGTTCAAAAAACAAAAAAAATTTAAAAAGTATATTAAGTTTTTAAGTCTGTAGTGTAAGTAAATAATTTTTGGTACTTGCTGCTAATTTTTTGTTTAGTTTGGGTGAGAGATTGCTTCAGAAGATTTTTTGAAAATTTAATAATTTTTACTGGTATAAAAAATGTACTTGTGTAAGAAAAATAGCAAAAAAAAATTACCGAACAACAAGAGTCAAAAGTCAAGGGACAGTTACAAATCCAGATATAGACAAACACAATACAAAAACCAAAAACACAAAAACAGAAAGAGAGTAACCCAAACCCAATAAAAACCATGGGTGCACTCAGGTGCTCCGACGAGTAAGCTGTGCCTGCCTCTAATTAGACACCAGTCAAGTTACTCATTGTCATGTCTAGGGAAAAGTCAAATCCAGGAATAGGAATCACTACCTATGATTCAGCGAAAATGTCAGATTGTGTATGAGACACTGATTTCCCATAACAACAGGGTTCAACATTAACTTTTTCATGCAGTTGTCCCATCGGGCAAGTTGAGTAACAAATTTACTTGTCCGAATCAAAAACATGCTTGTCCGAAAAAAATGTGGAATGTCTTCTTTTGAGGAACCCCACTAAAAAATTTTCCCAACGTAAGTTGCTGGTGTGCCATGACTGACACCAAACTAAAATGGTTATGGCATTGCCGCATACAAAAGACAAGAGAAAAGAGGGGGGACATTTATTGTTTACACTTTGCAACCAACGTGTCAAAAGTGCAAAATATCTAATAATTCGGGAAAAGAATAATAACACCAAATACCTTTCATTTCAATTTTTATTCCACACAAAACATTAAAGGCAAATAGCAGGTTAACACAATCCAGTTGTTTTTTTATTTCTGTTTTCATTCAACAAATTTGATCTTTTGATCACGTACCGCAATACACATCCCTGTCAAAAACAGAAGTCCTAAAATAGATACAGATCGCTCATTGGTTGGTTTAATTATAGCTGTATTTGGTCACGTTGTCATTGCATGATCCGTAGCTGTTAGATAGTAGACTCTAGAGGCACCTCGAACATAGAATTTTTATGATTGGATGATCTAATCTCGAATCGACCAATCGCGCAATCGACGTTCTAAAATTAGATGATGGAAATTTTTTGTTTAGAAATAGAGGAATAATGATATCGGAATTGATGTGTTTTATTTTAAGCAAATGAATAACACGATTGAAGAAATTTAAATTGCGACATTAGGCCACATTTTTCACTTGCCCGATCGGACAAGCTTAGCACAACTTTTACTTGTCCGAACTTTCGTTTCACTTGCCCCGGGCAATCGGACAACCGTTAATGTCGAACGCTGAACAATCAATTAAGTCATGGTGATGACCATAGAACTTCTGGAGAGATAACATTAGCCTAGGTGCAACAAACCCTTGCTTGAGTAGTTTAGCAGTCAACAGCAGTGATCAGTCTAGAAAATCGGAATACCGATTGCAGGATCTAGAATAACGTATAAGTTGTGAAATGTACACACCATATGCTGGAGCTGCTGGAATGTTGCTGTCGATTAACGGTTTGCTTATCAAGATTCCTGTTAAGGTAACAGCCAGCAAAAATCTGTTTCAGTCATCGTTTAGACCATTTTGTCAGCAAGTCATGGACTAAACCAGTAGGAAAGTGAAACCAAATGGCTGTGATGTTCATTACACTTCTAAAGATTACTTTGCTAAATGACAGATTTTTTTCTTCAAAGATCAGTTCCACACTGTTGTAAATAAGGATAATGCATGAAAAACACAATATACCCGTTATTATGATTGCACACATGGACTAGTCACTTTAAGTATTTTGTATTAAACCTAAATTTTTAAGAACTAATAAGGTACCACTACATTTAGTCTCTCATCCAGTTTTTTCCGTGAGTTGTTGCTTCAGATGATGATCGTGACAACAAATGATAAAACGATTATGGATTAAATGATACCAATTTTAAACCTGATGGGTTTATTTTGCATAGATTTCAAATATTTTTTTAATCCTGACTAGTCTCTGTTGGTTTGACACATGATTCCAATGTATTCAGACTTGGGTTTTCTTTTTTTACAGATAACAAGAGGTCGCCAAAAACACTTCTATTGAAGAAGCCATATTTGTTTTTCTAAACATTTAATTGAAATGATATGAATCAATATGGTAGTGCATACAGAACACGTCTTATGGTTGTAGTTATCTTTTTGAACTTATTGATACAATTGATTTATTGAAATTTGTCAGAAAAAGCTATACTTTTATACATGTATAATGATAATCAGTGTCCAAAATCAAGGTTACATGTGGTTTAAATGTTTACAGTATGTTTTCTTGCTGTGTTGCCAAAATCAGATTGATTAATAATGGTTATCGATGATAATATTATTATACATTGCAGAACGTGTATTCCCTAGTTGATTAAGACAGGACTGATGTATACAGATTTTAAGTCAAGGTAGGTAATTTGCTTTCTACTTTCAAATATAGGTAAGGTTTGGTTAGATTCAAGAAGTAGATATATATGTTAAATTTAACTTTTCCTGTTTTTCTGTCTTTGGACAGCTGTGTTCGCCCTTCTACTGAAAAACGCAAACATGGTGTTGTATTTACTTCCTCTTCTGGTCACCATACCAACAGGTCATAAAAGCTATTCTCATTACTTGTCATCTGTCCTTATTAGAGTCGGCTTAAAACTCTTCTTTTACAAAAGGCCTTGGCCAATTGGAACCATTGGGTGGATTTTAACAAAGTTGAGTTTTTGGTGCTGATTAAATGCCATAGCTATCAATACAATTATTATTGTGGCCGACTTATAATTGAAGGCAGATTTACATGTGTTTCGGAAAATATATTCAATATTTGGATATTTTTTAGCAAGTTATGTTTCTATAGCAATCTTATTAAAATTAAATCTTTCACTAGCTCCCCAGGGGCCTCGGTGGCCGAGTGGTCAAGGTTTTTCGTCTACTATTGATCACATGGTCTGTCAACACTGAGATTGCGGGTTTGATTCTCACTGCAGGCAGGGTGTACTTGACTCCAATCTTAATTGACAAGGATTGCCAGTTTTCCTACTGCAGGTCGGGGGTTTTCTCCGGGTACTCCGGCTTCCTCCCCCAATAAAAACTGGACGCCATGATATATCTGAAAAATTGCTGAAAGTGGCGTTAAAACACCATTCAAACAAACAAACACTAGCTCCCCCAAATTTTTTTTTATGGTCGCTGTGCAGCGACAAATAACAAAAAAAAGGGGGTGAGATAGTGAGAGATAGTGAAAGATTTAATTTTAATTAGATAGGTTTCTTAAGTGTTAGGCAATACATGTACTATGTAGGTAAAAATTCACAATAATTTATGTTTGAAAATTTGATATATGGTTATCTAATCAGCTTGTGATTGCACAATCTGTACGATAAAAAACTAAATTTTTCTACATAAACCATCTTATAGACTAATTATTTTTAATCTCTTTGTTATGGAAAATGGGGATAAAACATTTGGAATTTATAATATTTTTTAATCTGGGAATACTTTCACTAAAATTGGTGTGGTAATGACCTTTATTCTGTATGTATATAAAATTCTTTTTTTTTTTGCATAACGAGAATAGGTTTATTTTAACCAACTATTGATGATTAACTAACCCAAACAGAGGTCAGAAAGTTTTTCCTTCCCATTTCAGTCATTTTTATACCGGCATAAAGGATCTAACACCCGTTGGAGGGCAAGACAGGAAAATCTCAGACACCAAAGTGAAAGATTTCTTTTGTTCTCCAACCCAGCTTGAAAATCTCAGACACCAAAGTGAAAAGATTTGTGGTCTCCCATCAATGCTCTGCCTTGTAAGAGACTAAAAGAAATCTTTCATGTGGGTTTATGAGATTTTCACATCTTGCCATCCCACCTGTGTTTGATTATATTTCTCACTAATTTGTTTTTACAAAATTCCAGTGCTTTTCTGTTGGAAGATGTCAACAAAGTTAATCTTCCCAGAAGGTAATCTAAAGTGAATATTTTTTGGGTGAATGTGTTGGTTTTGATGAGTACTTTTATCATATTGTGGTATAAATTTAGTCTTGGAAGCTGAGATATGTGGTATTTCAGTTAATGATTAAAGAGGCAGAGTAGAAAAATACAACAAAAGCATATATTTTATGATTTTATATTTTCCATCTGCCCAACACCATTATTCATGCAGACAAAACAACATATAATTGTTCTGCTTGTGTAATAATACTTAATCCATTGGCTAAGTGACCACCTTGTGCCACTAAAACAGCTTGTAAAACATTGAGCTGTTTGGTCCCTGTGACCAAGGTTGAACTTTAGACAAACTGTAATTAGTAATTTAATCCGTCTGAAGTTCAAAATAATCCTATCTGTGTGTGATCAGTTAAATGACTACAGTAATTGCAGATTTTAAGTTTTGTTTGTTTGGGACACAGTGGTTTGGGATATGTATGTATTGTCAACTGCAAACAGAGCGTGAATTAGTATTGATTTAACTGTACTAACCCAATGGCCATGACACAGTAGTATTTACATATATTTATTTATTTAACCGACAGTCGCATGTTTAGCCCCTTCCAAAAATAAACTTTTTATTTTCACTAATTTTTTAATTTTTATTTTTTTATTTTTTGTTTTCTAGCTGTTCAAAATAACTTTGCCAGTGAAAGCTTGCCCTAATGCCAACCTACTCTGTGTTTATAATGCCTACATGTTACATGTATATGAACTATTAGCTATTTGATATTAGTGTCATATACATGAACCATTATCATTTGTGTAAGAATGTAGTACTCTTTTAAATGGCAGTACCTTCTGTAGCTTTAATAAGGAAAGTGGTGACCTCTGGTGATGGGGATATTTTAGATAAAAACCATAGACATGTGATGTGACCTTTGGTAAAGGGGTGGCCTCTTTTGATGAGGGCCTTATTTTGGTGAGAGGGGAAGGCCTCTTCTTATGAGGGCCTTATTTTGGTAAGATGCCATGCGTGTGTATGGACTTGTCCTTGGTCTTTTTTGGCGAGGGGGTGGGTGAGGACTCTTATGATGAGGGTCTTAGGAGATAAGGGAATTAATAATGGTCCTTTTTAGAAAATTTTTATCATTTCTTTTCCATCATTGATATGCGCTTTAAATGCAATGTTCCTTAGCTGAACTGAGTATATACACATTAATTATTGATTGTTTATATCTGTAAATAGATATAGGTCAAGATGCTAAGGTCAGATTAAATAGGTCATGTATTTATCAATTAAATATTTATAGTAGTATTCATAATGTATAACAGATTTCCACTGTAAACTTTTAAGCTTTAAAATCGATTTATCAGGGTAGCTTTTAATATTTATATTTCAAAATATTTAGATACAAAAAGGTTAAATATTGTAGACAAGGGCAATTAGTGTTATTATTAAAACATGCTAGCCCTTTAATATAACATGTTATATTAAGGTTTTGGTGTTTGTAGTGACAGAAAGTTAAAAAAAAACTTTGTCTGACTGGACAATTTTATTGGTGGAAGAGTGGTTAAGATAGTCAACTACTACAGTATTGATCACATGCCTCGGATACTGAGGTGCCAGCCTTAATGCAGTTTGGGTGTGCTTGACTCAGCTGGATTCTATCAAAGGTCAAGGTTTTTCCCCAGGTACTCGGGCCTCTTCCTGTCTCCTCCAAAGGTAACAACTGAATGCCTTGATATCCAGTCAAAGGTCAGGGTTTTTTACCAGGTACTGCTTCCTCCCCACAGGTAACAACTGAATGCCTTGATATCCTATCAAAGGTCAAGATTTTTCACCAATTACTCCGTGCTACCAACTGTATACCATTCAATAACTGACATATTTATGCCATTTTATTGAACCTTTCAACATTTGTTCTAGTTATTTGGCCAACCACCTTAAGTTCTGTAGTAATGTTCATTACTGAGCAAACACAACAGGACACAGACTCTTATATGTTATTGAATTAGTAAAAATGCAAAATGTTCTTTTGAAGTATAATTAAATTATAAATACCTTATAATTACACAAATGTATGAGGCCTAGACTTTTAAAATATATTCATGGAACAATACATCTGCATTCAGGAATTCAGACAAAAGGTTTAAATTTGTACCTGTCTTTCTGTTAAAAACATTCTTTGTAAATGTTCGGTAGCCTGGTTTTATAAATTGTTCTGCATTGTATGCTGTGATTAGACTTTTCAAAAGGGTTGGTTTGGCAAAAAAAGGGGGGGGGGTGGCAGTAACATTTTGTTTTGTAAAGGGTGTATTAGTTTTAGTGTATTTGTTACATTTTAAATAAAAACTACATATTTATTGTCTAATAAAATATAACTACCTATTTTTCTTAACCTTAATGGAATAATAATTAAAAAAATACTAGCACCGGTAGTTCTATTTTCATTTTCCCTTACTACCTGGTTCCAGATAGAACTGGTGTATAGTTGATCTAATTATTGTTATAAAAAAGTAGGAATTTGTTCCTGGATGGTGCTGCTTGTAATTAAGATCATCTATTTGTGCCAAACAATGTCTTCATGTACCAGTGACTTGTTATCAGTTATCAGTCCTTATGACACTGTTACATACCTATTAGTACATGTATATGGATTAATTACAGACATTTGTTGATGGTGTGATGATTTTAGTTGTCATTTTTGTATCTGTGTACTATGTATAAAATAATAGCACAAGGGGAATTCCCTGTCATCAAATAACTAGAATTGAACCTTGACCTCATCCAATCTGTTGTAAGTACTAATGTCATTCACAACACTTTGTTTTTATGTTTGTTTCATTACTTGTGCTTTATATATGCTGTCAATCTTGTATCAGTGTCATTGTGAATTTCTGATATTAAATTATACTGAGACAATAATATAAACAGTTTTGTTGGATAAAAATAATTCAAATTACCTGACCCAGCTAATTTATGTACATTGGTCATTGTGATACACCTGTTGATTTTAATGATACAGAAACTCTCAAACTGCATTGAAACAAACACACAAGTCTCGTTTTATGCAAAAATACAATTTTTAGCATGTTCTATGATATTCAAAACTCCTGAAAACCCATGAGTCAGTATTCATATGCCATTCTTATGAATTTGTTCATTCATCCTGTTTGTATGTTGAACAGTATCTGGTTTGTTATTCCCTGCCACAAAGAAAGTTGATAGGTAGATAAAACCCTAAAAAACATTTTACATCCCCGCTCCCAATAAGGGGTATACTGTTTTCAGTCTGTGTGTGTGTGTCAATGACCATGTTAGTAACCTTTTTTTTTCACTTGTTTTCCTGCAATAATTAATGACACAATACTGAAGTTTGTCAGTAGCTTGTATGATCATGGACCACTTTCATAAAATATATATCTCAAATTTGAGGATCTCCTCAACTTAACGTCAACTCCAATATTAACCAATCAGATTGCTGGAAAAATAAAAATAAAATTGGAGGAAAATCTCAATTTGAGACATTTTATGAAACTTGAGCCATGCCATATTGTGGGATTCATGTTTAGACCCCCTGAAGTTGAAGAGCAATGGTATGTCATCAGGGAGGAACAGCTCACAGTAATTTGTTGGGAATAGCTAATTTTGGTCACTCAAGAAATAACAACCAATTAACACTTAAGATTAAGGTATCACAGTACATATTATTTGATAGAGCTCACTAAGTTATTGTGTTTTAGGACATCTTAAAATTGGGAAGAAATTATCCATATGTTCACAAGCAACTCAATACAGCATAATTGTAACAGCAGTGTCTCTACAACATTTATCTTACATATATAACAGTGTGTTTGCTAAATACATCAAAACATTTCTATTGTTGCCAAATACTGCAAATGAGATGCATTGTTGTCAAATACTAAAAATCAGCTGCATTGTTGCCAAATACAGCAAATCAGCTGCGTATTTCAAAATAATTTTTTGTGTTGGTTATTGGAACTGAAGATTTTGCACAATTCAAAAGGACCTTGAAAATGACTAAAAGGATGTTAAAAATCATTGAAAAGTCCTTGAAATTAAAATGAAAATCTTTGTGGGAACCCTGGTGTTAAGCCTTTGTCAGTGATAAACCCATTATAAAGCAAGGGAAATCTTTCTGTTCATTTTTTCTTTTGTCCTAACCAAATTCTAAGTTTGCACATTTGGCAGATGCATTTAGCATTCCAAAAATGTCTTAAACTCGATCATGTTGACCTGGGAAGATGATGGTAAACAAAGATGTTTTTTAATGCAAGAATCTAGAACATGATATTAAGTGTGTATGCCAAGTTTTTTTCAATATTGCATATCCTGATTTTCTGTTACAAACAGATCAATAATGATCTGTTATATCAGATAATTGGAAATCCAAGACTATAGCCTGATAAATAGATCTGTTACATGTAAAAGCTTCTTTATTGGGTATGATGATAAATACAATCAATGCACATACAGGTGACAAGTATCTGGTGAGATCAGATAATGAAACAAGACCACAATAAGTGGACAGTGTAATTATATACTATATTAGACTTTTTATCCCATCTACATGTATATATAGTTTGTGTATCATCTCTATATACTTGTTCACTAGATTGTTGTGCTGCTTTTTACAAAAACATACACTTAAATTATAAAAAAAATTGTATAAAAATTTAAATAACAACAGGATGTGATTTTATGGGTAAAGAAAAAAAGGAACCATTCATAAATTGATTACAGTTAGGTATAGCTAGGGTAGGTGTTAAATAATTTGTTCAACCAAGTGGATAAAAAATCTCCCCGTTTCCATTACAATTGTGATTTCACAGCATGTCACAGCCAGATCCATACAGACATTATCAGGTTGGAGTACTAAAGGAGACATCTTGAATGAAAACTCCTCCATGATGACCATTCAGCATTTACCTTGGTGAACTGGATTGTTTCACATGTGACTGCATATTCTGAAAGGATTATGTCAAATGAATAACCATTACATAACCATCCACTTAGTTGATCTATTGAATAACTTCTCCCTAGTAATATAACAATCTATTGAACACAAAGCTTTTTTCTTTTTTTTTTCAAGGATTTTTAAATCAAGTCAGTCAGTGTAAGTAGAAATAATAAATTTGTGGTTTGCCTGTTCACACATTTGCTAAATGGTTATTTCACAAATAAAAATAAATCCACAGTAATAAAATTAAGCTGCATGCTTATTTGTTACTGAATAGGGATCATAATGATCCCCTCTTGCATTTCTGAAATCACATACTTTTTGATAGTTCCATTTTCAATAAAAAAGAATAGAGAAAAAATAGAAAAAATGGTGTTATTGATGCAGACCCATGTAATATTGTACTAGATTTTTTTAATCAGCTGTCCTGTTTTATCTACCTGTCTTCACACACAAAGTACATGTTGGATCTGTAGGTAAAATTCATCAAATTACTACCAATACACATTTGCATATAAGAGATGGAGATATTTCTAACTGTTTCTAAGGCTGTACAAATAAGTTTCCAATTTTCTGATTATATTGCTGCACACTGTGGTCACACGAAAAAAAACCATAATAAACCTTTGCTGTGCTGAACAAATAATACTATACAATACTCTTACATTGTTAGAAAATGTAAAATTTATTTGTACAAAGCATTAGAAACAGGTAGAAATGTGAGGCTGTGCTGAGCTTTTCTAACTTGTTTCGCTGCAAGTACAAATAAACTTACTGTAACTGTCAAAAGAAGTTAGGAAACATGTACGAGGGGAATATTTAATTGGCTATCTTTATTGTACAGCAAATGAACTGATCATAAACAAATGTACAGCTATTTATTAGCATCATAAAATCATAATAATGCTCAATTAAACAGTCTTCAAACAAACAAGGAAGTAGTTTGTTTAGAAGGTCATTGACATTATGAACAGTAACAAAAAATTATTGAATAGGCAGCTAAGGTCAGTAGCCCAAGGATCGTTCACCTGTAACATCACTTCCAGATTTTATCTACTAGTATATCATTTATATTTAAGTAATTCTTATTAAACCTGCAAACTCTTTACACTGTAAGTACATTGTTAATTTGATTGTCAAAATATTAGTATTTGTAAATAAGAACAAAATCAGAATTGTTTTGTATAACACATCAGAAATCGTATTTATTAAGGGTGACATCACATACAGATTTGTATCTATTTGAATATCATTTATATCTAAATGTAAGTGTTATATCCTGTAAATTTTTATTCTGCACTTCACACATGTAAGTATATTTGCATAAAAAGTATTTAGTTGATATAAAAAACTTTGTTTTAATATTGGCAGTATATGACTAGTATCTAAATAAGAGTTAATTATCCTGCAAAATCAGTGCATTTTTGGTACCGGTAAATATAAATATTTAACAAGAAAATAGTTTGGATCAGTCAAGGGTGATCTTTATATGTTTTATTTATAATTTATATCATAGTATCCTGTCTGAGTAGAACATTTCTGGTAATTTTAATAATAAAATATATTTGTTAAATA
The DNA here is from genome assembly GCA_944474755.1 of Limnoperna fortunei. Taxonomy (NCBI): domain Eukaryota; kingdom Metazoa; phylum Mollusca; class Bivalvia; order Mytilida; family Modiolidae; genus Limnoperna; species Limnoperna fortunei. The sequence continues at coordinate 18,950,622 of OX104114.1, read as the reverse complement.
AACTTTACACAATTTTGAGATCATTCAGTAATGGCATCACTTAATTTTATTCACAAAAAAAGCAATACAATGTAGTCGGGTCATTAACTGTTGACAACACTTATCTGTAAGTTAGTATCAACTTGAAGTGAAATCAAAATACAACTAAGTACCAGGCAATAAATTTTGCTATGCCTGACACTGGTTAATCAGAGTGCTCTACCCAAAAGATTGAAAATTCCACCAAACTATGTGAATATGAAGAGCATATAACAATAAAACCAAGATATGCCGAACAGGAAACCACATTATGACCAAGATTAACCTATACCTGGAGTAGGCAAAACCTTAGGGTTTTGACAATTTGAAATTTACACAGACAATTTCATAGCTTTGATGTGTGAAACTAAGAAGTATTTAGTTTCTATGTAATTTCTCAGAGCTCCAGATAAGCTGCATATTTACGTATTTACATTATTACGCAATTGAATTTTCATAAAACCTAATTATTTTTATAACGCAATATCAAAGGCCTAAAACCCTATCAATTTTTTAGAAATATGCTTAATTCACTCACTGAGTGCATAAAATTGTTCAGTGATTGCGTTAATTCATTCAAATAAATACACAAAGTTGCATAATTAGGATTCCCATTATTTTGCAACGTAACAAATAGGTACATGCATTCCGAATGTAATGTATATTTCATGCAGCATACGGTGCTCCAGGTATGGAGATTTATTTCACAAGAAGAGATGCATGTTCCCTGTTGAATATACTTTTCTTCCAAAATTTAATTTATGGTTAGAACCAGTAGTATTTTTTTTGTGGCACCATGAATAGACATGTATAAAACCATAGTGAAATACATTTTTGTCAGCATAAAAACCCAATTCAATAACTTTTAGATCAGTGAAAAACACAATTAACTTATTTTTGAGTGGGTTAATAAAATGATAAAAGTGATATATAAAAAAATACCCAATGAAACAAATCATCAGATGGGGGAAAAACCCAATGAAGAAAATCTTATCTGGAGCTCTGATTTCTCATCGATTTCTGTCGGTTTAACGACACCAATCCCCTCTGTCAGCAATATCTGATTATATGATGTGTAGTTCCGAGTAATTTAGGACTGGCCTTGACATGATAATGATATATTGGTTTATTATTAAATTCACATAATTTTTATTAATACAAGGAAGTTGCTACAATCAATACTGAATTCAGACATACAGGTTTAGCCTGATAAGGGTGGAGAGTATGGCTTTATATACTTTTGAATAAGAATAAGTACATTTGGTAATTAATTTGGTCCGTCCAGTTTAAAGCCTTGTTAGATATGTTGTAGACATGGTGGTATAATATTCCTTTTCCATTTATGTGTACATTGATGATAAAAATGTTAATGGGGTAGCTCTCAGAGTGCTTGGAAAAGGAAACCCACCCCTACTTCTATTATATAAAGTTTTTGACTGCCTCTGACATCTCTAATTGGTAAAATAAACTTTCTGTAAGTTTTTATCTTCGTAAATTTATTTTAAAAAATAAGGTTTGCTCACGGTTTGCTATATTTGTTTGAAAAGCATTTAAAAGCTTTATCAATTTTTCTGCATCACTGCATTCAGTTTTTATTTGGGGAGGAAGCCATAGTATGGTACCCAGAGAAAACCCAAAAGGATTTGGGAATGTTTTTCCGTGTTGTAGCTATGATCTGTACCATACAGTCTGTAGTCAATAGTATACACCTGTATAGTTATATTGATTAAAGACTACTTATATATAATTCTTTGTGGCAATTTTGTGGTCCTGTATTCTTTTTTATTGACATAAGTATTCGGTCTAATTTATCCCATTACAAATTATTTAATGTAACAATTTTTAATACTTTGTGGACTACTTCTTTTGTGGATGTTTACTTTTTCCCTTACTGATTATTTAAGGGACAACTTAATACTTTTAAGGTGTATGTGCATTTTTGGATGATTTTTTTTAATATGTGCTAGGTATGTTTGATTGTTTGTCAGGGTTTAACACCACTTTCAGCAATTTTTCAGCTATATCAGTGACCAGTTTTCATTGGGAGAGGAATGCGGAGTACCCTTACAGTGAAAACCCCATCTTTGGCTGGAAAACTTGACCTGGTAACATTTTGCCAGCTATATTTCAGCTTCATTCAGCAAGTTAACAAACAATAAATTTTGTGATATATCTGTGAAAAAGAATTGTAGGACTGGCAGAAAAGCTAGTTATGGAAGTCCCAGGACTGACAGGCCAAAAATAGTTATCACAGACTGGTGAAGTAATGGGGTTTGGAATTTTTCAGTAAAGAAGTTTTGATCAACATATTTGAAGATATTTTAATCAACACAAATTCTTTTGAAAACATTTTTTCTTCGAAGCAGTAAATTAAGCATCAAGTGTAATTTTATTAAATGTATTATTGAAAGTTTATTGTATCATTAATATTAAAAACTAATTTCCTTCATTGTTAGCTATTGTTTATTGAAAATTTTATTTTGTTAATCTTTCAGTCCCTTGGCAAGGATAGTTGTTTTTTCTTTTGTACTTTTATTCTTCTTTTTTATCTAAACTAGTCCAGGGGCCGCGGTGGCCGAGTGGTCAAGGTAGTTCGTCTACTATTGATCACGTGGTCTGTCAACACTAAGATTGCGGGTTCGATTTTCACTGCAGGCAGGGTGAACTCGACTCCAATCTTAATTGACAAGGATTGCCAGTTTTCCTACCGCAGGTCGGGGGTTCTCTCCTGGTACTCCGGCTTCCTCCCCCAATAAAAACTGGATGCCATGATATAGCTGAAAAATTGCTGAAAGTGGCGTTAAAACACCATTCAAACAAACAAACAATAAAATAGTCCACAAAGTCATTTTGACTCACTGCAGTGAATATCAAATTTAATTAACAAGTACTGATATAAAGTCATAATTAAAATCACTGACAACACTAATAGAATCCTATCATTTGAAATTCCAATAGTATCACACAGAGTTACCAAATATGCTCAGAGGTCTGTCAGACAGTAGGACTGACAGACCTCAATCACAGTAGATGGTATAGAAAGTGTTTAAATTTCAGCCAAAAGAAACACACATATAAGGGTCAGATGGCTGACAATATCAGAATAATGTATTATAAAAACTTATTCAAGCACCTATGTTTTCATTTTTTAACCATGATTTAGCCTTGGCATACTTTTTTCAACTAGAAATATTTAAACGTTGCACCAGAAAAGGTATTGTTAGTTTGTAAGATACAGATAATTGATGTCTACATCATTAATGTATAGATTTCAGATGTAAAACATGCAAATTTTATTTAAATAAGTTTTTAAATAGGGAACTTTTATTACCTACAGTAATTTATTCAAATGTCTTTGAAATATTAGTTGAAAAAATATAAGACGACAACCATTTGTAGTATAGTTGATAGAAACCAGTATTTTATGTTGAAATTTAAAGAATATTATGTAATAAAATAAATGGATGTTTAAAATGGCCTTCAGATGTCCTTTCATGGTACACTGCACATTGTTCTTTTGACCTTTGTTCCATTATATAATTAGTAAATATGTACACTAGTAAATAAAAGTTATACATTTGAGATATAATAAATTCTGATATTTTTTCTACCAGAATATGAAGTTAATTGGATTATAAAGTAATAATACACCTTCCAGTTTAGCCTAAGGATACACAACACTTGGAATTTTCAAAATATTTTTTATATCAAAGAAATCTCTTGTGTTGCATGAATCACAGATCAAAATTGCATACTGTGAATTTATTGCTATTTAATGGTATACTGATTTTTGGAAATTTTTTGGAGATGGACAATCACAAAGATCATGAGTGATCAAAATACAATTTTGCGTTTGCTGTAAAAGGATCAAATAGTCATGCAAATAGTATGACTTATATAAAGTTAAATATCCTTTGACCAGCAACTTCTTAAACCACAAAATCCATACACATGAAATTAACTAAATGCATAATATGTGTTCCAGGTCAGAACCTCATACATTATTTTGGAATAGGACACATGTAACGGAACTTAGGACCTCATATTTAAATTTCTAGGTTTTGTTTTGGGAGACTTTTTTTTTTTAAATCAAGTACTAGTTAGGCTGTAAATTGTCTAAGCGTTCTATAAAGTTGATAGATAGTTCTTAGGATAATTTTCTATCAATTCAAATCTTATAATATGGATTGCAGAAGGTAGCTGGGTAGGGACTTGTGCTTATTCCTCCAAAAGGTTGCTGGGCTGGTACTTGTGCTTATTCCACCAGAAGCTAGCTGAGCAGAGACTTGTGCTTATTCCACCAGAAGCTAGCTGGACAGGGCCTTGTGTTTGCAATTGTTCCACCAGAAGCTAGCTGGGCAGGGACTTGTGCTTATTCCCCACATAAAATTTGCATGCTGTGAAATAGCTTGAAAAAGTTTGAAAGTGTCATAATAACTATCCCACTTATAGGACTAACATGCTGTTTGGTTGTGTACTTGGCATAGATAAAGAGGTCAGTTCACTTGGGTTAGTCAGTACAGTATATGTAACACACATTGATGTAACAGTTGAGAATGTGAACCTTAACAATTTATCTGTTGGGATCCTAAGATATGTAGTCCAGACATAAAAATAGTTTTTCTCATAGGAACAAATTAAAATGTTTTAATATTGGGTGTACTGATAAAAAAGGGTATTTTGGAGCATTAGAAAAAAAAAAGATTTTTTTGTCAAATAGGACACAGTATATATATATATATTTTTTTTTTTTTATTTTATCTTATGTTCTTAATGGTTTTTTGCATAGACATGTATTTATTTTTACTTTGGATGTACAGTGTCAATGGTGCTCACACATCAATCATATTAGTGGGTCAGAGGTCACATTTTCTTTATAATGTATAATTATTGACATTAATTGACTAATGAAGGACAACTGTTTATATTTTTATGTATGTTTGTAGTAAATTGGTTATTTCCCTTTTCTTTTACACAGCATATTTGGTGAAAATTAAATCCAAAATATATCACCACTATGCTCATTTATACTGACACCTTCATTTTCATGAATATTAACTTACTTGGACTGACCAATCAGAAAGCCATTTACTTATGCCCAAATTTTTTTAAAAAAGATTTCAAAATATTTTGGAATACAGTTAACTGGGGCATAGTTAACCCTAAATAAAGGGCATGCTCAAAAAAGAGTGGAATGGCAGTCACAGATTGACATCCCACCTTGCATAGCATAGCTTTGAGGAAAATACCCTCTAGTGTGTTCCTTTCCTATGGCATTTCCTGCTAATTTTAAAGTCATGAAATTTGTATTTGGAATTCCTTAAAAATTTGCAGCCTTTAGGTTTTTGACCTGTATGTGGGTGGTGTCCATGTATTAAATACATACACTTCAGTACCAATGATTTTGAATGTTGAATAACTTATTTCAATACCACACTTAAAGGTGCTGGATCTCTGGAAAAATACATCAGGTGCTATCAAGAGTTACTGCCCATTTCAGCAGGTACTTGTGTTATTATACTTATACAAGCAAGAGTTACCACTCACTTCAGCAGGTACATATGTTCTAATACTTGTACATGCAAGAGTTATTCCCCATTTCAGCAGGTACATATGTTCTCATACTTATACTTACAAGAGTTACTGCCCGTTTCAGCAGGTATATATGTTCTAATACTTACATATACACTAGTAACTGTCCATTTTTATAGGTATATGCATTCTAAAACTGCTGGGAAATGGGAAGTGACCATTGGTTACTGAAATATAGTAATCCATGAATAAAGCTTTTATATTGAACATCATGGAATTAGAAAACAGCCTTTTGCTATACATGTACTGTCACTTCAGTACAGTATATGTAATAGGGAGTACTCACATACCTCTTTTCTAATTTAAGTTGATTATGAATCGATGAATTGAAGGTCACTTAACTTATCCGCTTGAACAATTCCTTTTTATTTGATAAATTTTAGATTAGGAGAAGGAAAAAATTTACATAAACATTGGATTCTGTCAAGTATGGCTGCCATAAAATACATGTCATGGTATTATTTTGTTTTAGCAATAAAGTTATTGATTGTCAATGTTTTTTAAGCAATTGAGCCAGTTATATTATGAGTTTAAAGCAGAAGGTCGATCTTTCTAATCTAAAATATATGTTTGTATAAGGTTTTAGAGGTGTAAGAAGTATGCCAGTACTGGAATAAATGACACATGGGCAAGCTTTAGAATTTGTCAAGGTTAGCTATAATTGTTATACTTATCATCAAAGATTATTTTGGTCTGTAAGGTGACACATACTTAGGTTGTTTAAATATTGTCTTTGTGTTCCTTTTATTATTTGTTTCATGTTTTATTGTTTTCTGGTCTTTATGCAAATTTTTACGTTTATTTTAAAATTGGGCAGTCTGCAACAAGTCTGGGGTCAAAGGTTAGTATGGCCTGGAAAATACATGAATTTACATCTATGTTTTATTTAACTGGGTCATCATATCTTACATAATAAAGTGAACATTCTTAAATTGTCTAATCAGCATAATCTGTGACAAATTAGGCATGTTGTGGATTTAAAAAGACAGGTGTTTTAATAGAATGTCATAGGTAAGACAATTGGTTTATTGTCACATGTCTGAATATATTTTATATTCATTTTTTAAACCTTCTTTTCCACAATTTCAGTTTGGACTGATTATTATTTCAGTTACACAAAAAGTCAGCTTTTTAAATATGATATGGAAAAAAAATGCAAATACTGTTCAAATGTGTTTCTGTTAAATGTCTACCTACACAAGTTTGTAGTAAAAAACAGTTCTAAAATAGTTTGAATCTTAATGTTAGTGGATAATATATCTGCTTAGAACCCTGTAAATTATAGAGCCCTGATAATTGCATGTTAAGGCAAACTGGACAATTAACTGTTAAACAATGTAGTTAATTAGTTTGCAACACTAGTGAAACTTCAGTGATACTGTATTTGGTCACAAGTGATATGAACAGTAAGTTATTTTTAGCACGTTTATAATGAACAATAATCTATGACATATTACAGGTGGAATTTGTCTTATCCACACATCCACAATGATACTGGCAAAATCCACTTTCTGCTTGTCCACCCTGACCTCATTTTAGAATAAACATGCTGTTTCCTTTGTTGCAAGTATAATCAATAAGGGAAAAAGATGAGCAGTTCACAAAATAAAAAGAAAAGATAGAGTAAACAACAGTAGGCTAGCCATTGTGGAAAAAATACATAATTGACTTAATCTTGAACAATAGTGAAAAAATGGAGTACTTTCTGGTATAGAATAACCTTTTATTAAGAAACCCTTAAAAGTACCTCACGTTTGGGAATAGTTTTCTATAGATCTGTGTATATATATATGACTGTCTTTTATTTTTGTGAGCTGTGTTTAGTACAGATGTCTGTTTATTGTGTGTGATCACACATCAGTTAGATAGTTCATTTGGTGTTAAGTTTTTTACTTAAATTGGATATAATGATCATAAAAAGAATGTTGATACAACAGGCAGTGTTAGTGTAGTGGATATATAGGAATTGCTATGGTATTGTTTGATATTTTAATAGTTTTCCTGAATCAAAGTCATTAAAACTGAGTTTCATGGCAATCATTTAGTTTTCCTTTTTTTTACTGACTTACAACAGCACAAACAATAAAAACATAAGAAAATATTCAGGATTTTTTTTTTTATTTGTGGTGCATTAAATGTTCTGTTTTAAGGGTTTGTTTCTAATAAGAAGTTTATCATGTGTGACAAGGATGTTATTATTGTTTTTTAAAGTTGTATCTTTTTATTAAAACCGGCTATTGTCCGCTGTTTTTAATTTCATTGTTGTTATCATTTGTCTCTGTCTAAGTCACCCGGAAATTGCATTTCTTTGAGTGGTAAAAATTCATGATACATGTACTATGTCTCTAAACAATCCACTGTATTTGTTACAACAAGTCTCATTAAAAAGAGAATTTAAGGGTCACCAGGAACATGTTCCAAAATATGTATACATTTGGGCATTTGTGTTTTTGTTGATAATCTTTTTTACCATTAACAGAATGGGCATTGTTTATGTTGAGATATTATGATGTAATTTTGAGACATGACATTTTTTTTAATTGTAGTCCCTTTTTTGGTTGCAGATACATCTAACACTTAATGGAAATTCATAACGGCAGTGACCAGACTATAGCCATGGAACACATGACTAATGGTAACGGTGACATTAGTTACGCAGAAGTTAATCTTGACAGCGAAGAACCACAACACAAGACCAAAGTCCTGGCCAATCTAAACAGATTACGTAAAGAAAACCAGTTGTGTGATGCTATTCTGGTTATTGGTCGTCATGAGATACCCATTCACAGAGCAGTCGTGGCAGCCTCTAGTAGCCATCTGCTGGAATTATTTAAGAAAAAACAAGAAAAAAAAGAAGGGCAGACTCAGAATATGCTCAAGTTAAAGGATGTAGATTTTGAAAGTTTTCAGTACTTGTTGGATTACATTTATACTGGAAGGTAAGATTTCTTCGTTTAATGTCGTCTGCTTTGCTTCTTTATACAATACAAGTATTCGAAATGGTTTATAAGGCTGAGGTTTTAGACCAGCAGATTTTTAAAACAAAATTTACTCCTGTTTTGACATAACACATTGTGAGCTATTTTCATCACTTCTCGTTGTCAGCATCAGCTGTAAACTTTTCACATTTCAATCTTATTTTCCAAAGCCACTTGGCCAGTTGGAATCAAACTTGACAGGAATGTTTATTGGTTGGTTCTTACCAAAGTTTGAGTTTTTGGTCCTTGTCAAATATTAACCATGGCTGCCAGGACTGTCAATGTGTTTTCAAAAATCTTCTGACAAACTGCTTTCAGATTGCTTTGAAATATTGCAAAAATTTACCGCAGATGGTCCTCTACCAAGTTACAGGTTTTTGTGGCAATCTACAATCCATGAGGGCCACCACATATAACACAGCTTAACATAGAACCCAATGGGAAAAGTGTACCAACAGCTTTTTCACTGAAACTGATCCAATCAATTAAACCAAATAAGATTGGATGGTTATCTTATTGTTACCGTACATACTCGCCCATAAGACTACGGCGCGAATAAGACGACCCCCCTTTTTCATGCTTTCGTCTTGACCCTGCTATAAGGCGACCATCAAATTAGAAAAATATCTACAAGACTTTATGTCTTGATCAAGAATAAACTTGTCCTTGTATTAGAAATAATATTAGCACTATAAAAACAACTTATTAATACTTAAATAATTTATCATCAAACAGTTATTAATCACAGGCACTTGGGGTCAGGATAATTTTTTTATGGAATAAAACGTTAATAAATGAGTTTACAATGTGTAATCACTCATTGGGTAACTAGTCAGACATGGCTCATTGTGAAATATTGACCTCAGAAAAATAATAAATTTTTCTTTATTATATAAGAACAAGGCATGAATCTTATCCAAGTTCTAAAAATAGCTCAAGTATTATTTACTGGAATCCCCACGTTTTATTTAAAAAACATACTGTTTCAAGTGTCCAGTCAGGAATGAGCTATTTCCGTTTAATATTCTCTAGATAACTATCACTTAACTTCACTATGTTACATGATATGTAAATGTGCAAAAGAATTTTCGTTGCTGTTGGATATTATTCAGGGGAGATAATTGGACTTGAAAGCGAAGCGGGGTTTCCCTTTGTGAGCGTGCTCACTGTCCACACTTGTTTTGAGTTGTTCGAGCTGATACCAAAAACAATGACTGCCATAGCTGCAAATGGGTTCTGATGGGTTGAAATTTGTTTCATAACAAACCCCTTGGCAGCAGGAATTACTTGTGATATTTTAGAAATGTACCTTAAATGGTTCTCTATTAATTTTGTGTTTTGTTTTCTATCCAAAATACAAATTTTTTAAGTAAGCTGATTATAGAAACAACATGCCTGCTAGGGCCATTAATATATTTTTATTGGCTGAAAATTCATTTCAAACCAGTTTGCAGATTGATTTGTTACCGTGCAGAAATGTACCTAAGATGGTCCTCTAAGTACATAGCTTGAGTTTTGGGGCCGATTCAAAATCCAACATTGCCGGCACTATGAAACATAGCTTAACATTGGACTATATGGGAAAAAAATACAGCTTCTTCTTAGAAACTTTCCTACAAATTGCTGTTGATTGGAGATTTATAATGGCAACATACATAGAAACAGCATCTTCACATAAATTATTTAGCATTTAATATCAAAATTTGCAAGAAAGGTCGTATATCATATGTAAATGTGCATGAAGAATTTTCGTTGCTGTCGGATATTATTCAGGGGAGATAATTGGACTTGAAAGCCAAGCGGGGGGTATCCCTTTGTGAGCATGCTCACAGTCCACACTTGTTGCTATTACTTTTGGAGAATTAAAGATAATCATTTCATATTTCATATTTGACATCCATCAGTGGTTTATGTGAGAGTTCCGGTTATTGAATCTGATCAATAATCTAGTCAGAAAACTATAAATTAATGTAAACATCAATCCAAGATTTCTTTCCATATCTCAGTTTTCACTTTCAGTAAAATATGGGAATTTTTGAAGTGTTTAAACTTTTCAGATAGATCTACCTTTAAGCGTTACACTGTTACAAATATTTATATCCTTACAAAGCCATACTTGTTATAAAGTTGTCGTTACACTGGCACAGATTATTTTATCCTTACAAAGGCATACTTGTGATAAAGTCTGAAGTTTAGGAATTTTCCAACAGATATTTTGATCTAATAACTAATTATTTTAATCTGCATAAATTTTGTTTGCACTTGTAGCCATGAAAATGTTTTTGTGTGTTTTTTTTTTCTTGTTAATGCAAATCATCAAACGTAATTTGTGGAGTTGTTCTGCTGAAAGTTTTTGGACATAGAAAACAGGGTGTATTATAAGAACACCCTTATTGGGCAGGTGGCGGCTGCAGCAATGTCCGATCTCTAACTCAAACAGTTGTCTGATCTTCATGAAACTTGGGGAAAATGTTTATGGGCATAATATCTCAGCCATGTTCGATAACCAGCCAAATCACTGAGCCACTTCAGAGTTATGGCCCTTTATAAAAAAATGTCAAAATTCTCCTTTTCTGCTTTCTTTCTCAAACAGTTGTTGTCGGATCTAAATGAAACTTGGGGGAAAATGTTTATGGGCATAATATATTGACCACGTTTCATAACCAGCCAAATTGCTTCAGGTAATTAAGAGTAGTGGCCCTATATACAAAAAATGGCAAATTCACCTTGTCCACTCCCTATATCAAACTTGTCTGTTCTTCATGGAACCTAGGGAAAATGTTTATGGGCATAATATCTTAACCAAATTCGATAACCAGCCAAATCGCTCTACACACTTAGGGTTATGGCTCATAATTGTTACAAAAAATACCATATTTGTCTCTGCTCTTAGTGAAATAGTTATTCATTGATCTTCATGAATGTTTGTGGAATCATTGGTGTCTAAAGTTTTAAATTGGCTAGTTACCAAGTTCATAATTTTAATAAGGGTTCCCCATGATTGAAATGTCCGGTAACTTACTATTAATGTGTCTTGTTATCAAATCCATTATACTAGTACATTATTGACACCTCAGCAAAAATCCCATAATTCTTTGTTATTAAGTTGCTTCAAATGCATATGGGTTATAAGGATTCCTGCAACTTAATACATGTACACACCTCTCTGTCAAACTTTTCAACCATTTACCAAAATTTTCCACAGGCATATTTTGTGGCACTTTGTCACTCGTTTTGTTGTTTCATTTGTGTTAAGGTTTTTTGTTTGTTATCATCATATTTTGATTTTCTAATCTGAAGACTTGGCCAATTGAAGCCAAACTTTGTAGAAATGAAACTTTGAGGTCCAATATAAAGATCCTTGTTTCATCATGATTAAATAAAAAAGATAGTAACTGTTGCCCATTCTTGCTGCAGCTTGTGTAAATTGATACAAGTGTTGTCTGAAGTCCTATAAAGTATTCCGTCTTAATTTTGTCTTAATTTGGCAAAACAAAATATGTCCACTTGGGCCTTTCCTTGCTTTTGATTGGCCAACATTTTACAAATATTTTCCTGAAACCACTAGTCAAAATGGTTTGTAACATGGTACAACTGATGCCTATGTGCCCACCTTTATGAATTCTTTCATTTCTGATGGGTTGAAATTGAACAAAAATCTTACCCTGAAATTACAAGGTATAGATAGTGACTAAGTGTGGTAGGTTCTTCTTTAAAATAATTTATCTTTTTGTGCTAACAGTTAAATATGGCTGAGAAGGCCTGAAATTTTTTTTGTAAAAACAGCTAAAATTTTAACTACCTTAAAAAGCTGCATATAGTCTGCATTAATGATTGTCCACACCCCTTTCTTGGACCAGAAAGTTGCGGAAAAATTCAAATATGCACGTACCAGTTTTCACAAAGCGTTTTAAGATGTAGACCTCAGAATTTGACTTGGCCGTGCTTTTTTAAAAGTTTTTACTGTAATATGTAATTTATTCTTTCCTTAAATATCATTTATGTTTATAGTTTTATTTTATTTCTTGCGATTTTAATAAATAAAATAAAAATAGTGCTTTGTCATATCATCTATTAAGATAGTTGTTAAAATGGATACTCACACATTCCGAAACCAAACCAATTTGTCAACTTTCATTTATCAACGAAAACAGAGAAAACTTTTTATTTTAATCCCTCAAAGATTGCCATCAACACATCGATCTTCAACAAGTTAATGTTACTTAACAATGCCATATAATCTGCACTTTACGCAACGCTGTTTAGACATCTGCTATTTTTGTATCCATTTTAATTTTTATTCATTCTATATAATTAATATCATATTACACAAAATAAGTTAAGTGGAAATTAATATCATTACAAAATATAAATATGGAAGTTTATAAAGAATCATGTTAGAATAGTAGAAAATACCGCATATAACACAACAAAACATTTGCAACCACCAGTGATAACAATTATAGGGTCAAAAAAACTCTACTGAGCCTGCATGTATTTTCATATAATCTGCAATGATCTTTTCCAACTTAGATTTAAAAAAAAGACTTCTGCGGACAATACAACGCTTTTTACAGCAATAATTTCAAAGAGAAGATTAACACATATTCTGAGTTTAAAGGCAGATTTTGTCCATGTAGTTCATGTAAGTAATAACAGGCTGTTGTGAGCCTTTGGTTGTTAAGTGTTCTGTGAAAGAACGATAAGAATTTCATGTGGAAGACAAAAGAATATATATGTAGACAGGTACTTATATATTTAAAATCTTTTGCAGGTTGACAGTTCCAGGACCAGATGTAAAAGGAGTCTACAAGGCAGCTGTCAAATTGAAAATTGCAGATGCTGCTAGAACATGTTCCCAGTTTCTTGCTGACAATCTCTCCATATCTAATTGTTTAGGTATTTTATATCTACCTGCAGTCATCTGCAGGTAGATGATGTTCCTTTATTCCTTCATAATCTACTGTTTTCTACTTGTTTCTTTCCCACCTTTCTGTTATAAAGTGTGGATTGTCCAGTATTGTCATGGTGATGCTGAAGAAAATGGCTGTTCATCCAGATAAGAGTTGTCTCCCCTGAAAGTGAGAGGGATTTCAAGAAAAGAAATTTCAGAAAGAAAATTTCAAATAAAATGGTAAGATCCCCCAAAAATAGAATTAGGATAAGTAAAAATGTCTGAAAATTTTCTTAAAAATAAAAAAAAATGTCTAAATGCTTATTTTTTAAATCAAAATTTGACATTTTTTACTTGATTTTTAACTGTAAATAAATATGATTATAACTTTCTATCTAATTATGATTTCTATGCAGATGTGCAATTCTGTTGGAATCCCTCTTAAACCAATTATATATATTGTAAGTATATGGCATGTATTCATGAAAAAATTGACGAAAACATGTACTTTCTAATATTATGATTCAATTTACCTTGTGTTCTATCCTTTATTCTAGGACATGGCTAAAGACAATAAATGTATATGTCAAATGTATAAAATTATAGCTGTTATTAACTAATGTGTTTAAAAAAATATCATAATATTTGAATAATTCTTTGATGGAATTTTGGACTCTCACTTACGCATTAATTTCAATCTAGCGAAGTTATTTTTAACAAATCTTTGGTGTAAAACATGGAAAACAGTATTTCAGTTTTCCCAGGATTTCTTAAACATTATTTTTGATTACAAAAGAAAAAAAAGTAATTTTTTCCAGACGATGTTTCTAATTATAATTGAATAATATTCAATTAAATAGTGTGTGAGAGAGTATATGTTGTTAAATATCAGAGAGTAAATTTTAGCTGTATCATGAATATATCAATCTTGTATTGGTCATAACACCATTATACTGGACCAGTTGTAGGTTACAAGTGTGTTGTGCTGTATATGTTCTGATGCTAAACCCTATACTATGGAGTCACTATATTTCATGGATACCAGTTTTAATGCCAGGTTTATTGAAAAGTTGCTCTTTTGGGAATATGCTAGAATTCATGGTTTGCCTTTATTATAAAATCAACGAAAATAAGTATCCAGTGAATAATATTGAATTCACAGTATGCCCATAACAGGGTCACTAGATGTTAGACAGCAATCAATCAATCAATCCAGTTTATATCAGGGAATCTAGTTAAAAATGTAGAGGTGGTTTATTCTTGGACAAATCATGGACATCTAGCATTTTAAGCTTGTCTGACTTGAAGTCTTGTAGAGCTCTTGCAGTCATTCTGTTGTCATCGCTGTGCATCCGTTGTCATACAATGTTTAACAGCTGCACTGGTTTCAGAATCTGCTCATCAGGTCATTTTTTACCAATATTAAAACTGAAAATTAGATTCAATACTGAATTCGTGCAATTAATTTCATTTAATATAGAATTCCTATGGGAAATTTTATCCAGTACTGAATTTCTTGCAGGAATTTCTGAAGATAACCCGAATTTTAGCAGGAAAGTATTTTCAGTGGTGAATTTTGGCTGTAATTTAATCTTAATCCATATGTTTGGGGGGAATTTTGCTTTTAAAAACAATTATTGTGGCTAAATATGGTCTAAACAATAATCCATGACTATTTGTATATCAATGCTACAAAAATTACCTTATACATACTCTAGCAATGTTTTGCATAAATCTAGATTTAAGTTATTTTTTTAAGCTCCAAATACAATTATAGAAAGTATTATTTCATAAATTATCAATTGTAACAATTGCAATTTTTTGGGGTGGACTTAAACAGGACAGACACCTTGTTCCATATTGAATTGTTCAGTGTAAAAGTTAGGGCTGATTGTTTATTTTAAAGAAATTGAAAAACAAAGATTTTAAACATTTATGTAGTGTGGTTTGTTAGAAAATACATTTAATTTTTTTTTGTCATGACATACTCTCATTATTGACATAATTTTTCAGAATTTTAGGACTTTCCAGATTTTAGGAAATATTTCTCTGTATAATGTTTTACGATAGGATTTTCCATGATTTCTGGATTTCTACAGTTTCAGTTGTTTCACCAATGTTTATGTTAAACCACATTTTAAAGCTTATTCTGATAAACACATGACTAGCTGAGTGATGACTTGCTCTGAGAAGTTGCTGGTTCAGGGTCTGACGGTATTCTGCCATGATTATTTTTTCAGATGCATGATCCATAAAGGGGATGGTAACAGGTATTAGCTATTGTGTTTAAGACGTTGTAAATAAGGGACTAGAGTAACTCACATGGTCTATTTTGTCTAGATGAAAAGAAATTCAAAACATTTTATTGATGATGAAACACTACAGGATCAGTGTGAATTCTAAAATTGTAAATTCGTGAATGCAACTTTCATGTCCTTATAATATAACCTGACAAGATCAGTATGAACTCTAAAACTTTTTTTTTCAATCAAACAAATTGTATATATTTTCTTATGATAAAACATTTTAAGATCAATCAACTCTAAAGTCAAGTCTTTCCTGGTAAAAACAATTAGATTGACATAAATTTACACAAAGTGCGTTCCATCTATCCAGGGAAATATGTCAGTTTTAACTTTTGGTCATACTTCAAATATATTCATTGAATTGATGGTGACTGATTGAAGAAACATAACAAGATTTAAGTAGAATATACATATCTTTTGAATTTCTTAAACACAGTATACATTTATATTTGTAAGATCTTCGTTCCACATGTACATACTTTAAAGTGATCGTTAAAGTATTGGTTTTGTTTTGAATTTAACTCTAAAGTGGTTTTTTTTATTGAAATTTTGAAAATCCTGTTTGCTAAAGTGATTAGCCCATTACTTGATTAACTTCACTTACGGAATACAGTTTACCAGTTACCTCTGCAATGTTGTCCAGTTCCACTATTAACTGTAAACAGTTTTATCCTGTAATTAACATGTTTTCTGTCCGATGAATCAGTATCCCTATTCTTTGCAATCAAGCGTTTACTAGTGTAACCTGTAATATTAACAAATGGTTGCTTTATAGTGGTGTTAAAAGTGGTCATTTGATTTTTGAGATGAATTGTTATGCAAGACTTTGCACAAATATTGAAGTTTTGAAAAAATAAATACTTGATTTGGGGTAAAGGAATTTTATTTTGTAAGGGTTTTAGTATGTAAACTTGATTGCACATTTAAAATTATTGCTCACACGTTAAAAAGGTTGAAGAAAAAAAATTTATTTATTAAAGTATTTGAATCAAGAAAAAGTTTTATCAAAACAATTGTTTGTAAACATCGGTATTACTATGGATCAAGAAAAACAATGGCTTTCAATTATTAAATTAAATATTTTGCTTTTTTTCAACTATAACAATTAATAAACTCAACACATGTATTTACATGTGTATAATCCCTATATAATTACTAAGACTCTGCTCCTTTTATTTCAGGTGTATGCAGATTTGCAGTCGATGATGATCTCAGACAAAAAACATACCAGTTTATCCAGAAACATATAGACAAAGTCACCTGTAGTAAATACTTCTTTGGACTTCCCAAAGTTCAAGTTGAAATTATAGGTATGTTATGTGACCTTCTGTAAGGTCAAATTTGGATAGTGCACAGTTCATTCAGGTCACATGACCATGAGGAATTGATCTTGGACTTCCTCAGTTGAAGTTGCATAGCCTATTTACAGAGAACTCTCAAGACCGGTAGAATTCAACTTATAATATTGTGTGACTTCCAAAAGAGAAAATGGAGATTTCTTTGAAAAATCAGTGTACATAATCCATAAGAAGTTGAATTTAACTGTGTCATGTAAAATAAAATAATCTTTTATTAGAATTCTCATGGCAAGTTAATTCAATACTTTCAATAGAACTTTGAACCTTTTACAAGCATATTAAAGTCATAAGTAATTTGGCATTTTAATTAACTGATCAATTCTTACAGGTGGGATCAAAGTCTGAGGTAAAAAAAATCTCCAATCAGAGTAGACTCATTGTAGCCACTACAAAAGACAAGGCAAAAATTGTCATTCCCTATTTAACTACCAGTATACTTTACCATTGGCATTCAGTTAAAATTTTCACCCTTATACTGTACACGTGGAAATTTTCGCATGGGGTTATTTTCACTAAATTCACGGCCAAAAAATATCCGCAAAAATTATCCCTATGTGAATTATTTGGATTCAACGAATAAAAGAACTTTTTTTTTAAGAATAACAACGCTGCACTATAAATATGGACTCGTATCTTCATTGCTCGATTCTTTGTCACATACATTTACAAACTAGGTTTATTAACAGTACATTCTACAGTTTTATTGTCTCGCCTGCGACAAAAGTCGCTGGAGGCGAGACATATGTATGGGAATCCGGCGGCGGCGGCGTAAACACTTGACATCTTGCTTCATATCTTTGTAAGCCCAAGCCCTAGGTCCATCAAATTAGGTCCAGAGGTAGCTTATGATGAGTTCTTGCCAGTCAGTCACCTGTCACCTGACCTTGACCTCAACTTCACGGTCCAGCAACTACGTTAAAGTTTTTGGGTTACGACAGTTCCTCTGTAACTACGCATGGTAGGATGACAATATTTGGTGTATAGGTTGCTGATGACTAGTACATGACTGTCTGGTAGGTGTCACCTGACCTTGACCTCAATTTCACGGTTCAGCGACTACCTTAAAGTTTTGGGGTTACGACAGTTCCTCTGTAACTACGCATAGTAGGATGACAATATTTGGTGTATAGGTTGCTGATGACTGTCTGGTAGGTGTCACCCGACCTTGACCTCAATTTCACGGTCCAGCGACTACGTTAAAGTTTTTGGGTTACGACCGTTCCTCTGTAACTACGCATGGTAGGATGACAATATTTGGTGTATAGGTTGCTGATGACTAGTACATGACTGTCTGGTAGGTGTCACCTGACCTTGACCTAAATTTCATGGTCCAGCGACTATGTTAAAGTTTTGGGGTTACGACAGTTCCTCTGTAATTACGCATGGTAGGATGACAATATTTGGTGTATAAGTTGCTGATGACTAGTGCATGACTGTCTGGTAGGTGTCACCTAACCTTGACCTCAATTTCACGGTCCAGCGACTACATTAAAGTTTTTGGGTTACGACAGTTCCTCTGTAACTACGCATGGTAGGATGACAATATTTGGTATATAGGTTGCTGATGAATAGTACATGACTGTCTGGTAGGTTCCACCTGACCTTGACCTCAATTTCACGGTCCAGCGACTATGTTAAAGTTTTTGGTTACGACTGTTCCCCTGTAACTATGCAGGGTATGGTGACAATATTTTGTATACAGGCCGCTGCTGATATTTAATACTATTTACATAATGCTTATGACGAAATTTATTTTTGTTACTGATGCGGAATTCAGGCGAGACGTTTTTCTGTGTCCACACTTGGTTTTATTTACAAATTATAGAAATAATATACGTTGACGTGTTTATGTCATATACCTACGGCATTAAACACACCTTTTAACAAAATCCAATTCGTTTTTTAAATTGGTTATGACATTTGATTTCCAACTTAGCGTGCAAATTTCGGCTCAATGTTTAGGTCTGAGTATTAATTACTGTAAATTTTAATATACACACCCAGAGGGAAAATCAATAAATGGACAGATATAGCTGTTAACATAATTAATAGATAAATACAGTTCATATAAATTAGAAGTTTTAATTATTATGGAAACTTTAGTCAACTAATGAGATTGTTATCTTACTAAAACATTATAAATGGGAGCAGTTGTAATTTGTATGTATTTAGTTTGTAGAATTTTTCCTTTAGTCTACAATTTTCTTAAAATTAATTAATGTGCATTAAAAAAAATATTGCAATATACATGTCTGGTCCAATTTATGATAACTGGATGTCATATGTGTCTTCAAATAACTTAACATCTGAAACAAAGTTTTGCCAGTAAATCGTAGGTACTTGAATATTGTGAAACATTTGGCTAACAAAATCGTGAAAATAACACCCTACGACAATTTTTCATATTTACAATACCTGTGAGTGTGGGGCCTCATGGTTAGTTCATCTAATATTGATCACGGGGTGTGTCAACGCTGAGATTGTGAATTTGAGTCTCACTGCAGCCAGGGTGGGCTGGACACCATGATATAGCTGAAAACCAAAATTAACAGACCTGTTGTGGTGGGGTGTAGAAGTAGTAACTTTCCTGGGACATCCCCCAGTAAAACATTTCAGATATTGTTGTGCATTTTAGGTGCAGCTGAAGACTTAATAGACCCCAGCAATAACCGCCACATGATAGCATTGGTGTTAAGTTGGGCCAAGGACAATCTGGACGAGGAAAAACCAAGACTTGATGATCTCACTGAACAGGTATATTGTATTATCCCTGTATCGGTATTATTGCTGAAATTTGATTGGTCAGTTACACGTCTTTACAAAACCAATATACACCGGTCGTTGCCAATTCATATACCCGGGTGTTGCTAAAGGTTACAAAAGTACTTAAGATGCATTTATATTATCAATGGTAATTGGTTTATGTCACATATAGGACGATGAAATAATTAACGAAAGCTCCAAATGTGTTTTATTTTTAACAGAAAAAGAAACAAAAGATATACAGTTTGACAAACAACCACGTCACACTATTATGACGTCTATGCAAGACATTCAGCACCAAAAATTTATTTCTTAAACATCAGTTTGAATCCAACAAAAAACTGTTCTTTTTTCGAGAACTGTAGGGTTCTACCAAAGGTAGTACCCTACACCTTGTAAAAAAGACTCATTTTTATCAAATTTCAATCAAGCTTTCTTTAATAATGATGAAAACCTTAATTTAACGTCCGCCATTGCATTGACAAAGTACCTAAAATCCATTATTTCAAACTAATGCTGGGGATAAATTCGTTATACACGTTCATATCTGTAGATATGGAGATTTTAACACCTTCAGCACCCCTGTACACCCTTCGGCTTCGCCTCAGGGTGTACTTGGGGCACTTCACGTGTTAAAATCTCCATATCTACGGATATGAACGTATATAACTTATATTATCTGGGTGAGAATGGCTAAAAGCTGATTTTCACAGTAAAAAGGTATATTATATTACTTTAGGGAATGAAGCCAAAAGCTGATGCTTGCACTTAACAGGTATATTGTATTTCTTCTGTGCCTCTGCACCAAGAGCAGACAGGTATTATTGTATTAGTTTGGTGAGAGAAGCCAAAAGCTGATGTTCACATTGAACAGGTATATTGTATTACCTTGGTGAGAGGAGCAAAGAGCTGATGTTTGCATTAGCCAAGAGCTGATGCTCACAGTGAACAGGTATATTGTATTACCTTGGTGAGAATAGTCAAGACCTGATGTTCACTGCGAACAGGTATTTCTTACTGCATGTTTATACACTATAAATAAATAAATAAATAAATAAATGGAGATATTTTTAAAAACCTGTGGAACCATTTGGCCAGGAGATATCAGCTCTGTCTGCCTGATTGATTTCGGGCAACTTCATCATCTCTGCATCATAACCTATTTGAACATTGTTAGTGCAGTGTAGTTCCATTAATGTGAAGGTTCATTTTCGCATATTTATCATCTATGCACATACCATCGTAACAAATTACAAAAGTCCTGGCATTCCCAGAATGAAAGGTCCATTGGAACTAATATTTATTTTAATGGAACTTGGGCAGTTGTTTCTCAAAAAGCCTCGTCATACACCAAAAATGTTAACAAAATTAAAAATAATTTATTAATATAACAATTGATAACCAATTTTCTTTATTTTGATCATTTTGAACCAAGCCATATCTTTTAAAAAAAATTTATGTAGTTAAAAATTAAATGAAATAAGTTGTAATGCTGTCTTTTCTTTAATAAAAATAAATTTTTTTTAGGTAAATATTTTGTACCTGAATAAGGACAACACTTTGACGGATTTCAAAGATATAAATGATGAGCGCACCAAAGATGAAGAAATTGCAATAGATTATAAGTGTAAGAAAAGACAGGTAAGAGAAAATGTCAGCTATTTCATGTTTAACTTGAGGCCAAACAAGAACAAAATGGGCATTTAAGGTTTCTGCCTTATAAAAAAATAGTACATATATTAGTAGGAAGTTTTTATATTTGTGTTCAATCTGAGTATGTCCGGTCCATCTGCAATATTTCTGATTTAATACTGAAAAAGCATATAAAAACAGTAGAGTAGGCATTTTGGGGCATACTAAATTTGTTAGGGACCCGCCACTTTGTGGCAGGCACTCTATAGTGATCAGTCTCTCCGTCTGTGCATCCGTCCAAACTAATCGTGTCCGGGCTGTAACTTTTTTTATCTTTTGAGGTAGGCTTTTGATATTTGAAATGTAGGTAGATAATATCAAGGCGATGTGTCGCATACCGTGGTTGATAACCTTTGACCTTGAACTTTGACCTTAAGGTCAAATTATTGCTTTGTATGACAAATTCATGTCCAGGCTGTAACTTTTTAATCTTTTGAGGTAGGCTTTTGATATTTGGAATGTAGGTAGATAATATCAAGGTGATGGGTCGCATACCGTGGTTGATCACCTCTGGCCTTGAACTTTGACCTTAAGGTCACATTATTGCTTTCTGTATGACAAATTCATGTCCAGGCTGTAACTTTTTAATCTTTTGAGGTAGGCTTTTGATATTTGGAATGTAGGTAGATAATATCAAGGTGATGTGTCGCATACCGTGGTTGATAACCTTTGGCCTTGAACTTTGACCTTAAGGTCACAATATTGCTTTCTGTATTACAAATTCATGTCCGGGCTGTAACTTTTTAATATTTTGAGATAGGCTTTTGATATTTGGAATGTGGGTACATAATATCAAGGCGATGTATCGCATACCGTGGTTGTTGACCTTGAGCTTTGACCTTAAGGTCACATTATTGCTTTCTGAATAACAAATTCATGTCCGAGTTGTAACTTTTTTATCTTTTGAGGTAGGCTTTTGATATTTGGAATGTGGGTAGATAATATCAAGGCAATGCGTCGCATACCATGGTTGATGACCTTTTGCCTTGACCTCAAGGTCGGCAGGGCCCACAGAGATGGGTACCATCTCACTGATATCTAGTTCTTACAATGTTTGAAATGAATTGCCTTGACTAGTTTCTGTTTTTGAGGATGAACAATTGTATTTAATATGGGCATTATTTTAGTATGCAACAAAATCAAATATTAATATGGGAAATTACGATTCAAGGATTCAAGATGTTCATTGACAGTATTCAAATGGCGTAAAGAGTAACAAATTGAAAGAATTGTTATCATGAATATGCTGATGTTTCTGCTCAACAGACCATAACTGAAAAATTCTTTGTTGAGAGGTTGACTTCAGTGAAACCATTATTCATAGTTAAGAGAATATTTTTTCTGAGTAAAAATTCAATTTAGAATATTGCTAAGCACTCAAAACTGCATTACAGGTTGTTCCACAGCAGAAAGAACCACTTACACAGACTACATTGATGGGGAATTTCAGAAAATTTTCCATAAACCCAGAGAATCCTGTTGCACCAAAGGAATGGTCTGTGATAGCCGATTACCAGACTAAAGACAGAACATTCATGTCTATATGTTTCATGAACAACGACTTGGTAGTTTTATCTGTACACTGTCGAAACAAGACACAAAGTCCTACTGATAGTGAGAATGAGGGTTCTGACTCCCCAGTCACAGTGTCCGGCAGTTTTGACAGATCTGCGTCGTTGACTCCACTGGCCGCAATGAGTGTATCAAGATGTGGCTTTGGTCTTGATGTTGTGGATGGCAAGTTGTTTGCTTGTGGTAAGAATACAATCTCAATATAATTAAATCTTTAACTGTTTCGTAATTTTGTTATCTTAATTGGTTGATTAACAAATGTCTATGCAGTGGTCGTCTTTGCCATCAAAGTGAATCAACAAATTAACTGTTTCACCTGAAGTTGATGTCTGTGTAATTTGGTGGAGGTTTTTTGCATGACAAATAAAAGCTGCTTACCTGGTATGGTAATTGGCGTTGTCAAATGCAGTTTTTTATTTTGATAGCAGGGGCTGCTCTGGCTTCTAAAAAGCTGGCGCCAAAAAAATTGCCAACTGCAATTTTCCGTCGCCAGTTTTGTAAAAGTGTCGCCATATTAGAAATCACTAGATCACTATATGACATGGCGAAATTGTTTAACATTATGTGTGACATATTCTGTAACGTCGGAGGAAATCCAAGTTTGCCGGACTCTTAATTCAATTTTTCAAAAGTTTGGTCTCGAGCAGCCCGTACACTAATTGTATTTTAATCATCAAAAGATGTGTGAGTGATTTTTTGTTGGCAGAAAACCAAAATTTTACAGTAATTTATTAGAAACATCTATTCCCGTGAATGAACATAAAACCGGAAATACTGAAAATAGAACTACGCATGTGTAAGAGTTTTCTAATTATGAAATTAAGACGGACATCCGGTCCGGAAATCACTCAACAATGACGTCAGTTTTCAGTAATTTATTAATTACATTATAAAATAAAATATTACTACAAAAATATGTTTGTTTTGTTATTTTTATAAATTAATTAACAGCATCAATTGTTTATTACACGTCTACTCAAATGCAGGTAAAGCTGCTTTTCATCAGAAAACTTTGTTGATTCATTTATTGCCGATTTCCGTTTAATAACTCCAAATAACACACCTGTCACTAGATACTACACAATACACGTGTATTAATGACCATAGAAGCAGACAAAGGATCTTTAATGATGCAATAGACGATTACCGATAAATTTAAAACGTGCATGCATCATTTTACACTATTAAACCTTGGCGCCAAAAAAATCGCCAGACGCAATATTTTGTGGCCAAATGAAAAAAAAATCGCAATTTGGCGAAGCCCAGCGCAGCCCCTGGATAGTGATTTTCCAAAGTAAGTCAGCCATTGTTGTTTCTATAGGGATCCAGTCTGAAAGTATGGGTAGTCCTCAAGGAAGCTTTACACAGGATTAACTCTAGTTTATACATGGTGTGGGGGTCAATCTGAAAGTATCGATAGTTCTTAAGAAGTATCACACATTCTTGAATGACTACATTGTGGTAATTTTGTATTGGACAGTGCAGTTCGTTAGATTTATTTTCCAATGAAAATAATTGTATGAATCATCACAAATCATAATTAGGGGGCCTCGTTGGCCGAGTGGTCAAGGTAGTTTGTCTACTATTGATCAGGAGGTTTGTCAACACTGAGATTGCAGGTTCGATTCTCACTGCAGGCAGGGTGTACTCGACTACAATCTTAATTGACAAGGATTGCCAGTTTTCCTAGCGCAGGTTGGGGGTATTCTCTGGGTACTCCGGCTTCCTACCCCAATAAAAACTGAATGCCATGATATTGCTGAAATTTGCGGTAAACACCATCAAACAAACAAACATAAATCATAATTTAATATTTAACTATATCATGTGACATGTATTAAAAATCTAACCAAGTATGGCTACTTTTTCCCAGGTGGGTATGACAGAGGTGAATGTCTCAAGTCGACAGAAATGTATGATCCAAAATTAAATAAATGGCTGCCTGCTGCTGACATGTGTGTTCCCAGAGGTCGCTTCTCAACAGAAATAGTTGGTAATGTGGTGTATGCAGTCGGTGGATCCAATGGTATTGAAGAGCAGAAGTCAGTGGAATGTTACGATTATGAAAAAAATAAATGGCGTATAATTTCACAAGTGGAGAAGGCTAAAGTCTCACAAGGTAATTTTTTTAAATTGTGCATAACCAAACAA
Organism: Limnoperna fortunei; assembly: GCA_944474755.1. Classification (NCBI taxonomy): domain Eukaryota; kingdom Metazoa; phylum Mollusca; class Bivalvia; order Mytilida; family Modiolidae; genus Limnoperna; species Limnoperna fortunei. Next base: position 18,925,298 of record OX104114.1, on the reverse strand, counting down.
TTCCTTGAAAAAGTAATTTTGACTGAAAATTGTTGTGTATGCCTGATAAATACAAAACGGGTGCATTTCTAAACTTTGACCTAAAAACCATATTTTGTGCATGCATTTTTAACCAATTTTGAAATTTTGTACTGAACACGGATCCAAAATATTTGTTATGGTATATATTTGTCCTACTTTCAAAAAAAAGGATTGCCAGTTTTCCTACCGCAGGTCGGGGGTTTTCTCCGGGTACTCCGGCTTCCTCCCCCAATAAAAACTGGACGCCATGATATAGCTGAAAAATTGCTGAAAGTGGCGTTAAACACCATCAAAACAAACAAACAAATACTTTCAAAAAAAATGTAGATTGAAGAGTGTGGTCCTTGTTTCTCAGTAGAAATAAATGCTGAAATCATGTATATATATCCATGAAAATATCAGTAAAAACAATGTTTAGTTAATTATATGTGTATATCTTGAGAAGTCTTAGATGATTCCTTAATGATGTGAAGCACACTGATAGTTTAAGAGGCCAAATAAGGTCTTACTGGACCTAATTGAAGAATTTACTATGTAATTCCTGTCTTGGAGTATGTAGTATTGGAAAAAAATTGTCTATCTTCTCACACTATTAGAGGACGCTAGCAATAAGGATAAAAAAACAATCTTTTAACCCAGCTATTAATCCATTAAATACTGACAACAAACCATTGGAATACTGCAATATTTTATTTGGCATTGGGGGTGGGGGGGTGGAGAATTTTCTCTCTTCTCTCTTGTTACCATCAAACATCTGGGAATACAAGTAAGCACAGATATAAGATGAATTTAGTTCTACTTGCACACGGACCAAATGTCACATAAACTGATAATTTGAACTTTTGATGTTTTAATTATATATTTCATTGTTTGTTTTTCTATTACAGCCTTAGTGTGTGTCGATGGTAAGTTGTATTGTATAGGAGGTTGTGTTGGACAAAATGGTGTTCCAGATTGCCAAGTGTTTGATCCAGCAAGCAAATCCTGGGCCAAAATAGCTCCATTGACAAAAGGTAAGATCGTTTTTTTGTTATTTCGGCATGTCAAAATATTGTGTAGGTGAGTTTGACAGTGAAACTGCTTGATAGATTGCTTTGCTTTTTGGTATGAGTAATAAATATGATGTGTAGAGATACATACTCTAGTTGTGTTTATTCGTTAAATTTTGAAGGAGTTATGTATAAAATGTATATAAAAAGTGACGGTTGAGCAATATAGACAATAGTAGATCTTGTTGCTTTAATATTTGATAGCATTCATTGTTATGATTTTTAAATGTGCATACTCTGCCTCCATTTTTGATTATTCAAATTTTGTGGGAGTTATGGGACTTTGACCATTTTAAAATATTAAATATTAAATATCAAGCACTCAACTTAAGTTTGCAACTTCTGATGAAGTTATATTATATTATAATATTCAAATTAATTAGGGCCCCGCCACTGTGTGGCGGACGCCCTATAGTGATCAGTCTGTCATCCTTCCGTCCGTCCGTCCGAAACTAATCATGTCCGGGCTGCAACTTTTTTATCTTTTGAGGTAAACTTTTGATATTTGGAATATGGGTAGATAATATCAAGGCGATATGTCGCACACCATGGTTGATCACCTTTGACCTTAAGGTCACATTATTGCTTTCTGCATGACAAATTCATGTCCAGGCTGTAACTTTTTGATCTTTTGAGGTAGGCTCTTGATATTGTGCATGTGGATAAATAATATCAAGGCCATGTGTTGCATGCCATGGTTGCTGACCTTTGACCTTGAACTTTGACGTTAGGTCACATTGCTTTCTGAATGACAAATTCATGTCCGGGCTATAACTTTTTTATCTTTTGAGGTTGGCTTTTGATATTTGGAATGTGGGTTGATATATCAAGGCGATGTGTCGCATACCATGGTTGTTGACCTTTAAGTTTGATTAGGTGACATTATTGCTTTCTGAATGACAAATTCATGTCCAGGCTTTTACTTTTTTATCTTTTGAGGTAGGCTTTTTATATTTGGAATGTGGGTAAGATAATATCAAGGCCATGTGTCACATACCATGGTTGTTGACATTTGACCTTGAACTTTGACCTTAGGTCACATTATTGATTTTTGAATGACAAATTTATGTCTGGGCTGTAACTTTTTTATCTTTTGAGGTAGGCTTTTTATATTTGGAATGTGGGTAGATAATATCAAGGCGATGTGTTGCATACCATGGTTGATGACCTTTGACCTTGACCTTAAGGTCTGCTGGGCCCACAGAGATAGGTACCATCTCACTGATATCTAGTTAATGTTAAATTTAAGGTAAGAGAAGCAGTAGTTTGACTAAATCTTCCACACTGTGCTCAGACAATGATATAAACTACCTTGTTATAACATATTTTGCAGGACGGTACCAGATAGCTGTCTGTTATCACAAAGGTCATATTTATGCTATTGGAGGCACAGATGGTTGGAACTGTTGTGGAATAACAGAAAGATATAACATTGAAAAAGACAAATGGAAACAGGGTCCAAGTCTGAATGTGGCTAGGAGAGGAGCAGGTTGCGATATTCTAAATGGTATCTTTAAATTATCTTTATATCATTAGTCCAGAAGTTATTGCATTAAAACCATTACCTCTGGTCCTGGTTTGTTTTTTAATAACAGTTTTGAATTTTGAATCTAATAAAGTTGTAAAATTGTAAAGTTGTAAAAATTACCCCAAAAAGTGTTTACCATTACATGTATTTATATTGTATTACCTTAGATGACCATGATTAATTTCCTATGTCCTGTAAAACTTACCCATGTAGCAATGCATATACTCTCTGTTTTAAATTAATCATTATTGAATATGGCCGGGTTGCAGGAAGTGCTAACCAGAGTTATAGTATAGGCGAGCAAGGAAAATAGGGTATCTATTTTATGTAATTAACTCCTCCTACAGTTTTCAACCCATATTCTGAAACTTCACATAAAGATTGCACATGTATTAAAGTTGTGCACCTGCTGTTATGGAACTGTTCCAGGATTTTTTTCCTAGTTTTCCAGACATGGGAACAGTCATTTTTCAGAACATTTGCAGAAGATGGTACATATTTTGTGTAATCCTCCTAAAGTTTTCAACCCAGATCTCCAAACTTAACAGAAAGATTGCACACTTATTGCACCTGCTATTGTGGAATTGATCTAGGATTTTTATACACCGCAGACTTGTTTGGGGGGTATATAGGAATCACCCTGTCTGTCTGTCCCGTCTGTCCACATCCCTTGTAAGAGCTTCTCCTCCTAAACCGCTTCACAGATTTTTATGAAACTTTACATGGAGGAAGTACATCATATGTACATGTAGATATGCATGAAGAATTTTTGTCGCTGTCGGATATTATTCAGGGGAGATAATTGGACTTAGACTTTTTAAATAAAGTATTCAGTGGGAGACCTCGTAAGCGCAACTCCTCCTAAACGGCTTGATGAAATTTAATGAAACTTAGCATTAAGGAAGTACATTATATGTAGATGTGCATGAAGGATTTTCATTGACCTCTGGTATCATGAAGGGGAGATAATTGGACCGATTGCGATGCCGGGGTATCTCTTTGTGAGCATGCTCACAGTCCACACAGGATTTTTTTTTCTAATTTCTCAAGACTTGGGAACTAAGTTATTTTTCAGAACATTTGCAGAAGATGGCACCTATTACGTGCAATCAACTCATCCTACATTTTTAACACAGACCTTAAACCTTCTTCCAAAAAATTGTAAACCATTCCTTTTTTATTAAAGCACTCGAATTTGCAACCTGGCCATTTCAGACTTGCGATTGTGCGCTTTTGTCACTATAGTCTCAAAACTTGATGACAAAAATTTGGCTATTTGTACAACATAGGACATGTGTTATATTTCAAAATGTGAATATGCCACCTAAAGTATATTATGAGCAGTAGAATTGTTAATGGTGTTCCAGATGCAGAGGTTATAAATAAGGTTTTGAAGTAACATTTATATTTTTTTAGCACATTTTATTTGGTTTTAGGTATACGTAAATGACACAAATCAAACAACCTCTCCAGTTATATTTTTCTCCCCCTTCCATATCTTTTTTTCCTAATTTTAGCACCATGTGTACTAATAATAGACTTTTATTTCAGGAAAAATATATGTAGTTGGTGGTAGTGATGGATCAAATTCCTTGAAATCTGTAGAAGTCCTTGACAACAATAACTTTGTCCTTGGACCACCAATGAGTATAGGTAGAGCCAATGTAGGTGTAGTTTCATATTCAGACCGTCTCTACGCTGTTGGAGGATTTAGTGGGAAAAAGTTCCTGGATACATTTGAATATTTGGATGCCCAGTCAGAAGAATGGTGCAGTTATATGCCAGTGGAGGATTGGGATAATGTTAAAGTTGAAAATGGTGAAAGTGGATCAAGTGTGCAAGAATTGGATGATAGTAATAAAGAGAACAGAGAAAATGGAAATGGAGAAAATGCATCCAGTTAAAAAAAGTTGTTATTTATTGTACATTAGACTATTTCAGTAAAGAGTGTTCTCAGTATTGTAAAAATGTTTTTTTTCTTGGGCATTGCTCGTTAATAATGTTGGGAATTACTCTGTATTTATAACACGTGTTATTATTTTATAATGTGTGGTAATTTTGAATTTAATATCTGTAGTTGTGCTACCCAATACACGATGTCAGTTTTTGACATAGTTTGTCTTAGATAGTACAACAGGATTGCTTAGCAACATAATATTTGTACACAATTTTTAACAGTTTCTATAGTGATAAACACTAGAACTAAGTCTTTATCTTTAAATTGCCATTATTGCAATAGAATTTTATTGGTTCTTTTAATATCAGAGCTCATTGAGCAAATTGGAAGAAGATCTGTTGTTTACAATTGTTTAAGTAACTATAGAAACATACAGTTAAGTGTTAAGCATGATTTTGAAATCCATAAAATATAACTAATCACAAGCCAAAGCTGCAGCTCAGCTTTAGTTAAGTTAGTTTTAAATTCAACTGGATTTTTTCTAAGTGACAGGCTACGGTCAGCCATCTTTGTTTAGGAATCGATTTGCTTTGATCACATCCAAGTTGTTTGATGTCATTTATTGTGGTTTTTTTCATAACAATTTTGCATCTACAGAACCAAGATGCTAAAATAAATTAGTTTTTTATCATGGAAGCACAGCAGTGAACTCGTAGTAATAGTGTCAAAGGAACTTAAATTTACTGACATAATAGTTTATCCCCAGCACAAGTGCTAGTGGTCAGTTATGTGTAACAAATACCAGTATATGTGTGTCAATTATTTAATTATTTACCTAAATTCCACAGAAATTTTTTAAGTAATGACAGCATGAAAAACAAATCTAAATTTTTGTAACCTACTACAACCGGTGATTGTAATGTACTTTTTTTATATATTTTTTGCCAAATGTATTGTGTGTTTTTGTCCTCAATAGAGCAAATGTAATGCTCCCTGGACATTATGCAACTATCCATTCAAAAAATCAACCAATCTTTGTAATTTTTAATTAAAAACATTGCATTTATAACTACACATTATATTTTCTTAATTGTTGATTCGTTTTGAAAATTTTCGTGGAAGACTATCATTTTCATTGGTTACCAATTAACGTGACAACAAGTGACACGTTTTTTGCTTATTAAATTTTGTTGCACATATTCACACACATACTTAAAAAGTATGAAAGTAATTATTTTAACAAATGAAACACAAGCAAACATAAATAAAAATAAGATTTAATTTTCTGTAGTAATAAGTTTAATTTAATTATGCCAGCTTCATCAAAATTTCTATTTTTATTGTACAGTATGTATAATATAAATATAACATTTAAATAATGTTTGTCAGTACCTAATTCATAAGTCCTAACAAAATTTACAGAGTATAAAGGTATTTGTTTTCCATGGATACAGTATGTCAAATATTGTAACTAAATGTAATGCTTGGTTTACCCAGAATTCCAGTTTTCAGAGTGTAATTATGACCTGATTTGTTGTAATTAATTTTACAAAATGTTATATGAGAAATAAAAGCTTTAATTACAAACTACCAAACTTCAATTTTTTACTTGGTCCAATATTTATTGCAAAAATTTGTGTTATAAATGTATATGTTTTCAAATGTATTTTCTTGAAAAGAAGTATTTACTGTATCTTTTCATTTTGCCAAATTGAGCACACACAAAAAAAGAATGCTATGAATTTCTTTGAATATTAAAACTTTAAAAGAAAAAATTATTTTTAAATTGTTGATCAGTACTTCAAAAAAAATATATTTCATAATTATCACTTGTCATTTGATTTCACTTTGTACTTTTTCATTCCAATTCAAATGGCAGCAAAATATTTCAAAATTCATTAATTTACAAAAACATTGAACTTTTAATATCAATATGAATTCCGAGGTCAGTGACACAGATATGATATTTTTTACGATGAAGTCTGTATTCAGTTGCCTGAATTGACTAAACAGTAGTAACACTAAATTAATATATTACTTGCAATTCAGTGAGTTAAAGTACCTGTGTTTTATGGTTTTTACAGTTTTCTTCATCTACTGTTTATAATCGTTACATTTTAATTGTTAGGATTCCCCCTTCACATGGGTTGGTCCATGCAGAAGCCTGCCTTTTTTTTTATAATGAAGGCTTATATTCATATTAATTTTTTTAATGTAATTTTATATAGTATTTCAGTGACAAAATTTATCACAGGGTATATGTTTGCAAGGCATATATTTTGCCAGGCTGTTAAGTTTTTGCCTTAACATAAAAAAAAAATGTGGATTTTACATATTTATATTCTTATGATTCTACATCTCCATGTAGCTGATTTGAAAAAAGTGTTTAAAGGAGTACTAGTAGATTCACAAAGGGCTATTTATAGCAGAAAAATTCTTACAAATTTAAATTTTAGAATCATAACAGTAGTGTCATAATTTTAGCCCATTTTGAGCTAATTTGAGCCACATGCACCGATATGAAATACTTTGTTGTAGAGATATATTTTTGCCCTATCTACATTATTGTATCAGGCAGTATATATCTAGGAGTGAGGCATATGTTTTCCATTGGAATAAGACTTGAAACAAATGTGATTTTTTTATATCCCTTTTTGAACTTGAAAGGTTAAGAGAAAACAGAAATATAAGCGAAAAACAAGTTTTAGGTCATGAAATATGTATATTTTGAAGGTTTTGAATGATTTCTTTGTTTATTGAAACATTATTGAACTTTTAAGGGTCATAATAAGGCCTTTGTGGACCTTTAAATCAATATCCAAATTCATATAAAATAGACTGTAATTCATCTATTTCAGCATGTAGTAAAAGCCATGTTTATTTCCTTTGTAAACACATAATTAAAAGTGTTATTTTGTATATGGTTATCACAATAAATTTTTAAGTTTTTGTAATCGGATTCAAATCTCGGATTTATCTTCCTCTATAGCATTATTTTTTTATGTGGTCATTAGTTTTGAAATTTCTTTACAAAATTTTAATTGCAGTTGGCAAATTATGTCTAGCATTTTGTCCGTTCTTAAATTTCCAGTAGTATGTATATAAATTAACACAAAACTGGAGGTGATGGAGCTGATTACTACCCTGGAGAAAACAATAGTAGCAGATTTTAACAGTGTTTCCCCCCTCCCCAGAGGTAACAGTCTGCTGTCAGCTACATGTATAAGTTATCATTTTACTGTGCTGAATGTTCAGTAAAAAATGCATGGACAGCAGGTATTTGCCAAGAATTCTTTTACAAGGATTAGAAATAAACAAGGAATACTCAGAAAATGTTAATTTCTATGTATTTTTTTAATTATGAAATTTCCACATATTCGATAGATGACAACAAATAACTTTTTAACAAAATGTTTAATAAAAGTAATAAATATTGTCAGTGTCTGTGATAACGATCTACAGGTTGGCATTTAAAACACTCTTACCCAATGTGTAAGACCATTTTGTTGAAACCATTGACATTTATATATAAAGTGAAATGCAGTAAATTTGCCCAGAAAAAACGTCCAGTAATACATTTCCCTAATTTTCAGTTGGAGCTATGCTAGACAGGGAGGTAACTCTGTAATTTAGACCAATTTTTGTACTCAAGTATGTTACTTTTACATTTAGTAATTATGATTGTGTTCATGTGACTTTGTCATTTCAATGTGTATCTATAGTTTGGTTGGACAATTTGGCCAAGGTTATAATGACAAATTATGTGTACAATTTATGAACTATAATATTTGCAGATTTTGTAGATAAAACATCAGTAACAGTGCTTCTTATAATTTTACCAATTTTTTCCCCTTTTAATCCCTGGAGTTGGTAGTGGCTTTGCAGAAAAAAACATGACACACAGGGAAGGTACTTGAGTATTAAACAATAAGGTAACACACACATAAACACATTTAACTAATTTCCCATGATGTGAGGACAACAAAAGCACCCACATACTGCAGCAATTCCATGTACCTACCCTGGGTGCAGTGTTTTATTAGAACAGCCCAAGAAGTCTAAAATTAAGTTGAATTTCTCATTTTTTTTTTCATTTTACTCAGTTTTGCATGACTTGTCATACTTAAAATAAATGACATTTCATACTGTATTGATTTTTAATAAGGACAAAAATAATTTTGTTATGAATTTCCTATGGAAAAGTTGCAAGCAAAAAAATTAATGAAACATCGTCTGCAACAGACGTAATATATGAGATTTACGCATACATAGGGTATATTGTAATTGCTCAAAAAATATCATTTATAGATTATAAGTATTAATTTAAACTTAGGCTATTTGTTTTATTCAGACACGACCATTTGTATTGGATCGTGTACTGCATTGAAATATTTTAGGATCCTATTGTATGATTTTAACTTAATTGACTATTTTTGCTCATTCATTATTTCAGTTTTGCATTACATTTACCCAGTCAAATAAAATTTCCATGAAATTGATTTTGTTTATGTATTCAAAGAATAAATGATGAGAAAAAGTGGGTTTGGTTGTGTGATTTCTGCACTGATGGAAGTTGTACCAGTATTGATAGAATATGTTTATATCTGCTTGTTTAGTACAAAGGGCTGTTCCATTTAGAATGCACCACAGGGAAGGCAGATAAGTTACTATCACTTAATTCTCACTGGGAAAATCAATTATTGAATCATAGGATCAAATTAAAGATCCTTTACCAGTTTTTGGCAGATTTAAAAAAAAAGACCATTTAAATTTAAAATTTTTTAAAAACCCTAGAGGGAAGAGCAATGGTTTACACACCCCTTTGGTTCTATGCATGGAGATGTTTAATTTATCTGTAATTTTAACATATCAGTATTTTTGTAATGGTGACCATTTTCATTGGGGAAATTTACCATTGCAACTAATGATTAACTGGCCATATTTTAAGGAGTCGTACAAATATTTGCAAGATTACAATTTTTTATTGACAGCTATAACTCTTTTCATACTTTATGGTTTCCTCTTATCTAATGCAGCATTTTCTCGAGTTGTAAAGTTTTTTTCTGGAAACATGATGTGAATATGGATTGTAACTGTCAGACAGCTGATTGTAATTTTTGGCAACTAATCAAATAGGTCCATACTTACATAGTATAATTGGGATTTGTACTCTCATACCAAGTACAAAAACTCCTTGTATATACCCAATAATTCCAGAAATAATGTCAGGGTATCAGTGTCATTCTTTTGTTATATTAATAAAATCCGGTTCTGAATTAATCCATTTGTTTTTATTTCTCACATGTGTGACGTTTTGTGAATGGCCTCTGTCTATTTCTCTATCCATCTGTAGTTGTGTACAGTCAAGTAGTTCTACAATCATAAAGTCATTTGGCATCTGCCATCATTATCTGTATATACTTCACAATTTAATTTTCTCTGAAACCACTGGCCAAATTGAACTAGTTCACAATGTTCAATGGATGTTATTTTGAATTATTAATCAAATGGTCACCACTGGTGGACTTTTTTTAGCTCACCTGACTCGAAGGGTCAGTGTGAGCTATTCTCATCACTTTGGGTCCATCGTTGTCTTCGTCGGTAAACTTTTCACATTTCAATCTTCTTCTCCAAAACCACTTGGCCAATTGGAACCAAACTTGGAAGGAATGTTTATTGGGTGGTTCTTTACAAAGATTGAGTTTTTGGTGCTGATCAAATATTGAACATGGCTGCCACAGCCATTAATTCGTTCTTATTGGCTGAATTTCACAAATTTTCTTCATATAAACTGCTTGTCCGATTGATTTGAAATATTGCAGAAATGTACCTTAGATGGTCCTCTACAAAGTTTGAGTTTATTGTGCCAATCCAAAATCCAAGATGGCCATCATCACAGGACATAGTATAACATAGGGATACAGGTCAATTGGTCCCAATTCCAATTCGTCCCAAGTCAATTGGTCCCAAATTTGGTCAATTGGTCCCATTTCCAATTTGTCCCAAGTCAATTGGTCCCAACTTGCATTTAAAATGGTTTTTTTTGTATAAGAGATTATTTGAGGGATTATTTAAGGAATACTTCAAATTTCTGAACAGATTATACGATATAATATGGTTTGGGTCTGTTTACGCCTAATAAACCGCAAAGCGGTTTATGAATGGTGTAAACAGACCCAAACCATATTATATCGTATAATCTGTTCAGAAATTTGAAATATTCCTTATAATTTAATGTTAACTATAAATCTTATAAATTTTTGCAGTAAAAACGTCGATGACGTCGTGGAACTATTTGAATTTTAACGGCGTTAGAATGGGTCATAGGTCACGCAAGTTCCCTTCCACACACTCCCAACTTTATTCATAAATATATAAAAGCACAACATAAAGAATATTGTCCATTTTAAGTCTTTACACAGTCTTCGATGCCACCAAAAGTCCAACTGACTTTAGAAGGGAGAAGAAGTTATTTCTTCTTTGCATTAGCTCTCCCATAGTTGAAAAATCTTTGACTGGCAACTTCTTGTTGCAGATCTCTTTGCCCTGGTTAGTTTCTGTTCAGATACTAACTGTATCTGTATGGGAGCATACCTTAAGATAGAAGAGATGAATACATGTACATTTTTGACATACTTGATGATAATTCTAAAGAAACTTGTACAGAATTAAAGAAGTAAATATCTTACATTAGTCATATTACGTATTTTGCAGGCAAATGGAGAACTACTTTATTTGTTTTTTTTTAAGTATAATAATAATATACCTGGCTTCTTCACTAAGTAGTTTCATCATCACATACAGTTAAAGAGACTGTCCCTTTAATAGCTTTACTGTTCAGGCGCTGGTGCCAGCCTTCAAAATCATTCCAACAGCAACGCCTTTGCCTGTTAATGCTGGTACAGATAGAACTTACAGACAAGCAGTGTTTAACAACAACATTATATGCTATACATCAACAACAAACAAATTAAATTAATAATTCTATATGACAATTATTAAGGCTGAAATAATTTTTTTTTCTTATGAAAAAGTAGTGCTTAACATATTCATTGGAAAATTTTTATAATACAACTGAATAAATAAAAGTAAATATGTTTCAATAAGCAAATTCAAAGGCAATAAAATTGAGGTATTCAGGTAATCTAATTAGCCAATTAAACAGTGGCACATGCCACTGACATCTTTGTTAATTTAATTATGATTAACAGACTTTGAAGACAAATAGGTTTTTTACCAATTTTTTTAATACTGATAGTTTCATTGCTGACCAAGACGTCAGTTATTTTAAATCTAATAAGCAATTTACAAAAAAAAAATGAATTTATATAGTGATGTAAGAATACACAAGACTTAAATGTAATCACCAATAAGGTATTCTGTCCAGTTAATCTTATTGTACAACATAATATTAAGTTTATTAATGATTATGGTCAAAATTATGGACAGCATAATATTAAGTTTATTAATGATTATGGTCAAAGAATGTGAAATATGGAATCAAGTATAAAAAAATAAATAAATAAGACTTATACCAGAACTACATCTTCTGTGTGTCCAAGAATTGCATAACCCACAGCATAAAGCCTGAACGGTAAAGGCATGGTGCTTCACTCGAACTGGTCAGGTGCAGATTACACATTTAGAAGACATGATGTCGAATAAAGTGATTTTTAGAGCTACACCTTTTTCTTTTATATTTTTTTCATTTAATGACTAAATTTGATTGGTTTTTATATAACTGACCCATCATAAGACATTATTTTTTTACCCTACCTCCCAAGCTGAAGTCACAATCATGGGCGTCTTTGATATTGTTTCTGTTACATTCAAAAGGGACGGTGAGTAAAAAATTTAATTGTAAAATATTGTAAAATGTACAAATGTATGGTTCAGATAAACATTTAACTGCTTGATGTTTGTATAATGACATTCAAAGGCAATCAGTTGCATTTATAGTTCCTTGAATTTTGAATTAAAACTAAAACCTTATGCTTTCAAAAGATAAAAAAGTAATTACGCTTATGAAACTAATAAGACAAAATTATAATACCATACAACTTTATATTTTAAAAAGAATGCACAATTCTCAAATTATTTTTAATAATATTTGTCATTACTTTTATATATAAATGTGTATATTAAATAACAAATTTTAACAAATTATAATTTGTTTTGAATTGTGATCTTCTTAAATTTCAATAACTTATTATTAATTGCTATACAAAACCAACAATTGTTCTAAATTATACTTTTAAAAAGCGTTGGGACCAATTTTAAAAGTGTTGGGACCAATTGTCCAAAAGTGGGACCAATTGGCACAGACTTGGGACGAATTGGCTGGGACCAATTTGCATGTGGGACCAATTGACCAGACACCTAACATAGGACCCTAAGGGAAAAACATACAAACAACTTCTTTTCGGAAACTGTTCCACACAGTGAGGCCAAATTATGAAGAAATGAAGATTAGATCGTTATTTTAATATTTTGAGTTTTTTTCAAGCCAATTGCAAATTCAACATGGCTTCCAGGGACACTATTGCATTCTGATTGGCTGAATTCTTCTTCTCATAAACCGTTTGGCAGATTGATTTAAAATATTGCAGATATGTACCTCTACAAAGTTTGAGATTTTATTGTCGATCCAAAATCCTAGATGGCCACCATCGCACATGACTTAGAATAACATAGGACCCTATGGGAAAAACATACAAACAACTTCTTTTCGGAAAATGTTCCACACAATGAAGCCAAATTATGAAGATTGTATAGTTATCTTAATATTTTGAGTTTTTCGAGGCAATCGCAAATTCAACATGGCCTCCAGGGCCACTTATGCGTTCTGATTGCTGAATTTCTAAATTTGTCTTTCGTAAACCGTTTGGCAGATTGATTTGAAATATTGCAGATATGTACCTTAGATGGTCCTCTACAAAGTTTGAGAATTAAGTGCCGATCCAAAATCCAAGAAGGCCGCCATCGCAGGACATATTTTATAGTTTAACATATATATAGGACCCTATGGGAAAAACATACAAACAACTTCTTTTCGGAAGCTGTTCCACACAGTGAGGCCAAATTATGAAGAAATGAAGATTGGATAGTTATTTTAATATTTTAAGTTTTTAGACCAATTGCAAATTCAACATGGCTTCCAGGGCCACTATTGCATTCAGATTGGCTGAATTTCAAAATTCTTCTCATAAACCGTTTGGTAGATTGATTTGAAATATTGCAAATATATACCTTAGATGGTCCTATACAAAGTTTGATATTTTAGTGCCGATCCGAAATCCAAGATGGCCACCATCGCAGGACTTAATTTAACATAGGACCCTATGGGAAAAACATACAAACAACTTCTCAGAAACTGTTTCACACAATGAAGCCAAATTATTAAGAAATGATGGATATTTTTCGAGCCAATTGCAAATTGAACATGGCTTCCAGGGCCACTAATGGGTTCTGATTTGCTGAAATTTCAAAAATCTCTTTACAAACCGGCCGCTTGCAGATTGAGTTGAAATATTGCAAAAATGTACCTTAGATGGTCTTCTACAAAGTTTGAGGTTTTTGTGACGATCCAAAATCCAAGATGGCCACCACCGTGGAACATAGCTTAACATAGGACCCTATGGGAAAATCATAGAAACAGCTTCTGTTCCATACAATGAAACCAAATAATGCAGGAACTTCAACATGTCTGCCAGAGCTGCACATGCGTTCTCATTGGCTGAAATTTCAAAATTTGTTTCCCTACAAACTGCTTGGCAGAAAGATATGTGATATTGTACCGGTATGGTCCTCTACTAATTTTGAGTTTTTTGTTTGATACAAAATACAAGATTGCTGCCACCATGGAACATCGCTAACCTATGAAAAAAACAAAACGGCCTTTTCTCAGAAACTGTCCTACAAATTGCTGATTGGAAATTCAACATGGCAACATTCATAGAAACAGCATCTTCACGTAAACTCTTTAGCATTTAATATCAAAATTAGCAAAAAAAGTAATGTCTTTTAAAATTGTTTTATAAGTAAGGTGAGCGATACGGACTCTTAAAGAGCCTCTAGTTTCTCACCTGATGTATAGAAATATATCGTGACTTCCCGTTGGTGAGATTTCTCTGTCTCACCAGGTGAGATCACTAATCATCAATTATGATGTCATTGACTTCAAGTAACGTATAGACAAATGGCTACCAATCATACTGAAGAAATGCCTAAAAAATCAAACTCGGTTGAGAAAAAGTATCAAATCACTCGTGGAAAGCCAATTCAAGAAATTTTCAAACCCTCGGGCAAAGATATCTGTTTGTCCTTGGATTTGAGATTTTCTTGTCTCGCCTTTCCACTTGTGATAGATACTATTTACCTCAATGGATGTTTATTAAATGATTATCTACGGTCAAATGTTTTATACACCTCGCCACACAAAGTTGCGGGTATGCCCTCCGTATGTATATGAGTGTCCAACTGTCTGTCCGTGCCTAAGTGGTTTCTAGAGGATAACTTAAAAATGCGTCAACGGATTTTGTTTAAACTTTACACAGCTGTTAAGTACAATAAAATGAGAATCAAGTTCGATTTTCATCACAATCCAATTTGTAGTTTTTGACTTGGGCCAATTAACAATACCTTTTTGTCAACAGTAGGCAGTTTCCAGATGATAACTTGAAATCACGTGAATAGATTTTGTTTACTTTGCACAGCTGTCAAGTACTATAAAACGAAAATCAGTTCAATTTTCAGCACAATCCAATTTGTTGTTTTCGACAGGCCAATTCAAATTTTTTTGGTCATCAGTTGGTAGTTAACAGATGATAACTTGAAATGAGTAAACCGATTTTGTTTAAACTTGGTACAGCTGTTCAGTACAATAAGATGAAGATCAGGTTCGATTTTCATCGCAATCCAATTTGTAGTTTTTGTTTCCAGATGATAACTTGAAATCACGTGAAAAGATTTTGTTTACTTTGCACAGATGTCAAGTACTATAAAATGAAGATCAGTTCAATTTTCAGCACAATCCAATTTGTAGTTTTCACAGATTGGTTTACAAAATGTAAATCATTCGAATTTTAAAACAATTCTGAATTAATTGATTGGAGATTGTTGGCGACATTGTAATTAGAAACATAAAAATTAACATATAACTCAAACATGTCAAAAAATATATAATTCTCTTCCCATTTTACGCACTCTTCATAGTCAGAAGATAAACCATTATACAAAAATGACTAATTAGTTTTGATAATTACAGACTAAGCTGAGTCGCTATTTGAGTAAACATTTATGTTACATATATTTGTGGTTTTATCAGTGGTCACTTTTACTTCCTAGTTGTCCGTCTCTTCGTTTGGGGCTATAATATCTAACAAAGTTTTTAATAAACTCACAGTAAACGTTTAGCGGTTCTTCAGAGTAATAATTAATATGCTTGTAACTTGAGATTGGTTCTTCATACTACAGAATCAAATTCTATAGCTAAGAAGTGACTGTTGACAATAGCACATATACATGTATACCAAACTATTGGCAAATTGACCACTTAAACCTACTTGTGACCCTGTGGTGAAAAGCATTACGTAGATTGAAGACCTGCATATGAATGTTTACTGGATTGGTTCTATACAAAGTTTTGGGGTTTTACCCCTATCGGAAATACAAGATGGCTTCCATTGTGCGGTTTTTAACACAGAAACCACTGAAGCCAAATATGTCCTTTCTGAAACATGTGAAAATAACCATATACTTATCAACAATATTCATTCGTTGATGCATGGTCTTATTCGACGTGACATTTGAGAAAATTTCTTTCCAGAAATTGATTAATTTTATGATATGCAAAATAAGCTGTTAAAAATAATTAAGAAATCGGCTTTTTGAAATTGAACCATATTTTGGCTTCTTGGATTGATTGATTGATTGATTGATTGATTGATTGATTGATTGATTGATTGATTGATTGATTGATTGATTGATTGATTGATTGATTGATTGATTGATCGATCGATCGATTGATCGATCGATCGATCGATCGATCGATTGATTGATAGTTTGTTTACATCCAGCGACCAGTATTTCAGCTATATTCAGGATGAGAACAAGGTAAAACAAATCGACAGTTAAATCAAAGGTAAAAGCTAGGGGTGGGATGGGAAATAGGGAAAACAATTTTGACTGCCGCCTGAAAGGCATGAATTTTGGATAGGGCATATACAACTATTAGCGACATCACGTGACTTGTGTGACGTATTTTTGTCAGCCATATTTGATTTTCCAATAGAAACATAGGGACGATTTACAAAAACGCCGATATCTTGTTAAATAAATAAAATATAAATATTGTTCCTGGTTCTACAATCACTTATCTTTCGAATGATATACATTTTAACAGTTTAAATTACTTGCAAAATACTTCCCATTTTGTTTGAAAAAAAACTTATTTTCTGCCTTCTGGTTACATTTTTTCAATTAAAAATATTCAATTATGTATCCCTTCTGACGTGAATTGCATACAGATGGTATTAATTATGTTTTGCACATAAATACATAAAGTATATAGGTTTTTAATTTTCACAATTTTAACACTTTAATTGATGATCTTCATACTCCATTTCATTTGAAATTCGCTGATTTTACCATTTTTAACATGGCGGATACATCTGAGTTCAGACAGGGTTGTGTGGCATTTTTATGGTCTAATTTATATCTCAGAAATTTGTAACATTTTTAAATAAGTAGTAAATATTTTAATAATTAAACAAAAAACATTTAAGAATAATTTTTTATGAAGTATTTCTATAAAAGTTAATTACAAAAATATCATCATTTTTGTCGCACTTTTCTCAGAAATAAAGTTAACCATAATGCAAGTTTAAATGAATAGGCTGTTCAATAAACATGATAAACTAACATCATGTATACAAATTTATGACAGTACAAGCTTTATCAGGATGACACAGCATGGTTTAAGTTTCAATACTTTAAACATGTTAAAGGTGTTCTAAATAGCAAATATGTCACAAATGTTTATTAGGTAACCATAATTAATTGATAATTTTACGTGATTTATTAGATTAAAAACTATAGTAATAGTTTTTGAGAATAAGAAAAAATGATATGCCACGGGGTAAAACAATAAACGAGAAACTCCTTTAATGCTAAAAATAAAAATACATATAAAAAATGGGGAAAAAATGTTTAATATTAAAAATATGATACAATTAAAACATACAAGTGTTATAATAATATGAGTTTGATATATTCTTTTATTGTGCTGTTAATGAAAGTTCAGAAAATTTTTAAAAGTTTGATAAACAACAGTCTTTTAATTAAAAACAGAGTTATCAAACCTAATTATGACAGTAATAGTTGCATATGGGCAGATAATTTTGGCTTTTGTAGCAGCTACAATGATGGGACTCTTCCCGAAATTTGCAAAAGGGTTTCTTATCGTGCAAGAAGCGTGGCACTCTCCAAACACTGTCGTTACTATAAATAAAAATCTCTTTGTCGGTAGAGGGATGTCAGGCTCCTGCGAGTCTCTGGTTTAAATTAGATGAAATCATTTGTTCAAAGTGCATTCCTTTATTACCATCTTGTGCAAATATTTGTGTTTTCTATTTCTATTGTTTCATATTTGTCACGTTATTCTGTTTGATTGTTTTTATAAATGGTTTTATCCATATACAGCATTTGATCCCAAACTTTCTTTTCATCATTCATTACAAACATCGTAAAAACTAGAACGAATAATCGTACCCTCGCTTTGGGGGTGGGGTGGGGGGTTTAGCTGGCAGTACGGAGATCGATCCCCGGAGGTGACTCGTGTCGTCATTTCATGCTCTAGATACCGTAACAATAATATATCTACTTTTCTTGTTTAAACAGAGAGGTTCTGAATAAAAAAATAAGTGTTTAACCATCGATAAGCAGGTACCTCAGTGGCCGAATGGTGATTACGATGATTGACCACGTAGTCTTTCAACACTGAGATCTCATTCACTGCGGGTAGGGTGTGCTCGACTCCAATCTTAATTTATTTTATACCGAACGGCGGGGTTTTCTCCTTTTAATCCCGCTTCCTCCCACGAGAATAACTGGACGACATAATATAGCTACAATTTTCTGAATCTGTATTAATTATTGTTACTGTAACTGCAGAAACTGTAACATGGAAAGCCGTGACAGTCTTGAAAAAGGGGGGGGGGGGGGTGGTACAAATTTAAATATTCTGCATATGCCAAAATAGTATGATAAATTTTTCCAGTAATCAGAACAAGTTTTTGAACTATATGTGTGCCTGATCCAGACAGGCACATTTATGGCATCATAAAATGTGCCAAAATAGTATCGTTAACCTTTTTTCTCGGAAAAACTTCAGTTTTGAAATCCCGATAGCACATGCTAATGTATTCATTAACCGCGATTTTTTCCCAATACACCCTTGGCGTCGTTTCTGTATTCTGTGGACGTCTCTTGTAATCTTTCACTTTAGTTATTTGTTTGTTTTTGTATTATTTTTATCATTTGTGTACAAATTTTCCTCTAATATATAGCCAATTGATCAAATTCCGGGTCCGGGATATTTTTTACAATAAACACTCGTATGGACTTCCGGTGTAGAAAGTGAGCCAGCTGAAACAGAGAAAAAAATAAATAACACATTCATTGTGTTTGTACTAATAACATCGGCTGTCATATGTGAAATACATATGTATGTTATATATTTGACGTATTGGTAATGCAAAAAAGTTATTCTGATTTATGTTCCAGACATAATCCTTGCTAATCTCAAATAATGTACTCTTAGACTTTCTACACCTACTATCGTCAGAGAATATGCTACGTATTATTATGACAGTTTCTATTAATTTTTTTCACGCATCCATATTTTATATATCCATCCATACTTATTGATATTCTGAGTTTATATGTCTATGTTTGTTTACCATTACATTTATTTTTATTGGTTTGATTGGATGTTTGCTTTACGTACAGCGAGCAGTATTTCAGCCATATCCAGGAGGGGAACAACTTGCCACACAATTCATCAATTGAAAAAGGGGTGGGATGGGATGCAGGGAACAAAATTTTGACTGCGACTGCGAAAAGTATGTAGTATTGGAGAATTTATTCTATTGTAGCGGCTACAATGAGCCTAGCTACTCTTTTTCGAAATCTACAAAAGGGGTCTTTATCGTGCAAGGAGCGTGGCACTTTCTAAACATGTTACCCACTATGGTCCGCAGCCAGGCTTTCCGTATTATGACCTGACAACCCCCCAACGAGAGGGTCTCCCGCAACCTGGGGAGGCACTGGGCTGCTTTGGGGTCGAGCACTGGGAAGCGTCCCAGTATTTCTTATTGGAATACACTACAAACACCAAAACCTTAATTCCCGCAGAAAACCTTAATCTCCGTGGGAAAACCTTAATTTTTTAAGGAATCCCTATAAAATTAAGTGTTGGTTTTTTAAATTAAGGTTGTCCCAGGGAAATTAAGGTTTTCCCTCGGAGATTAAGGTTTTCCCACGGAGATTAAGGTTTTTTGTTGATTGGACCCCTGGGTCGGTTTTAAGCCCTCTGGCATTGTTGTTGATAACGATCATCAGTTACTCTGCAGATTTATGACAATAGTTATAAAGCTATATATTTATGTATAAAATTTATTCTTGTCCAAAATAAATATGTATACGAATATCCCAAAATTAAAATGCATGAATGTGAATGCATTTTCTATCAACTTTATTTCAGAAAAGACGTATATTTAAAAATTATTATTATACAAATTATTAAAATATAATTTTTAAGTAACCGTTAAGTTATTATTTTTCCATTTGAAGATCGGTAGGTAAGAAATATAGAACAATCAATACACGGTCCGAACTTGTAATACACATCCGCCATACTGTTTGTTTACCTGTACAAAATGAAAGGAATAAAGGACGGATCATATTATTTATATATATTTGTTTTTTTATTCGCAGGTTTCTGGTTAAGTTTTTGGTATTCATATTGTTGTTGAACAAAATCTAACATGTTGTTTATTTTTCATTTTTAACCTTTCTTCGTTTTAGCTTTATATTTTTATTGGGTTGTTATTATTACGTTCGGTTTCTAATGATTTGATTTTTTTATTGTCGATTTTATTTAATTCAAATTATGTTAATTGTTAATAAAATTAAACGTGTTATTTGTTTTGCTTTCATAACAAATTCTTAGTTTTTACTTTATAAACATTTATTTTTTGTTATATTTTAATTTGCTCAGAAATTTATTTTCAATACAAAAGCACGTTTTCGCCGTTTTCTGTTATTTTCTATTCAGCTTTAAATTGTTTCAATTTATAATTTTAATTGGTATTACAGCTGTGTAAATTTATGATTTTTTTTTGTTTTTCTTGAACTAAAATTAGCAGTGTTTTTTAATCGATACTAGTTTATTTATAATTATTTCAACCCTTGAGACAAAAATGAATACATGCGTCCATTAACTTAAATGAAATCCTATAGTCGGGTGCAGCTCTTATTCCCTTCCGTCGAATATCATCGGAAAATCAAAGAATAATCGACTAATTAGAATATTCTTTACATTAATTTGACAAAAATTTCCAAATTGTTAATTTAACATTTCTTCGTTTTTTGCTTTTACATGTTTTTTTCAATTTTATTTTTCATTTCTTATATATAATTATGTTCGTGTTTTTAAGTATTTTAATTGCTTTATTATGACCTTTAGTTGAAGACATTAGTACAGTGTATCCAGAAAAAATTATGCAAAGTTAGATCCACCATCCTATCACAGGAGAAGACGATTTGTCTTTTTAGCTTAAAATGTAATCTTTGTTATGTTCGTTAAGTTCACGAAACAATTACTGTTGTTAAATTTTGTTGTTATTTTTCTAAATCTATATTTTTATATGTTCATAATTTGAAATGTTTACTCTAAGATTATGCAATAAACTTACTGAGATGGTCTCTTCTTTACTTCTATACAAAGCTACAACCACGGGTTAGTTTCTGCCTTACAGCCATCTTTAATCATCTGTTACGCATGTTGCATCAAAGTGCGCTTAGTAACAGATTTTCCATTGTTCACGTCCTGAATATAGATGAAATATTGCTTGCTGGACGTTAAACAACAATCAATCAATCAATCCATTATAACAGGAGGAACAATAACACATGTACCGATCCATAGTTAAATTCTGACAAAGTTGTTTTATATACTGTCGGTAGTATTTTCTCAATATTGTTCGTTTTTACAAGTTAACTCTATAAAAATCGAAGAAGATGCCCCCGCTAAATGAAGTCCCAAACAGGAAGTAGTTTTCCGACATATCTGAAAGTTGATAAAGACGTACAACTTGTGATACTGAACCACCCTGCCAAATTTCAAACTGTTCTTATGTACAGTTTCTGAGAAAGGCTTGACGGAAATTCGTACATACGGACGGACGTATTTACGTACAAATGAAGTCCCAAACAGGAAGTAGTTGTCCGACAGGTCTGAAAGTCGCTTAGGACGTAATACTTGTGATACTGAACCACCCTGCCAAATTTCAAATTGTCCTCATGTACAGTTTCTGAGAAAAGCTTGACGGAAATTCGTGCGGACGGACGGACATGAGTAAAACTTAATTCACCCCCGACATGTCGTCGCGGGGGCATAAAAAATGTTTATTTGAAAATTGGTACTAGGGCTTAATTGTAAAAATCGCACTACAGATATTTATAGTCATAATTAGTTATGATATTTATTTTTTAGTCCTCTGCTCAAATTAGTGGTCAGCATTTCCTATAATTAGAGAATATAACTACATATACAATAGAGCAAAGAAAATAATCAACCAGTCAGAAAGAAGCTTATTATATGTCCAATGTAGATGGATAGTTCTATCTTTATTCTCCAAATTCAATGAATACAATGGTTTCAGAGCGAGAGATTGAATGTCATACAAATACAATAAACAAATACAATATACAATAAACAAGTACATTATACAATAAACTAATAGGTATTGCAACACCATCTACTTTCTTATACAATCAATACCATATATATCTCGCAAATAATTATTGTTACAAATAATAGCGATAAACAGAAAAAAACAGAATAGACAAAATTCAATACCTTATCGGTATCAGATTTGTCAAGTAAAGTTTACCTTTTTGTTGTTAATATCTACAGATCTGCTGAGTTTTCGTAATGTGGTCGGGGTTTTACTGTTAAATAATTGACGAAATTTAATTGTGTTCGGTGTATAAATATACATTCTAGAAATAAATTTCAGAAAAAAACCGGGTATTGTAAGATATAATGATATTCATCACCGATTTCGTTTTTATTACACAACGGACAAAGTCTATTTTCTCTTTCTATATTTTTCCAACGACAAAGCTCTATTGGCAGTTTATGATTACCTAATCTAAATCTACAGAGAATATTATTTTACAAATTGAATCCAAGAAAATACGTTTACTTCATTCGATTTACATATTAAGAGCTTATATATCATGCTGGATAATTTTGACTGTTTACCACATATTAGTTTACACCAATAAGAAGTAACTGGTAGTTTAATTTGTATGTGAAGTGGGTATCTACCTTACTCTCCATATATCCTTACACTAGGAGTGCTAGACTCGAGATTCAATAGCAGCTTACAATATTTCAAGTGCAACATTTCTAAGATATCACAGTTTTGGAATCCCCAAACTTCTGCTCCATATCTTGTCGAAAAGATCTAATTGACAACTAATAGATACATTATGCAGACGGCCTTTATTTAGAATTTCATACATTGCTATAAAGGCTTTCTCTACGAGGTATTTTTTATTTTTTTTAAAAGAGCCCGTTCTTTTGAAAAGACTGAACCCCGAGTTATATAAATTCACTTACAATTTCTAATTCTCTTTCCTGGAACGTGAATTTAAAATTTCGTGAGATTGCACCTTTACTGAATATCATAACTTTAGTCTTATCTATGTTTAATTTTAGCTTCCACTTTTCGCAGTATTCTTGAAAGAAATTTAGACCCAATTGTAAATCGTTGGCAGACTCTGCCAAAAGTACATTTCTGCAAATAAGATCGTAAATAATTTTACGTATACATCGAGTTCACTCTCTAAATCGTTTGTAATGGTTGTCAACCCATAGATAGATTGTAATATGATCGACATGTGTTAATTTGTTTTTCCAGTTGCAAGAATTCGAAAACCAGAGATATATGCACGGAAACTGATGGCGTAATACATAATGTCTTAGTAGTAAAACGTACAATATAAATTATCTTTCAACATATAGCTGAAATGGCACCGTGGATCAAATTTACGGTAAAGCTGTTCAAACTGCATATTGTAAAGCTAGCTGCGTTGTTTGTAAGCGATATAGCTGATTTTGTTGAAACCCTTTTGTATATATATACGCGGTTAACGGAGACGAATCCGAATTGAATGATAGATCGATCGGTACAAAAATCTAATAACCTTATAAGGTGAGGTGATGCATTCTAGACCCCTTTTTATCACGGGGCCTTGTGGACGCCGATTAATAATCGCACCCCTCCCCCCCCCCCTTTCCAGACCCCATCCACCAATGATGTGCTACAATACATAATATATGTAATGGAAAAATAACTACAAAATAAATAATTTATACACAATCTAACAAGACATATAGTCCAATATTGTATTATTGACCAAGTACACAATATTTCTTCCGCAGAACAATACTGCACAAAAAATGATGTGCTCTGTTGGAGTCCCATCTTCGCTAGCCAAGGGTTACGATCCGATACTCTTATCTTCACAAGAGTATCGGATCGTAACCCTTGGCTAGCGAAGATGTTGGAGTCCTAGCTATAGGCTTGCATTTTTCTGAAAAAAAAACATGATAATAATTTGTATAATTTCATACTGGCGGGCAGGGTTACAAATGATACAGAATATGAATTCATAATTCCCATTCTCGCCTACAGGATTTATCGAGAATAAGGCCCAAATTAGTTACTTTTCTA
The DNA here is from genome assembly GCA_944474755.1 of Limnoperna fortunei. NCBI lineage: Eukaryota > Metazoa > Mollusca > Bivalvia > Mytilida > Modiolidae > Limnoperna > Limnoperna fortunei. Next base: position 18,900,776 of record OX104114.1, on the reverse strand, counting down.
TGAGGACATATAAATTACTTTGCCTTGTTATTTCTTAATACCTGCAGCCATAAAAATGCCTAAATCACTAACAGATAATACAATAGAAAATATAAATATATACATACATCTCTTTATACTTTATACAGATATAACAATATTATATTACGATCGATACTTACAGCATTAGCTATCTAATTATATCAAACCGGAGCTTCTTAACTAACGATGTAAAATAAAACAGCATAAATGTGTTTTTAAGATGATTTAAATTTTGTGTATTACTGCTTATAAATTGTAAATTGAAACAATTTGAAGCTGAATAGAAAATAACAGAAAACGGCGAAAACGTGCTTTGTATTGAAAATAAATTTCTGAGCAAATTTCAATATAACAACAAATAAATATTTATAAAGTAAAAACTAAGAATTTGTTATGAATGCAAAACAAATAACACGTTTAATTTTATTAACAATTAACATAATTTGAATTAAACAAATAAAATCGACAATAAAAAAAAATCAAATCATTAGAAACCCAACGTAATAATAAAAAGTCAAAATAAAAATATAAAGCTAAAACGAAGAAAGGTTAAAAATGCAAACAAACAACATGTTAGATTTTGTTCAACAACAATATGAATATCAAAAACTTACCAGAAACCTGTGAATAAAAAAACAAATATATATATAAATAATTTGATCCGTCCTTTATTCCTTTCATTTTGTACAGGTAAACAAACAGTATGGCGGATGTGTATTACAAGTTCGGTCCGTGTATTGATTGTTCTATATTTCTTACCTACCGATCTTCAAATGGAAAAATAATAACTTAACGGTTGCTTAAAAATTATATTTTAATAATTTGTATAATAATAATTTTTAAATATACGTCTTTTCTGAAATAAAGTTGATAGAAAATGCATTCACGTTCATGCATTTTTATTTTGGGATATTCGTATACATATTTATTTTGGACAAGAATAAATTTTATACATAAATATATAGCTTTATAACTATTGTCATAAATCTGCAGAGTAACTGATGATCGTTATCAACAACAATGCCAGAGGGCTTAAAACCGACCCAGGGGTCCAATCAACAAAAAACCTTAATCTCCGCGGGAAAACCTTAATCTCCGCGGGAAAACCTTAATCTCCGAGGGAAAACCTTAATTTCCCTGGGACAACCTTAATTTAAAAAACCAACACTTAATTTTATAGGGATTCCTTAAAAAATTAAGGTTTTCCCACGGAGATTAAGGTTTTCTGCGGGAATTAAGGTTTTGGTGTTTGTAGTGATAGTTTGTCATTTAATACCATATCAGCTGGAGCAGTTTAAAAAGCCGTCTTAACAAGGAGAATTGTAAAATGAACAACTTTAATCCTACATAATGCACATCAGTTAGCAACCAGTTTATTACTAGTGTTCATAACAATACTGTTATAAAAGTCTAATTGACACAGTTGTCTCCTTGCACAGTAACACTTAAATGGAGATCCCTTGATCTCTTGATTGTCAACAGTTTTGACCGGTTGCATGATTTAAAATTTTAATTTTATTGTCATTGGCATCAGAAATCATCATTTTTTGTCATATTCTCATGTTTATCATGTTACAACACCATTTGTTAATGCTGGTTCCCACCTGATTCGACTTAAAGCATAGGGATAAAATACTAGCCAGAGATTGCACACATTTACTGAACAAATTTAAACATTAGTACAAGTAATAAAAAATGAGTGTCTTGATAGTCATAATCAAATGCATACGCAGATTAAAATTAAATATTTATGACTATCAAAACACTGTTAGGAATATTATGATGTATACAAACACTTCATGTTTGATTTTTTTCTACATGTAAACCTTTATTTGTTAATACCTTTTATGGCTACAAGTACTGAAGTAGATAGAAAAATAGTTGCTCTTCTATCCAGTGCTTTTTTCATTGATTAATGATTAAAGGTAGTTTACTTCCCTTATAATAATGAAGTAGACAGAAAAAAAACTGAATCTAAGAGTGTAATTGTTATAGAAAAAGAGAAATAATCTCTGGAAATCCACAATTATAATGAAATTGATGTAAATAAAAGAAAAAGGTATGTAACGACTGGGAAATTAATTATTTGTAGTCCCACAGACTTCTCCCTAGTGTCTCCCTGAAGTCTTCCTATCAGGGCCTCACTTCTCCCTGTTTGGCTGCCAGGGAGAAGGGAACTTCTCCCTACTTTTTTACAGTGTGGTGACCCCTGGTTGTATATATTGATTGTGCATTGATACATGTAAATAAATATATACACATATTAGATCTTAAAATGATCATATGCAAAAGTGACTACAGTTTCCAAAATCCTAGCTAAAACATTAACCCTGATTTGGTAGTTAAATTTATACATTTAGATGATACGGAACCCCATTAGACAATTCAGAAGGAAATAATGGGGGGGGGGGACCACTTTGTTGTTGAATTTATTAATACATGTAATAAATGAGATAGTATAAGTATTTTTCTTAATTTGTTTGTGTTAAATTATTGGAATACATATCAGATGATAACAGATATAAAAACAAAGCTACTATTAAGATTGGCACTTCCATGTATAACAAATAACACTAAAGCTACACCAGCAATGTGCCATGTACAAACATTTAGAAATATCTTGACACCTGTCTTATTTCCTTTTTTGTATAACTCATTATTTTAAATAATTACATTTTTTTATTTAGTTAAGTGTGTTATTCAACACTTGGTCATAGTTTTGTGTTTAATTCAACTAGCAGTACATATAATTTCAATTATCTGATTATAATTCACTTCTAGACACAGTCCAACACATTGAAAAGTTCTGTATTCAAACCTTCCAAAAAAAACTCGGTGTGAATCGACTCGATTTGGGGGTTTTTACAGTCCTACACTGATAAATTAATACCCTCGGTCTGACGGTTGTTAGGGTTAGTAGTGCATGGACTCAACCATGGTGGTTTTGTCGAAGCCCAACCTTCGGGATACTGGTCAAAGAACTCGGCAGCATATGTCTTACTAGCGGCAGGGCTGCTCCGGCCTTCTCCAGTACCCCACATGGGTAGGAGAGTTTTCGCACTCAGACCTATCGTCGAGCTCTTACATGTGCAGAGTGACGGTGCAAACAAATTTGGTTTCTCATTTAATAGAGTATTAATTTTCATTATTTTCTGCAAAATTTGCATTAAATTGAGCATGTTAAGTGTTAACTCAAATTACAGTATCCTCATGAAATGAATGAAATCATTCAAAATTAAGCTAAATTTTTAATTTTATTAAAAGTTTTGTATTAAAAGTGAAGAGATAAGTCAGTATGGTTATTTATGAATGAATCTTAAGGTAACTGGCAATTTGATCTTGAGAGCGCCGATGTTTACACCTGTCCTGGTAAACCTTACCCGAGGTATTAATTAACGGAAGGTATTTCCACAGCTTTAATCCATTAAATAAACAATACAACAGGAAATAGTGACAAGTGTCACTGTTAAGGATAGCACTGCGGCAAAAAAATAAAGCACATTGCTTAAAGGGCCTGGGGAGAAAGAACACTGCATTGAATTTGTACACTTTTGGGATAATGAAAATAGAAATATATTAAGTTGTGATTCTTTTTAAAAAAAAACATTGAAATTTTGATGGAATATTGCAAATCCATACAGTACATTAGCTAGTTCATGTACATGTATCAATACAACAATTTACATAGTTTTATGCTCAATGTTCACCAATAACTTTTTTATACTTGGGCCATTTTAGCAAATAAATAATGACTGAATTAAATTGCATCCATTTTTGTGTTTATTTTTTTCAGGTTGAATATGACATAACAGACATGTCTTTGTTCAGAAAGTTTCTCCATGGTAACCAGGATGGCTCACAGAAGACCACTCCTGCTGGACTGCAGACCATGGGGGTCCAGTTACAGAGGAAGTTTGCCAGAGGGGTTCAGTATAATAGTATGTACATGTAATGATGTTAGATTTAATTCATCATTTCAAATGTGATGGTATGGCCAGGGCTAATGAAGGGTCTAGGTATTGAGTATTTATCACAGCTATTTAAACAATGTTTTGTGAGTTCTCTCCTGAACTAGAAAGAGTGCTCCAGCTTAAAATGGCATGGATTGTCGGTTTTACTAGCCTTATGTCTGAAGTTCTCGTTTAGTTTTCACTACTGTATCACCCAATTAAAACTGAACACCATAATATACTGTCACTGAAAGTGGATATTTTTTAACCATTTAATGTTAAGCTGAATTTTCCTGCTGTAATAATCTGATTTTACTTTTATGATTGTCAGATTAACTGCAGGATTTTGATTTATTTTTACAAAATTAAAATATAATATACATCTCTAAAGCTTCAGATATTGCAAGATATCCAGAAACAATATAAAACTTGTTCTTTTCTGTCTCACCGTTGCAATGATAAAACGAGTCATAGGTCATTTCACCATATACGGATAATTGTGACTTAATAGCAGTAAATCGTGCTAATTTGCATACAACAACAAACATTCCATGGAATAATTGCCATTGATTTCTGTATTGTTTTTCAGAATATTATAATTAAAAACTTGTACAACTTTTTCTGAATTTGATAAGATTCTCAGATTAGGAATAGATGAATAATAGTTCCAATGATTTTTTTCCCCTTGTCAATGTAAATAAAAACCATCTTTTATTTGAAGGGTTGCATGTGTTAAAATTTGATGTATTGTGAGGTACTCACAGTTTGCAACAGTAAAACCAAGGATTTATATCTGCAGATTTTCAATACTGTACATGTACAGTTAACCCCATAGTTTGGTGATTCTTTGTTGAAAAAGGTGTTATTTTTATTGTTGATTCTTCATAGACTTAAAAATAATTGTTTTTGATTAAAATTCTCTTTCAGTGAAAATTGTGATTCGTGGAGACAGAAATGTTGGGAAATCATGCTTATTTTATAGACTACAAGGTCAAAAGTTCAAAGAAGAATATATTCCTACAGAAGAAATTCAAGTATGTAAATAGTATATGTAATATGAATTTAAGTATTTTATTTATTCTTGTGCATTAACAAGAACCAAATTTTGTAATTTTTGTCCTACATGTATATTTTATTGCACTTCACCATATTTCAATTTATATTTGTCTTGAAGGAAGACAGAAACACTGATTGACTTTGAAAAATATTGGACAAACTTTTTTCTGGATGAGGTGTTTTAAGGAGGGGGGAATTAAATTTATTCTGGTTGTTATTTTAGTTAAAAAATTCTCTACAAATAAATTAAAATTAGATCTTAAATCCTGTGGGCAGTTGCCATTAGTTTTTGAAATTGAACCTACATTTATAAATGTCATGTTTTTCCACAATAATCACCTTTGGACATGTAGAATTTGCATGTTTTGTGGAAACAAAAAAACACATTAAACAAGGAAACTATGACAAAGATCAGCCAGTGGGATTAATGTTTTTCACACTATGCCCAATCACATACAGTGGGAGTTGTCACAGGTGTCCACCCTGCCCATTCACATACAGTTGGAGTTGTCACAGATGTCCACCCTGCCCATTCACATACAGTGGGAGTTGTCACAGGTGTCCACCCTGCCCATTCACATACAGTGGGAGTTGTCACAGATGTCCACCCTGCCCATTCACATACAGTGGGAGTTGTCACAGGTGTCCACCCTGCCCATTCACATACAGTTGAGTTAGCACAGGTGTCCAACCTGCCCATTCACATACAGTGGGAGTTAGCACAGGTGTCCACCCTGCCCAATCACATACAGTGGGAGTTGTCACATGTGTCCAACCTGCCCAATCACATACAGTGGGAGTTTTCACAGATGTCCACCCTGCCCAATCACATACAGTGGGAGTTAGCACAGGTGTCCACCCTGCCCATTCACATACAGTGGGAGTTAGCACAGGTGTCCACCCTGCCCATTCACATACAGTGGGAGTTAGCACAGGTGTCCACCCTGCCCAATCACATACAGTGGGAGTTGTCACATGTGTCCACCCTGCCCAATCACATACAGTGGGAGTTAGCACAGGTGTCCACCCTGCCCAATCACATACAGTGGGAGTTGTCACAGATGTCCAACCTGCCCATTCACATACAGTGGGAGTTAGCACAGGTGTCCACCCTGCCCAATCACATACAGTGGGAGTTGTCACATGTGTCCAACCTGCCCAATCACATACAGTGGGAGTTGTCACAGATGTCCACCCTGCCCATTCACATACAGTTGGAGTTGGCACAGGTGTCCACCCTGCCCATTCACATACAGTGGGAGTTGGCACAGGTGTCCACCCTGCCCATTCACATACAGTGGGAGTTGGCACAGGTGTCCACCCTGCCCATTCACATACAGTGGGAGTTGTCACAGATGTCCACCCTGCCCATTCACATACAGTGGGAGTTGTCACAGGTGTCCACCCTGCCCATTCACATACAGTGGGAGTTGGCACAGGTGTCCACCCTGCCCATTCACATACAGTGGGAGTTGGCACATGTGTCCACCCTGCCCAATCACATACAGTGGGAGTTGTCACAGGTGTACACCCTGCCCATTCAACTAGTGGGAGTTGGCACAGGTGTCCACCCTGCCCATTCACATACAGTGGGAGTTGGTACAGGTGTCCACCCTGCCCATTCACATAAAGTGGGAGTTAGCACAGGTGTCCACCCTGCCCATTCACATACAGTGGGAGTTGGCACAGGTGTCTCCCTGCCCATTTATAGAAGTGGATCCCGACTTGCTTTTTCTTGCCTTTATCATTAGACTTGTAAGTTTAAAATAGCAGATACAATTTTTGTTGACCATTGCATTTTTTAAGTAAGAAATGTAAAGTGGACTTTGGTGGACTGCACACTATCAGGTCGAAATTTGTCAAGGTGAAGCTTAAACAATGACAATTTCATAATTAAGAAATAAACAATTGCTGACTCTTTTACAGGTTGCAAATATACAGTGGAATTATAAAACAACTGATGATGTTGTGAAAGTGGAAATTTGGGATGTTGTGGATAAAGGAAAGAAGAAAAAGAAAGTAGAAGGACTGAAACTGGACAATTCATCACAGGTTAGAAACAGTAACAGATCCAATATATACAAATACTGTAATAATATGTGTTATGTGTTCAATAAGTTAACTTATTGGTGTAAACTCAGTAGAGATTTATAGATATGTCTGGTCACAACTTAACATTATCATTGCTGTTGTGAAGTCATCATAATTTGATGACCAATTTGCTTCTGTTCAAACAAGGAGGGTCCTCGGTGGCCAAGTGGTTAATGAATTTTGTCTCCTATTGATCACAATGTCAACACTGAGGTTGCAGGTTCGAGGTCTCAATGTAAACAGGGTATACTCGACTCCAATCTTAATTGACATGGATTGCCAGTTTTCCTACCGAATGTCAGCTTCCTTCCCCAATGGCTTCCTTCCCCAATCAAAACTGAATTATAGCTTAAAAATTGCAGAAAGTGGCATTAAACATAAATCATACAAACAAACAAACAAACAAACAAACAAACAAATACATCAAACTAGTGGAATGAATGTTTTTTCACCCAATAGACAGAGTTATTCTGTAAAACTGTAAATAACTGTGTTAGGGGTGAGAAAAAGAATAAAACACTAATAGCAGTACAAGATTACAAGAATCTTGAGACAGCTAGGCTAAGATTAAACGTCTCACTTAATCAAGAAAATTAAACGCAATGGAGCCTAGTCATAGAGTAAAACCTTACCATTTGGTGTGTTATTTTTTACATCTTTATAATATAAAAATATTGAGTTTCATGTATGCTTGTGTTGATTAAATGTTATTTAAATATTTGTCATCATTTTGCAAAGTATTACAAAAAGCATTCAAATATTAAAACTGAGCTATAGGTTGGCCTACAAAGATTAAATTTATTAAAACTTTGTCCGGAACATTTGTTTTATAAACACAGTTATTGATTTATGATGATAGTACACATGTAAGTCTGTATTGACTTTGAATGTTTATATATTACAGGATGTCCCAGATGAACCTTGTTTGGATGCAGAGTTCATGGATGTGTACAAAGGAAGTCATGGAGTTATATTAGTTTATGACATAACAAAACAATGGTAATATTTTTATACCCTGTAATGACTTTTTTAATTGCATGTTTTTCCTCACATGCATGTACATGTAGACATGCAGACAAAGGTACATGTATTATCTTTCTGGGGGTGGCAACAGCATATATCAATTAAGTAAAGTTTGTTATTTCATAGGGTTTAAGATCTAGACTTTTCATATTTGATCCATAGATTAATTATGCTTTAAGTTTATTGTCTGTCACATGCTTAAAGTCATTTTGCTGATTTTAAGGTTAAATTTTATCTACTGACCGCATTTATGGAATACTAGACACTATATCACTAAATCTTGACCTCAATTTTAAGGTTGAGTGATTATGATATATTTGAATCCATTTTGACCAGTAAAAAAGCAATCGGCTATAGTTGATCAAGGGTATATACACCAAAACAGTTTCTTATTTTCACTAGACTGAAGCTTTTGCCATCACTTGTTAGTCGCAGGTCGTAAGATGGTCGCTTACTAAAAATAGAACATAGAATTATCATCATTTTTTCCTTAGTTGTACACATTTAAATGTATTTATAGAAAAATTTAAAGAAATGCTCAAACAACTTGGTGTAGGTGAACATTTGCTAACATTAAAAAACATTGTTTTTGGTTACAGAATTGAGGTAAATGAATATTTTTCTATAAATTATCTCCTTACATTGTTTATTTTTGTAATACACAAAACTTACTATCTATCAAATCAAAGGTCAAAGAGTTTGGATATTTTCAAAGTTTTTAAATATGAGTTTATGAAAAGACAAGTGATATCATTGTATAAAAAAGATCAGCTTTGTAAGAAAGTACAAAATATTTTGTAAATCTATTTTTGATGCAAGCACTTTAAACCAGGTTGTATCTTGACATGTACGTGTGATGTGTACTGTAGTGTGTATTTGGTTTTTTTAAATCCTTGTATTACATTTAAGCGAACGTCATAAATTGTTCTGTTGTAAAGTATCGATATGGATAATGATGAAGAAATCTAAACAAATAATAAATACTTACCTTTTAGCTGTTGGAAAACATGTGTGATCAATACACACATAACGGTTTTTTCGTCACGGTCGATGAACAATAAACACAGTATAGCAAACAAAATTTAAATCGGAATGAACTTGATCATTATCCGGAGACAAAATTTAATTGTAAAAATGTAGACCACGTTTTGTGTAAAATTATTATTTTTAAAACAAAAACACTAAACAATTTTCCCTAGTTGTTTTGCAACTGTATGCAGGGATACACGGAGGAAGCTGTAAACCGTGTAATGTGCAATAAAATGTTTTAAGTGCTAAAAAAAAAAAAAAAATAGAACATAGCAGTCAACACATGTTTTTGGTAAATATCTCAAAAATGATAATAGGTTAAGAAACAAATGTTATTTCAAATTTCATCCTCACATTAAGCTTTACATATTTTCCTCTTAGTCTAATGTTGTTTAACAACTTTCTGTAGGAGTTAATTGCACTAAATTATGATTTTTGACAAAATTGTCAGTTTTACAATATAACTTGAAAACTATAAGATTGACATTGTTAATTGCTTAAATGCTCAGCAAGACAATGCCTACAAATCACATAGTTGGTCCAAAATTGTCTGACCACTCTTTATAAGAGTAATTGTCCTTAAATGACAATTTTTATTAAATTTTCAGTTTTTCCCTGCAACTTAAAAACTATAACAGAGTGAAACTGTGAAGTGCAGAAAGGATCAGCAATACAAGTCCTACAATTCACGCTATTGGTCTCAAAGGTTCAGATGACTACTTATAGGAGTTAACGCCCTTTAATGACATTTAGACAGTAAAGCCAGATTTTGCATCAGAAATTAAAAACTAATAACTACAGTGAAACCTGTCTTAGCAACCCCCTCCATATAATGACTTCCTGTGTTATGCAACCATATTTATTCCTCCCAAGAATTTTCCCATTCATTTTAACTTTATATAACAACTCCCTGTCTAATGCGAGTAATGACAGTGTTTTCTGTTCCTTTTGACCAGAAAAAAAACCTTTTTAAAACAACTATCGAGACGATTAAAGTCATTAAACAATAAATAATCCTGAGGAAAAGAAGATTTGTAGACTATTGTCAATTTTCATGCTTCTTTGAAACGTAAAACTAAAGTTTGGAAAAAAATGGTGATGTTTCTTACAATGTTGTGTTTATTATTTCTCACTAATGAGACATCGTGGTACCTATTTTTAGCCGGTTGAGATATCCTTGTCTCAACCTGTGGGTGATATAAGAATTTCACGCTCCTTTTCCCGTAAAAATGTATTGTGCCGTCAACTGTCGGTTCAGCAATAAAAACTATAAAATTTTTGCTTTAGTTGTGTTGGTTTACTATGTTTTTTAAAATATTAACATGAAAACAACATATTTGAGCTTCCATGACCCAATTTATACCACAATATAATAGCGATAAACATCAAAACAAACACTGTGACACAACATGTGTACACTGGAGATTATGTTCAGGGTAGATAACTCTATTTGTTGCCACCCGCGTAAAAGATTTCTTTTGGTCTCCAACTCAGCAGAGCCTCGTTGAAGACCAGAAATCTTTTCACTTGGGTGTCGGAGATTTTCCCGTCTTGCCCTCCCACTGGTGTTAGATCCTATATGTCCACACCATTTTGCTTTACAAAGGGGAATAGCCAATACTAACCAGTGTACACTGGTTCCAAACTGAATTCATTTCTGGATATAGCGTATTGTTAAAACACAAGGAAACCAGTAAAACCGGTACAAAGAAAAATACAACTGAATGAGGAATAAAGTTGACATGCGTTAATACAATCCTGAAATCAAAACACTCATAATTACAGGTATTATATATTTTGTACTTTCGTTATAACATGAAATTAATGTCAACTTTTACGTTTTACTTAATAATAATGCTGGTCTACAATTTACTCTTTCACAAGCTGACATAATGGCTGTGCTAACTGGTATGCAAACATCAAAACCTCTGTATAAAGACCTCCTGTCTTATGTGATCGTTTTTACAATTTCCCTTTAAAGGTAGCTTAAGACAGATTTGAATGTAGAGTAAATCTGTAAATAGCAAAAATAATCAGAAAGACAAGGCCTACAAAATCATTTCATAGTCTCAAAATTGTGATTTCTCATAGGAGTTATTGCCCTTTAGTAACAATTTTTAATGCAATGTGTAGTTTTTAGCCATGTAAACTTAAATGCTATAACATATAAGGTGAAACTTTTCCAAAATTTTCAGATGACTCTGTATATAGGTTATTGTACTTTTGTGTTCATTTCAGACAAAACTATCAGTTTTTGTGTTATAAATTAAATTCTATAGTATCTAGAGTACATGTTAATTAGAACAAGGTCTATAAATCATGTAGTTTTGCAGAACCTTTTAGGAGTTATCTCCCTGTCATGCATTGTTAAATTAAATTTTGTAGTTTTTGCCCAGTAAAGTAAAAGTTCTAAAAGTAGAGTGAAACTAAAAATTACACAAATTTAAAGAAAGCTTGAAGTCATTTGCTTCCCTGCAGGTGAGTGTTTACAGGGTACTTGGAGCCCATATTTTTCTTTGTTATGTGATTGTTTTTTATGTACTGTGAAATGATGAAAATATAAAGTATATTTGGTATCTGTATTACATGTATTTAAAAGTTGGACACGTTAGGCTGGTAAGCTTCAGTAATTTCTAACCTTGTATTATTTATAAGGTCAGAAATTACTTCTAAATCATCAGTAGTATTGAACATGGCAAATGCACAGAGGAGACAATTTGTTTGTCCTCATTTGTTATGTCAAGACAAAGATACCAGAACAGATAACAACATGACACTTGTTTACTACTACGTTTACATAATAACTGGAACGACAATTGGTTCATTTGCCTTTTTTTATCCCTTCTTGATGAGAGTTTATAGTGATCCACATATCTGTTTGTCTATCCGTCTTTCCACTAGTCCATTCTTTGTCGAAATTTAGTTTCCGAATGATAGTTAAAAAAACCTGCATCCATTTTAAATGAAATTGGGATATTGTTACATATCAGGTGGGTAAGAAGCCCATTGATTCTGAGAAATTCTGTCAAAGGTGAACAAAAAGCATTAGAAATTTTCACAATATAGACATTTCTGGACAATAACTTTAAAAGTTTGCATTTGATTTTGATGAAAGATATTCTCACAAAAAAGATGTTTCCATATGATAACTCAAAAAGCTTGGAGAGGCAGAGTAGTCAAGGTTTTTCATCTAATATTGATCACGTGGTCTGTCAACACTGAGGTTGTGGGTTTGAGTCTCACTGCAGGCAGGGTGTACTCGACTCCAATCCCAATTGACAAGGATTGACAGTTTTCCTACTGAAGGTCAAGGGTTTTCTCCAGGTACTCCAGCTTCCTTCTCCTATAAAAACTGGATGCTATGTATGATATGGCTGAAAAATTGCTGAAAGTGGCGTTAAAACATCATTTGAACAAAAACAAAACAAAAATTTTAAATTAAATGGGTGTATCATTAATCACTAGATTGTCTTTCTCTAGCTGTTTTTCTTTTTTAAATGAGGCTTCTAAAAAATTACAACAAATTACAACAGTGTTTTTCCTTAGAAATATTCTGGGACCATACTGGGAGGGTTCCCAGTGCTCGACCCACAGAGCAGCCCAGCGCATCCCCAGGTGGTGGATAGGGGAGACCCTCTCGTTGTGGGGTTGTCAGGTCATAATACGGAAAGCCTGACCTGGGACCGTAGTGGGTAACGTGTTTGGAGAGTGCCACGCTCCTTGCACGATAATGACCCCTTTTGTAGATTTCGAAAAAGAGTAGGCTCATTGTAGCCGCTACAAAAGGCTAAATTTTCCGCCCATACCCAAAACTACATACTTTTTCAGTGGCAGTCAAAATTGTATTCCCTGTGACCCATCCCACCCCCATTTTCCGTTGATGTATTGTTTGTTAACTTGTTCCTGTCCTGAATATAGCTGAAATACTGCTCGCTGGACGTAAAGCAGACATCCAATCAAATCAACCTTAGAAATATTAGATGCTTAAAATGTATGTGCCTGTATGGAAATGGATACATAACATTTGTGGACTTGCTATTGCAAGCAGATTCATCTTCCACTCATGTGTTGGGTGACACCACATTTTGTTCAGAACATAGCAAAAGGCAGTACTGGCTATAAAGTAATTAGCAGTTTATAATATGCATTGAAATTTAAGTTTTTCTGTTGAAGGACATTTACCTATGTTGAAAGGGAGATAGAAAAGGTTCCACATCACATTCCAGTTTTAGTTCTTGGTAACCATAGAGACATGGGACATCATCGTACAGTTACAGAGGACAAAGCTCGCTATTTTTGTCTTCATTATGACAGGTAATTATGCCTCATGCAACGATTTAATGATTTTGACCATCCATGTGTCATGCTGTTGTCATCTGGATAGCGCTCTCATTTCTTAATGGATTTTAACAAAACTTTGGAAAATTGTTTCTTATAGTAGGTGCTTGGATGGGATTGATTTTCAGGTAATTTAATAAAGGGGGACCATATTTTTGGTAGGGAAACAGTCAACTTTCATGTACATTTATATTCAATGTTGTCGCCTGGATAGGGGTTTCATTTATTCATGGATTTTCATGAAACTTTGGGAAATTGTTACTTATAGTAGTTGCTTGAATGAGATTGATTTTTAGGGAAATCTGTGGAGGGGACAATATATTTGGGAAGGGTATTTAGTCAACATTCATGTTAATGTATATTCAATGATGTTGCCTGGACAGCCCTTTCATTTCTTCATGGATTTTCATGAAACTTTGGGAAATTGTTACTTAAAGTAGTTGCTTGGGTGGGATTTATTTTCACGGAAATTCTTCAAGGGGGACCAAGTTTTTTGGAGTGGCACTTAGTCAACTTTCATGTACATGTATATTCAATGTTGTCTCCTGGAAAGCGTGTTCATTATTTCATGGATTTTCATGAAACTCTTTCAATTCTAAATGGAATTCAGGAAAATAATGACTTGGGTAATGCAGTTGGTCTATTAAACTGACTACAAAAGACTTCTTACATTACTCTGCTCAAATTTTAAAATAGCTAATATTTTCCTATTGATTTTTAATTAATCAATCTACTGAAAGTTTTTTATATTCTTTTATTTATCCTTTTGTTTTGTAATAATTAATTGTCAGTTTATTATACCAATTTAAATACCTAATACCACCTTGATGTAATGGGAATGCGTGGGGTATTGTTAGCTTACTCACTAAGGTTCTTTAATTTATATTAATACATGTACTACGTAACCATGGAGTCTTTGGAAATCATAAAGTAAGGGAAAAAAGTTGGTTGAGTTTGTCTTCATTATGACAAATGAATGGAAATATGAAGTTTTATATAATTATTCTACCATCTATTATAAAATACCAACTTAAACAAATTGAAGGAATGTTTGTGTAAAATTTCTTTGCTAATATTATTTTTTATCAGATCTGCATTGTAATAGTCAAAAATATTAAATAATTGGAAATATTCCTACACCATGGATCATAGACAGGTAAAATGAGCTGATTTCCTGTTAGTGTTTAATAAATGCTATTAAAAAAACAATAACTGTGGAGATAGGGAAGGTAGTCAGAAGGCTGTACTCCTTGGATCTTTAGTATGATAGGGAATGGAGTCATGGGGTCAGACGGCTGTACATCCTGGATCTTTAGTATGATAGGGAATGGAGTCATGGGGTCAGACGGCTGTACATCCTGGATCTTTAGTATGATAGGGAATGGAGTCAGATGGCTATACATCCTGGATCTTTAGTATGATAGGGAATGGAGTCAGACGGCTGTACTCCCTGGATCTTTAGTATGTCAGCTTTAGAAATGAACACACTTTAAATATAAGAAATATAATTGATTTAAGAACTGGTTCATTACATACATTTTGGCAAGTGCATCTTCTGAATGAAAATTGTTAAAATGTTATTCTTCCCAAACATAATAAATGTCCAGGCATCTAATAAATGCTTATACTTTTTAAATGATTTTGAGTTGTTACTATTTTTTTTTCAGACCTGAAGGTTCAGCTCAGATCCGATATGCAGAATCCTCTATGTGTAATGGCTTTGGTCTGAGATATATACACAAATTTTTTAATCTTCCATATTTACAGTTACAGGTAATAAGTGTAGAACATTCTCTTTAATATTGGTAAATGGCGTAAATGCACTTTTTTTAATTATTGGAGTTATGTACACCCTGTAATGGATTCCTGCAAGCAATAGAAAGTAGTATACCTTGACCTGTTAATAAAAAACTCTTGTATTTGAATCCTTTGGCTGTATTAAAGTTAATCATGGTTATCATTCTGTTATAATTCTAATATGATTTGCATATTTAGAAATACGTTTATTTGATTGGTCTAGATTACTTCCGGTTGAGGTTTTTAACGAAATATATTTTTTGATAAATGAAGTTGACTCCATTTATTTTAGGATAAACGACATTGTCCGCACTATTTTTAGTGTAAACAATGTAAACAAAGATGGCGACTTTCAATATCGAAATTATTTGTTTGATGAATTATCATGAATGATTTGTTAAATTTAAAACTTTCCTTGTGTTAGATACAGAAAAAAAGGTTATAGATTGACGTAAAACTAAAAATTGTGTTTATTAAAATCAGAAAATGGCTTATGGAAGTAATCGTACGTTTAAAAATAAACAAAATATTCATACGTTCAGTCAATCCCGCTACCAAATACACAAGAAATATGAAGTTGAGAAACACGTTACATAAATTAATTTCTTAATGCAATTTTAAAGAATTATAAGGATTAAACACCGTTTTCAATGGATTTATCGGTATATCAACAAGACCAACTCTCTCAAAAACAAATAAAAGTCCGAAGGACTTTTATGATATGTTTGTGAGTGAGTTGGTCTTGTTGATATACCAATAAATCCATTGAAAACGGTGTTTAATCCTATAATATAAGGCACCATCACGTATCTACAGACTGGAAAGCTTCCTATTTTTGTCTTCATAATTGAATTAGATCTAGATTTATGGGTTTGCATCTTCTTTAGTTGACTGCTAAATACGTAACTTATTATACCCCCCGCAAACTTTTTTTTTGGGGCAGGGGGGGGTATATAGGAATCACCTTGTCTATCTGTCCGTCTGTCTGTCTGTCTGTCTGTCCATCTGTCTGTCTGTACGTCTGTCCACATTCCTTGTAAGCACTTCTCCTCTTAAACCGCTTGACAGATTTTGATGAAACTTTACATGAAGGAAGTACATCATATGTAGATGTGCATGAAGAATTTTTGTCGCTCTCTGATATTATTCAGGGTAGATAATTGGACTTAAAGGGAAGCGGGGGGTATCCCTTTGTGAGCGTGCTCACAGTCCACACTTGTTTGTGTTATTTTTACAAATTCCAGATTCCTTGGCACTGCAAAAATATTTATTTCAGGAGTTATTTTAATTTTCATATTGCCAGAAGTGATAATATATACACAATAGGAATTTTGTTGTTTAAAGAATATGATAAACTAGAATAAAATAAACAGTATAATAAGGTATGTCTATAGTCTGTTATCTCTTGTGATCCATTTTTGTTCCATTCATTTTTCAGAGAGAGGCTTTACTGAAGCAGCTTGAAATTAATACGCAAGATATGACATCTACTGTTGACGAACTAGATATCCATGAGGAATCTGAAGAACAGAATTATGATGTGTATGTACTGTTTATCTGGTGTAATGGCTTATCTAGAAATAAATGGAAGGACGTGAGGGTTTTAAGCGTGACCTAAAATGCATGTACTTTTAAATGTTTGTTTTATATACTTCTTGATGGTGGCCAATTTCTTGAAATGAGTTGAAATCCCTGTTTTATCAGATCATAACTTTTTTTTGTTGCTATGGTAGTTCAGAACAAAATTATCATTTTGGTCATATATTAGATTTAAGTTTATTTCCAGAATAAGTCTATAGGTTTAAAAAAAAAATAGTTGCTTTTAACAATTTTTTATATGAATTTCACTTCCACCTTGGCCATTTCTCTCCTTTTATAATGATCAGCAAAATCATATCTGGAATATTCATTTTCTTAAATCACCTGTGGGCAAAACTAACATTTTACCATTCAAGTTATGTAACTTCACAATCATATATGTAAAAAAAAAATTTTGCTTCCTGTGGACAGTCTTTAAGTTTAATATAACAATGGATTACTATTATTATAACAATTATCTATTAATAATATATACATAATGAATTACAGTTAATATAATTATGATTTTCAGTGAATATTAAAATGCATTACATTTAATAAAAAAAGTATTACATTTAAAGTAATACCCCATTACAGTTAATATAACAATGCATTACAGTAATTGTTTTACAAAATTTAATTTATATTACAATTAGAATAAACTGAATTATCACATTCTAAACATTAACCACACTTCATTTCATACATGAATTTTAGGTTCATTGATAATTTGAGTAACAAACGAAGAAAACAACAGGAACAGTTTGCTGGATCAGCTGTGTCAGATTCCAGTTTAAAACAAGAAGTAGTAGAGAACTCTTCTGCTAACGGAGGTAAGATTGTTCATAAGTATAAACATTGTTTAAATTCAATAAGGATGACATCAACTGACCTTACTGACACAGTGTGATGTTTGCTGTTGTAATGAAAACAATAAAAAGTGTTATTTGGGGCAGTAAAATCTATGATTGACCTAAGCAATTAAAATTCAAAACAGCTGTATCCATGCTTAAAGACCAATTATTTTCATATGTGGGACAGAGATTTTATGAAGAAGAAAGAAAATGGTTGTTCACTTATGCAAAGAACAAAGAGGACATGTTCTAGAACTTTTACAAATAATGTTTTATGACATGAAGGCTGTTCTATTAAGAAAAACATTAGTTTTATCACTCAGAAGTTAATACCGACAGATCAAAATGAATGCCACTCACAACACTTAGTAAAAATTATTCTGTGCTTATGTAAGGTTTATAGTTTAATTGTTTAAAAACAATATTAAAGACGATTAGCTTATAAATAATTATAAAATGCTCATCTATTTTATTATTGCAATATGTAGCTTCATTGCCCATAAAGTCAATAATTCACAGATGTATGAGTTTATTAAATAGTCTTATTAAGTTTATAATATTCTTTAGAATTTGTTTTACATGTTTAAATATTTTAGCATACAGGACTTACAGTTACTGATTGTATTATTAGTATTATTATTGTGTATGACATAAAGAGCATTACATCCAGTAGTCATATTAAATGGCAAATCAGGCTCAGATCCAGTTTTTTACTTCTGGGGGCCTTTGGATATCCTCCTCCATTATCTGTAAAGTTTATTTACATTCACTCGATTTTTTCTGGCCAAATTGTTGTCCATGGCATCCTCAAAAATGAAGGGACATCCCCTAACCACTCTTTTAAGAAAGCTGTTATCCACCTTTGCAACTATTTGAATGATGGTCAAGTTCAATATATGAATCTTTTAATTAAGTTACAGTTCCAAAGTCAGTCTCTATGCCCGCTTTACAACAGACATCTATTACAAATAAATCTGAATCAAAATCACCTGTTAGCCCTGAATCACCACAGTCTCCTGTTAGTCCACCTGTGGAGAAACAAGCCAAACCACCTAAATCTACTCAGGAACCAGTACAACAACCAGTTAAACCAGTCAGTAAACCAGAGGGAGAACAAAAATCTGGATTCTTCTCTAGACTTTTCAAAAGCAAAGACACCCATGTTGAAAATAAAACTACAAAAGGTATACTAAATGGTTTTAATCTATCTTTGCCACTACATGGCTGAAAAACTGTAAAAACATAAATTTAATTTTACCAGTTAATATGATTCCTATTCAAAAATTCTGGATATAATGCATAAAAAATGGTTGGTTTAAAGCCAGGGTGTGATCACCTGTCTTACTATTGGTTAAAATCTAAGTGTGATATTTTACACAGTTTGAGGGTTTTGTACTCAGCAGGCATACACAAATTTCTACATGTATAACACTTCAATTTAGTCTTGTTTTTAACTATATGTTATCAGTACAGAAGAAAAGGGTTTTTTTGCATTATACACCTTTTCTGCTACAGACAAGAAGCCACCTGTATTAGTATAAGACATCTTTGTACTCACCTAAAAACAGGTTATGCTTTACATGTATGTTACAAATACACAGATGAAGCATACAGCCTTTACTAAACTGAACAGAAAGTGCATTGACAGTTAGATTAAAACAAACATATGTTTTACTTTAATACCAGATGTAATTTTTGTTACTGATAAATATTTTATTTGAAGAAGTTACTGAAGATATCCCTGTTACAAGCGTGGAGGAGTTCATTCCAGATGGTGGGGGGATTGATGGTTTTCTGGATGATTCCAAAGATACAAAGGATACAGGGAAATCAAAGAATGTTGAAGACAGTGACAGGTATTTGTGTCTGTAGATTTGTAAATTGTAAGACTACTCGTATGGAAATATTTATTTTATTTTTACGTTTCATATTGAGTGTCCCGTAAATAGGGTCGTATTGTCTGCGGTTTTTTTCTTTTAATTTTAGTTGGAAAGGAAAGGTGCGGATTATACATAAATACAGACTCGATTAAGGTTTTTTCATGCCGTTGATTGTTGCCAATGGAGGTTGCCATTTTGTTGTAGTGTCATATGCGGTATTTTTGTACTATTCTAACATTATTCTTTTACAGACTTCCATATGTTTACATTGCTATGATATGAATTTTTATTCAAATTATTTTTAGTAAAATTATATTAATTATATAGGACGAATAAAAATTAAAACAGATACGAAATTAGTAGATGTGTAACCTGTATTGCGTAAAATGTAAATGGCGTCGTTATGTAACCTCAAGTGTTTGAAGATCAATGTTTTGATTGCAATCATTCAGGGATTAAAATAAAACGTGTTATCTTTTTGTTTTCTTTGTTTTGGTTGATGAATCAAAGTTGAAAAATTGTTTTGGTTTCGAAATGTGTGATTTCCGTTTAAACAACGATCAAAATAGGCGATATGAGAAAGCTCTATTTTTTATTTAATTTATTACAATCACTAGAAATTAATAAAAGTATTAACATAAATGATATTTGAAAAGAGAATAAATTACATATTGAAGTAAAAACTTGATAAGAAGCGCGGCCAAGTTGGACATGGATGTCTTCATCTTGAGATGTTTTGTGAAAACTTGTACATGCGGATTGTACATGCATATAAGAATTTTTCCGCAATTTTCTGGTCCAATAAGGGGTGCGGACAATACGTAAATGCGGACTATACACACTGTTTTACAGTACTTGTAATTTTATTAGGGCCTCGCCACTTTGTGGCGGAGGCCCTATAGTGATCAGTCTGTCCGTCCGTCATCTTTTGAAGTAGACTTTTGATATTGGGAATGTGGGTAAATAATATCAAGGTGATGTGTCGCATACCGTGGTTGTTGACCTTTGACCTTGAACTTTGACCTTAAGATCACATTATTGCTTTCTGAATGACAAATTCATGTCCCAGCTGTAACTTTTTTATCTTTTGAGGTAGGCTTTTTATACCCCCACTCGACAGAGTCTGGGGTATATAGTGGTCCTCATGTCCGTCCGTCCGTCCGTCCGTCCGTTCGTCTGTCCACATTTGGTTTCCGGATGATAATTCAAAAAGTTTACATCCGATTTGAATGAAACTTTGGGATATTGTTATATATCAGATTGGTAAGAAGCCTATCGATTTTGGGGGAAATCCGTCAAATTTCAAGGTCACAGTCCACGAAAAACGTTAGAAATTTTAACAAAAAAGTTGTTTCCGGACAATAACTCAAAAAGTTTACATCCGATTTGAATGAAACTTTGGGATATTGTCATATATCAGGTTGGTAAGAAGCCTATCGATTTTGGGGGAAATCCGTCAAATTTCAAGGTCACAGTCCACGAAAAACGTTAGAAATTTTAACATAAAAGTTGTTTCCGGACAATAACTCAAAAAGTTTGCATCCGATTTGAATGAAACTTTGGGATATTGTTATATATCAGGTTGGTAAAAAGCCTTTTGATTTTGGGGGAAATCCATCAAATTTCAAGGTCGCAGTCCACGAAAAACGTTAGAAATTTTTACATAAAAGTTGTTTCCGGACAATAACTCAAAAAGTTTGCATCCGATTTGAATGAAACTTTGGGATATTGTTATATATCAGGTTGGTAAGAAGCCTATCGATTTTGGGAGAAATCTGTCAAATTTCAAGGTCACAGTCCACGAAAAATGTTAGAAATTTTTACAAAAAGTTGTTTCCGGAAAATAACTCAAAAAGTTTTCATCCGATTTTAATGAAACTGTAAAATATTCTTATATATTTTGTTGGTAAGAAGCCTATTGATTTTGGTGGAAATCCATCCAATTTCAAGGTCACAATCCACGAAAAACGTTAGAAATTTTCACAAAAGCGGGGTTATCAGCGATCGCTAGATCGACTTTGTCTAGTGATATTTGGAATGTGGGTGGATATCAAGGCAATGTGTCGCATACCGTGGTTGTTGACCATTGACCTTGACCTCAAGGTCGGCGGGGCTCACAAAGATGGGTACCATCTCACTGATATCTAGTTGGCATGCACTCCAGAGATTTATAATGTAAAATGGTTCTAAAGAGCAAAAATATGGTAATTACTGATATCCATAGAAATGTTAAATATTTAATGAGGTAAACAGACAGATACATTGAAATGATTCCTTTGTTTATCTTTTCTAGTGATGATGGAGGCAATCCTATGGTGGCTGGTTACCAGGACGACATAGATTCTGATGATGACTTTGTTCCCACACAGGTTGTTAGTGATGACAGTGATTTTGATCATGACAATGTTGAAATTAATACAGATTCAAAAGTTCAGAAAGAACAAAATGTTCTAAATGCCAAACATATTAATGAGAAAGTTTCAAACACTCAGCTGAGTCAGAATGATGATTCAGATCATGACATTGGTGTTACCAAAGATGAATCGGACATTGAAGAAAATTCTACCACTAAGGTGGAGGTGGCTATAAACGATTCAGATATTGATGATCATGTGACTACTCATGTTACCGTGGCTGCAGATGATTCAGACATTGATGATAATTTAAACACACAAGTGACTGTGGCTGTGGATGAAGACATTAGTGATGAAGAGACTTTTAACAGAGTGACAGAAAATGGAAGTAGCAGTTTAAATCAAAAAAAGGAACCAGATATTTCTCTGCAACCAGATTTTGGTAACTGGTTAGACCAGCTGGAAAGCAAGGTGTGTGTTAAATAACATATATCTCAAGGAAGGCAATGATACATCTCACTATTTATTATTAAGTTTGAGTTTGTGAAATATATCTGGACACAAAAAGAGTAAAATAATTTTACCATCAATACATTAGAGCCTAAATATGTCTTGCATTATTATACCAATCCTAAGGGGTATATAGTGATGGGGTGTCACGTCTCTCCATTCGTCCATCTGTCAGACTTTCTCTTATGCGTAATTCCTCCTACACTACTGAATGGAATTTGATGAAACTTGCAATGAATCTTTGTCGCATAGTGGCATTTTGCACCTGATATTTAACATTTTGATCGGAACGATATTTTGGGTTTCCCATAGAAAAACATGGACTTTGTCATTGACATGAGGAAAGATGAGGGTATGAATTAGTGAGCATTGGCTACAGTTTTTCATTTTTCATGAGGCAAACACTTGTATTGATTACGAAAGTTAAAGTCATCAGAATGAAAGGCCAACCATACACTGCAAAACTTCATCCTGTGTGTATTTGTATTCAATCCACCTTTTGTTGTGCATGGGAAACTTTGAATTGTAATTTTAAGTAATCTTCAGGCCTTAGCAATGTATGGTTCCTAAGTGAAATACAATTTCTAATTCAGTGATTGACCTTAACAAGTCTATGAAACACATGTGGATATAGGAAGCCTAACTTGTGAGAATGATTGATCCGTATAAATAAAGCAATTTAAAATGACATGTTTCATTTTATTGTGTATTACAGACTGATAAAACAGATGTAAAAAGTTCTTCCACAAAAGACAAAAGTAAGTGAAATAAACTTCATGTACTTATACTGTGTTTGGTCTGTGTATGTATTTACAATCCACTTTCTTTGGGTGAGTGTCAGCTGTTTGTATTATTCTTGTGAATACCCTTGCGTCTATTTCTGAACAAAAAACCAACCAAATTTATCCCGAAATTATATATATTGAAACATATCCCTTTTGAACATTTAGACTTGTTACCTCCCTTTAAATGTAGAAATTTTTTTAATGAAACTAGTTCCTTATGTTAATAATATTGATAACATTCACACTGATCATTAAGGTAGCATTTCTTGAAAAACTAAAAACAAAAAAACACCCAAACTTCCTTATTTCAATAGTGTCTTTATTTCTGAAATCATCATGCCAGATCCTCAGTCATCTTGAAGATTTCTGGAGTTACATTCCTTGAAAATCCGTATAAAACATGCTGAAATTGATTCATTAGTGCCTTCATTTCTACCAAATTTAACTGAATCTTTATAACAATATTTAAAGGGAAACTTCGCGAAAAAATGAAAATTAGATACGTTATTCTTCAAATAAAAAAAAATATAATTGCCTTTTGATGTTTTATTGTATTCTTTACTGTTACGCTTCTATTCTAGAGTGGATTAAAGGTGGTAAAATTTTGTGTATGGGGGCTGCCATATTGACAGTATTTTATCACGTGACTGCGTTTGTGACATGATAAATGTAATTATCCAATAAATATGATAAATAATCCAGTTTAAAAATATGTTTTTCTGCCTTTGCTCTTTGAAGAATATTAAAACTGTGGAGATGAGTAATAACCAGCTGACAACATAAGATTACCAAATACATCTCAATGTTTTAGTGATCTTTGTATTAATAAAAGTATTTTTAGACACAAATTTTAACCTTTCTTTATTCAACTCAGATAATTACCTAAATAATAATTGTAATAAAAGATATATTTGTATATTAATTTTTTTAACATAAAAAAAATTCTGTAAATTTTGCACGTCTTGAAACGGCAGTTGTACCTGGACATGACAATTTTACAGGTAAATCATTACTTGTTTTTGAAAGGTAATTAACAGAACTAGCAGGTAAACAAACAGGATGTTTATTGTAATTAGTAGATCATTTGATGCCGACTTTGAAGTATGAATATTTGGAGATTTTCAAAAGCTAATCAGATTGAAGGTTAATCATGTACTTCGAAATTAGAAAGGCACGCCCCCTCCTGCCAAGGACAGGTATGATTTGAATACACCGAAGTGTCAGAACACAGGATGTATATAAGATTTCGAATACCTTTAGATGCCATGTCAGAGGAAACGTAAAACTGACACATTGACTCAAAATATACACATGTAAAATTTTGGAAACTGTGTTATGCACAATAAATGTTACCAGTATTTATAATAATAATAATAAATGTACTAAACGTGAAGTGGAATTTTGATGCGCGAAAACAGGGTATTTAAAAATGATTCATTTAATGACTGTTATTTCTAAAATTGTCAACTTCGCAAAGATTTTGTATAAAAAAAAGTTTCGTTCAATAAGTTACATAATCTGATTAAGTTGAAAAAAATAATACAAATAATTTTCAATTTAATTAATATTTATGGACAAAATTCAAACGAATATTAGATGAAAAATGAGGTCACCATACCATTAAACTATCCTCCATTTAATTCTGGAAAATGATATTCGCATGAAGTTGTTGCTGCTGTGGACATATTCTTAAGTAGAAGTCTTTAAACTGAATAACTAATTGTTACACAAATCTGGTTTTTTAGCTCACCTGGACCGAAGGTCCATGTGAGCTTTTGCTATCACTTGGCGTCCGTCGTCCGTCGTCCGTCGTAAACTTTTTCAAAAATCTTCTCCTCTGAAACCACTGGGCCAATTTTTTTCAAACTTGGCCACAATCATCCTTAGGGTTCCTAGTTTCAAGTTTGTACCCAGGGTGTTGATCAATAGACAAATATGGCCGCTGTTACTAAAAATAGAACATGGGGGTCAACACAGGTTTTTGATCATTATCTAAAAAACTATAATAGCTATAGAGAAAACCGTTACTTCAAATTGATCAGCACATTAAGGTCTACAATAGTTGCTATTAGTGCGAAGTTGTGTATTGGCTTCTTGTAGGAGTTATTGCCCTTTTTTGATGATTTTTGACAAAATTTTTGGTATTTACAATATAACCTGAAAAATATACGAGGTAGAGTGAAACTGTAAATGGCAAAAATGATCAGCAATAAAAGCCCTACAATTCACTTGATTGGTCTGAAATTGTCAGATGACTCCTTATATGAGTTATTGCCCTTAAATGGTAATTTTTTATGAAATTTTCCGTTTTTGTCCTGTAACTTTAAAACTATAACGGCTAGAGTAAAACTGTAAATAGCAAAAATGATCAACAATACAAGCCCTACAATTCACTGTATTAGTCTGAAATTGTCAGATGACTCCTTATAGGAGTTATTGCCCTTAAATGGCAATTTTTTATGAAATTTTCCGTTTTTGTCCTGTAACTTGAAAACTATAACAGCTAGATTGAAACTGTAAATTGCACAAATGATCAGCAATAAAGACCCTACAATTCACTTGATTGGTCTGAAATTGTCAGATGACTCCTTATATGAGTTATTGCCCTTAAATGGTAATTTTTTATGAAATTTTCCGTTTTTGTCCTGTAACTTTAAAAGTATAACAGCTAGAGTAAAACTGTAAATAGCAAAAATGATCAACAATACAAGCCCTACAATTCACTGTATTAGTCTGAAATTGTCAGATGACTCCTTATAGGAGTTATTGCCCTTAAATGGCAATTTTTTATGAAATTTTCCGTTTTTGTCCTGTAACATGAAAACTATAGCAGCTAGATTGAAACTGTAAATTGCACAAATGATCAGCAATAAAGACCCTACAATTCACTTGATTGGTCTGAAATTGTCAGATGACTCCTTATATGAGTTATTGCCCTTAAATGGTAATTTTTTATGAAATTTTCCGTTTTTGTCCTGTAACTTAAAACCTGTAACAGCTAGAGTGAAACTGTTAATAGCAAAAATGATCAGCAATACAAGCCCTACAAATTACTTTTAAGTCTGAAATTGTCAGATGACTCCTTATAGGAGTTATTGCCCTTAAATTGCAATTTTTTATGAAATTTTCCGTTTTTGTCCTGTAACTTAAAAACCATAACAGCAGTGAAATAATAAATTGCAAAAATGATCAGCAAAAAAAGCCCTACAATTCATTTAATTGGTCTGAAATTGTCAGATGACTCCTTATAGGGGTTATTGCCCTTAAATGACAATTTTGTTATGAAATTTTCCATTTTTGTCCTGTAACTTGAAAACTATAGTAGCTAGATTAAAACTGTAAATTGCACAAATGATCAGCAATAGAAGCCCTACAAATGATTGCTTAGTCCAAAAATTGCAAGATGACTCTTTATAGGAGTTATTGCCCTTTCATTATGAATTTGGACAAATGAACAGTTTTTACAT
Source organism: Limnoperna fortunei (assembly GCA_944474755.1). NCBI lineage: Eukaryota > Metazoa > Mollusca > Bivalvia > Mytilida > Modiolidae > Limnoperna > Limnoperna fortunei. The sequence continues at coordinate 18,874,043 of OX104114.1, read as the reverse complement.
TATAAATTAGTCTATAACACACCTATTAGTAGAGTAAAACTGTAAATTTCTAAAGTACCCTAAAGGACAATGCCTAAAAACCATTTAATTTTCAGAAATTGTCGATGGCACCTTATAGGAGTTATTGTATTTAACAAATTTTTTGAAGAAATGTTTAGTTTTTGCACAGTAACTTAAAAGCTATAACAACTAGACTGAAATTGTTAATTTCAAAAATGTTAATATAGTTTAAGTCATTTGGATTCCAGGTGAGCGATTACAGGCTCCTGGGAGCCTCTAGTTTAATGTTGTTTTTTTTTGCTTAGATCAGGAATACGAAACGTAATCTTGCAACCACCTTGTCTTATAGTACAACCTTCTGTTATTGATTGTTTCGCTTTATTATCATATGGCGATTTAAAGGAACTTGGATGTCCAGGGATCTCTAGTATCGCCATCTAGTGACAGTAAATTCAATGTAGAAACTTAACCATTGAAAATATAATAAAGCATCAAGAGGCAAAAGTGTTTCTTTTTATTTGAAGAATAACATATCAAATTTTCATTTTCTCGTGAAGTTTCCCTTTATGATTAAAAAAATAGAAAATTGTATCTCTCTGAATTATCAAAAAGATACATGCACAACAAGGCTGAAAGGTGTATGTACACAGTTTGAAAATGTAGCATATATTCTAATGAAGAAAAAAAATGCATGTTGTTTTTTTAGCTCACCTGACCCAAAGGGTCAGGTGAGCTATTGTTATCACTTTGCGTCCGTCGGCGGCGGCAGCGGCGTCTGTAAACTTTTTACATTTTAATCTTCTTCTCTGAAACCACTTGGCCAATTGAAACCAAACTTGGCCATAATGTTCATTGGATGGACCTTTACAAAGTTTGTGTTTTTTATTTTGATTGGTAAACCAATATGGCCGCCACCTCAAGACTTAGTTTAACATAGGACCCTATGGGAAAAAAGTTAAAAGGGCTTCTTCTCTGAAACCGTTTAACCAATCAAAACAAAACTTACTAGCAATATTGTTTGGATGGTCCTCTATAAAGTTTGTGTTTTTGATGGGAATTGGAAATTCAAAATGGCCGCCACCGCAGGACTTAGTTTAACATAGAACCCTATGGGAAAAAGTTTTAAAAGGCTTCTTCTCTGAAACCGGTTAATCAATGGAAACAAAAACTTACTAGCAATATTGTTTGGATGGTCCTCTATAAAGTTTGTGTTTTTGATGGGAATTGGAAATTCAAAATGGCCTCCACCGCAGGACTTAGTTTAACATAGAACCCTATGGGAAAAAGTTTTAAAAGGCTTCTTCTCTGAAACCGGTTAATCAATGGAAACAAAAACTTACTAGCAATATTGTTTGGATGGTCCTCTATAAAGTTTGTGTTTTTTATGGCAATTGGAAATTCAAAATGGCTGTCACCGCAGGACTTAATTTAACATAGGACCCAATGGCAAATAAAAAAAATCTTCTCTATACAACCGGTTAACCAATGAAACAAAGCTTTCTAGTAATATTGTTTGGATGGTCCTATTTAAAGTTTATTGAAAATTACAGGACTTACTTTAACATCAGGGAAATGCCATCTTCATTGCCTATAAAATCAGGTGAGCGATACAGGCTCTTAAGAGCCTCTGGTTTTTTTTTGGGAATGGGGGTTGTGTTTTTTAGCTCACCTGACCCAAACTTGGCATTCATCGTCGTCATCTGCTATAAACTTTTCACATTTCAATCTTCTTCCCCAACACCACTTGGCCAATTGGAACCAAACTTGGCAGGAATGTTGACTGGGTGGTGCTTAACAAGGTTTGAGTTTTTGGTGCTGAGCAAATATTATGCATGCCTGGGCCATTAATGCATTCTGATTGGCTGAATTTCGAAAATCTTCTTCTCATAAACCACTTGGCAGCTTGATTTGAAATATTGCAGAAATGTACCTTAGATGGTTCTTTGCAAAGTTTGAGCTGTTTGTACCGATCCAAAATCCAAGATGGCCACCACCACAGCTTAACATAGGTTCCTATGGGAAAAGCATTCAAAAAGCTTCTCTGAAACTGTTCCACACAATTAAACCAAATAATGCAGAAGTGAATCTTGGATAGTTATCTTATTGTTTGAGTTTTTCGAGCCGATAGAAAATTCAACATGGCTGCCAGAGCTGCAAATGCGTTCTGATTGGCTAAAATTCCAAAATTGTATCCTCACAACTGCTTGGCAGAAGGCATTGTGATATTGTAGAAATGTACCTCAGATGGTCCTCTACTAATTTTGAGTTTTTTTGTTTCAATCCAAAATAAATACAACATTGCTGCCAACATGGAACATCACTTAACATAGTAACCTTTGAGAAAAACATAAAATGGTTTCACAGAAACTGTCCTACAATATTGCTGCTGATTGGAAATTCACCATGTCAAACATAACCTTTTAGCATTTAATATCAAAACTTGCAAGAAATATCATGTCTCTTAAAAAGTGTTTTTTGTAAGTCAGGTTTTTAGTCCGTCAGTACGAATTTCTGTCAAGCTTTTCGCAGAAACTGTACATGAGAACAATTTGAAATATGGCAGGGTGGTTCAGTATCACATGTTGTATGTCCTTAGTGACTTTCAGACCTGTTAGACAACTACTTCCTGTTGGGACTTCATTTGTTCATCTGTCCACCCGTACGAATTTCTGTCAAGCTTTTCTCAAAAACTGTACATGAGAACAATTTGAAATTATGCAGGGTGGTTCAGCATCATAAGTTGTACGTCCTAAGCATCTTTCAGACCTGTTTGACAACTACTTCGTGTTTGGGACTTCATTTAGTGGAGGCATCTAGATCTGTGTCCTATGGACACATTATCTGATTTTTTATTAAATATTTTTTATGCCCCACGCTAAGACATGTCAGGGGGCATTAAAGCACAAGCTTTTCTCAGAAACCGTACATGAGAACTTTTTGAAATTTGGCAGGGTGGTTCAGTATGCCAAGTTGTATGTCCTAAGCAACTTTCAGACCTGTCGGACAACTAATTACTGTTTGGGACTTCATTTGTACATACATACATCCGTCCCTCCATTCGAAATTCTGTCAAGCTTTTCTCAGAAACTTTACATGAGAACAATTTGAAATTTGGCAGGGTGGTTCAGTAACACATGTATGACCTATGTGACTTTCAGACCTGTCGGACAACTACTTCCTGTTTGGGACTTCATTTAGCGAGGGCATCTGTGTCCCATGGACACATTCTTTGATTTTTTACTTTTTATGGGCGATTATGTAATTTTTAAAAGATGATTATGCTGTTATTTCTGATAAACTGACAAATTATGGACCTAAACCGATTTGTGTTTTTGTATGTTATGCCTGAACCCAAACTTTATTTTTTAAACAACATTACATGTTTCAATGGCTGCTTGCACACGTCTAATCATTTAGCTCATAAGTTGGTTTATTGTTCTTTTGTTGATTTTATACAACACCTGAAGAGGGATCCTAATGCGCTGATTAATGCTTTACAGGACATGCACACTCTTCCTGATTCTTTTCTGTACTTGTCCCCATGTATTGTGCACTTTATGACCAATACATTGTAAATCAACCATAGCATTTGTTGCCAGTGGTTTAAGGAAAAGCAATTTGTTGCATGTGTATGAAACCACTGCACGTCAAGGTGTTAGTTGCAAGGCAATGAATAAACATTGTACCCTTAGTGGAACTCCTATAGCATATTTCTGACTGTCTTTGGACACATGTGACCACATCAAAGTTTGCACCAGTTTGGTTATTCAATGTCATGAAATTAATTTAAATACAATCAATGTTTACAGTAAAAAGATGCGTTTATATATAGTGTTCAAGTTCACACTGGTTGAGCTTTCTTGATTGCCTGTTTTTTGTAAAATTGATTTCACATAATGTTACAGTTACAGTTGGTTGCCTTTTATCTTTAAATTGTTAGAAACTTCATGAAGGTTGCCAGATATAAAACATATTGATTACAAATAAAAATGTTATACCACAAAAACTGAACTTGCTTTTTTTTTGCCCCTAGAATAATTTAAACACAGGTACTGTCATGTTTGGTTGTATATAGAAGTTATTTCTCTTCCTTTACGAATCCACACGACAACCACTGCCCAATAGTAAAAAATAAATGTTATAGATTTCTCTGATATTATTCAGAGGTTGACTACCTTTATAGGGGCCTTGGTGGCCAAGTGGTTAAGGTAGTTCATTTACTGTTGATCACGTGGTCTGTCAACACTGAGGTTGCAGGTTTGAGTATCACTGCGGGCAGGGTGTACTCGACTCCAATCTTAATTAACAAGGATTGCCAGTTTTCCTACTGAAGGTCAAGGGTTCTCTCCTGGTACTTCGGCTTCCTCCCCAATAAAAACTAGACGACATGATATATCTGACAAATTGCTGAAAGTGGCATTAAACACCATTCAAACCAAATCAAACTACCTATATACTGAGCCCTTGACCTTCAGAGGTCGACTACCTGTATATTAAGCCCAGGACCTTCAGAGGTTGACAACCTGTATACTGAGCCCTTGACCTTCAGAGGTTGACTACCTGTATACTGAGCCCTGGACCTTCAGAGGTTGACTACTTGTATAATGAGTCCTGGACCTACAGAGGTTGACTACCTGCATACTGAGCATTCGACCCTCATAGGTTGACTACTTGTTTAATGAGCACTGGACCTTCAGAGGTTGACTACTTGTATAATGAGTCCTGGACCTACAGAGGTTGACTACCTGTATACTGAGCCCTGGACCTTCATAGGTTGACTACTTGTCTAATGAGTCCTGGACCTACAGAGGTTGACTACCTGCATACTGAGCATTCGACCCTCATAGGTTGACTACTTGTTTAATGACTCCTGGACCTTCAAAAGTTGACTACCTGTATACTGAGCCCTGGACCTCCAGAATTTGACAACCTGTACACTGAGCCTGGACCTTAGAGGTTGACTACCTGTATACTGAGCCCTGGACCTTCAGTGGTTGGCAACCTGTATACTGAGCCCTGGACCTTCAAAGGTTGACTACCTGTACACTGAGCCTGGACCTTCAGAGGTTGACTACCTGTATACTGAGCCCTGGACCTTCAGTGGTTGGCAACCTGTATACTGAGCCCTGGACCTTCAAAGGTTGACTACCTGTACACTGAGCCTGGACCTTCAGAGGTTGACTACCTGTACACTGAGCCTGGACCTTCAGAGGTTGACTACCTGTACACTGAGCCTGGACCTTCAGAGGTTGACTACCTGTACACTGAGCCCTGGACTTAAAGAAGGAAGCCAATTAATGTTCGAGTCAAGCACACACCGTTTTAATTTTTCTCCATATGCATGTTCGAAATATGTTTTGTACTGTTGCCTAAATATTATGTAGAATTTGAAGTCATATTTCACAATAGTTGTTTCTGTATTGTAGGTGATAGGTCGGGAAGTGATGCAATAAAGAAAAAGAAGAAAAAGAAAAAAGAAGAACCGGTATAGAAAATTACGAAACTTGTTAAATTTATTTGCAAATGAACAATTTTTTGTTGTTATCATATTATTGTTTTGTCCTGATTTAGCTCACATGATAGAAGATCAAAGTGAGCTTTTGCCATCACATAGCATCCATTGTTGTTACAACTGATAACAATGCATTTGAATCTTGTCTTAACAACTGAGTCCAATTTTAAGTAAACTTGGTACAGATAATACATGGAAGGTCCTGTTTACAAAATTTTGTTCAATAGCCCTGCTGTCATTACGGCAGCTGATACTAATTCATAAAATTCTTAAAATAATTGAAGCTGCTTCATTTGTTATTTTTGGTATTCAGGAGCTATTACCATTCATTAACATCAGACATCCAGCATCTCTTATCAGGCTGTTAAATTCCCACATTTTAATTGCCTCTTCTGAAACTTCTTGCCCAAAGGAATCCAAACTTTTAACTTTCTGTTAATCTGAGAGTAAATTCTAAATTGGGGGAAATGTTGACTGATTCATGGCCATGATTTGTCATGCCAAAAAAAATTTCTATCCACTTCCTGTTTACATTATTTTGACGCAAAGTTTGGCACTTCTTGTTTCTGGTTGAATAAAACTTTAAAAATCTTCTCCACTAAAAGTACAATTCTAAAAGTTTCAAAACTTGGTATGATTGATGCATATTGGACTTTACAAAACAACCCTTATTTCATCTTGATCAACTGCATGAAACATGACCACTATGGGCAATTCTTATTTCTTTCTGCAGAAACTGAAACTAAAAAGCCTAATAGATAGTTAATTAAAACAAATAATCGTACCCTTGCTTATTTTTTTTTTCTGACAAATCACAAAACTAACTTCGAATTATAATGGCATTAAAATTCTGCCTAATAGTTACTGTGCAATATAAATTTTAATTTCACATTACAGATTTTAGGTGATTTGACATCACAATTGCTGATGTTAATGCTTGCTTTGTTATCAAGGAAAGTTTGTTTGCAATTTGAGAAAATGGATTTGTTGGAATCAAGTATGACAGGTTTAATTTTGGCACCAAACTTAGTACAAGTCAAAAATTGTGTGTTGTTAGTGTAGGTCAGTAGCATATTGTGTTTGCTTTGCTGTTGTAAATGGAATTCAGATAGATCTCTTATCCAAGTTTTCTGTTCTGTATATGAAGCATATCACTTCACCATTTACACTATGAACACATCATATGTACTAGGGCAAAACTAACATTTAGCAACACATTCGTTAATGATGTGTCCCCGACCAATCCAATTACAGGAATAATACTGATATCAAGATTTATTGGTAATACATGTAGCATGTTTGTTGTCTTTGAAATACCAACTGCTGCAAACAGACATTATATTACAGTTGCAGGAAAAAATAACAAGGGGAGAGGGGCTGGGGTGCTTAGTGACGCCAGTGAGGGGTACTACAACTAAACAATATTGTTATTTTCTTCTACAGGATGATGATCAAAAGAAAAAGACAAAGAAGAAAGACAAAACTAAAACAAAGAAAGAAAAAAAGAAAAAGAAAAAAGATGATGATAATGATGATTTGGAATCATTTTTAAATGATGTACCTGCACAGCCTAGTACAGGATACGAGTCTTTATGATCATGTGATGAATAATTCATGTAAAAAAATATTTGGATGCAAAAAATACGACTTATACGTTTAGGCTTGTAATGTATGGACCAAGCTCTGTATTGTACAGGTTTGTTACCTATGTCATGAATGACAAAATAGAAAGTGAAAAGTAATGTACCAAAATTTATTGATGTTTAAAGATAGCTGTTCATGTTATTTATGTTGATGACAGATTTTCAAACACTGTAATGTATAGCTATTTGGAACATTTCTTATTGTCACGCCCATTGACTCGCAAATTTCTTTGAATAATTTCATTATTAACATCTTATTAAGCTAATGTACAAACATACAATAAAATACTCTATAGTTTTATGGTTTTTGAGAGAAAAAAAAGACAGCTCATTTCCCACCAAATTTTCATTTGCTTTTTTTTTAAAATAAGCCTGTTGACATTACATATTTTTCTCCTTAATAATGTTCCTCTATCACAGTCAAATCTTGTTATTTTAAATTTTTTAAATTTAATGTATGTAGAATGTTATGACAGTACCAGAAATAATGAATACATGATTTAAGTATGATGTTACTGTATTGTCATAGAAACAGCTAATAGTAGTGAATGATAAATTGTAACCTTGTTTCTAAGGAGAAACATTTTGGTGTTACCTCCTATCTTTAGGTTAATTGTACAGCAAATAATTATGTAATGGAAGATAATTCTGAAAATGGATTTTAAATCAAAAGAAAACACATTCAAATTATCAATAAATAATTGCAATTAAATTGTGGATAGTTGGTTGATTGTTATTTTGCCATCAGCAATAATTTATTATTTTAAAATATTGCAATTTTAATCAATTTTATACCTTCATGTCACCCTGTGATTTTTGTTCTTAGAAAGTATTACGCATTACTCACAAGAGCTTGTTGTGCCTAAAATAAAAAGGGGACAAACAAAGATGATACAAAGATACCCTGCAGAGCTTTGTTATATTACTGAATGATTTAAACATTGAAACAAACAAAAAATGCTCAACACAAAAGTATTAGTGTTGCTATTTTCAAGTAATTGTGAAATTCTGAATTTTGTCAGTGTCAGTTTTCTTTACTTAGTAGAATACTCACTGTTCAAAAGTTCAAAATATGTTAATCTACTTAGATCTTAGGTTATTCTACAAGCCAACACATTTTTAGTATGCAAAATTCACAGATTTTGGTGGATACAACATTGACAACCTATTAATAATTCGCAGTCCATTAATTTCTGGTAGATATTTAACAGACAATAAAAAAAAATACCAATGTTACCTCAATTTTTATGCCAGTGTATTCTTCCATCAGTTTAGGCCTGTGACAAACTTTGCTTTTTTAACTTATAGAACACACTGACCTATAAAACAGAAGTTATGATAATTTGTTGTTTTTTGTTTGGTAGCGTAAACTGTTGTACTGAAATGCCTATTTATATACCGGGTACATTTATTATCACAAATAGAAGTATGGTATTTGAATTCTCAGAAATACTGTGATTACTGTCTAAACAAACCCAGTTGGATGAAAATTTGTGTTCAGGCTCGACATGTTTTTGGCTTTAACAGTTACAATTTGCTAAAGGTTTGCAAAGTATTATGTAAAGAAAATGTGTTCAGCTTGTACAGTATTAAGAAGTTGTTATATAACATTGGTGCCGCTGTACAACATTCATATTGGTTAATTTGTTGTTTAAACTAAAATAATTGCAGTCGGATGTATAATGTACTGTCATATCTCACCAATCCTAATCTGCTACAAAATCTACTTAATCATATTTCTGAAATGCTTTTTTTAGATATTAAACACCATTAGCAGGTTATTCAGAAAATAGAAAAGTGCAATGTAGCTAAATTAGTAATTAGGTGAGATAGGGTCACTGGTGAGGAAAGTATAATATTTAAGGGGTTTATTGTCATTTGTTTATGCATAAAAGGTTTGCATCTAAAACTTGCCAAAAAAAGCATGTATTATTCCTGTAGTTTTCTGCTGTTGTTTGTTTTTATGTTTGTTTGTTTATTTGTTTATTTATACTTGCAATAATAAAATAATGCAGACTTACCATTATATTAAAAGTTGAAATTAATAATTTGGTGATCATCAGTTTCAGTCCTCAGCTTGGAATGACTGGGATACAGTCAAACTTGTGTTTAAAAAAAAAAGATTCTTCTTAATGGAAAAACAGCTGTATCATTAGATAGTTGGCCTGCATCAAAGGATACCCACGTCCATTCGTATTCTCGCTTTGCTACCACTTTCCAACCTTGTAGATGATGTTTTCTGGTTTTCATGAACATTCAGATGTCCTATTTTGATTTCCAGCGAAGAGTTTAACCTAATCAAAATAGTTTTATCCAATCAATGTTGTTCCCATTTACTAATTAAATGTAATGAATATTCATGAAAACGAGAAAATATCTACACATGTGCCTATGGTCAGTTAGTGGTAGCGAAGCTAGACCGTGACCGGACATGGGTTTCCAATGATGGTTGGCCTGTTGATACAATTTTAATTAATATGACGTTTACTGAAGGGGATCTAAACAGTAATGTCCTCCCAAGACATTTTTTGCTTAATTCAGGTGGTGTTTTTAAGCAGTTTGAAGGTGTAGGTCAGACTATAGTACCGGTGAATTTTGCCCCCGCTGTTGTATCATTAGTATTATAGATAGTCCTATTAGGTAGAAGTAATACTTGCGAGGAAGTTTTTTTTGAAATGTTTAAAGCTGCCCTTTATTTATCTTAGTATAATAAAATATAATGGTCCCCCCCTTGGTGGCATGTGGGAAAAGGTGGAAGCCAGTAAGATCTTAATATAATGGTTCCCTGTGTGACATGTGGGAAAAGGGGAAGCTAGTAAAAACCTTAATATAATGGTTCCCTGTGTGACATGTGGAAAAGGGGGAAGCCAGTAAGATCTTAATATAATGGTCCCCCTGTGTGACATTTGGGAAAAGGGGAAGCCAGTAAAAACCTTAATATAATGGTTCCCTGTGTGACATGTGGGAAAAGGGGGAAGCCAGTAAGATCTTAATTTAAATTTAATTTGGTCTATCAAACTGTATGTAACACCGAGCAGTCCTTTAGTATGTAACACAGAAGTTAGAAGCATTCCTTAAGTATCCTGACAATTACAAACACAATTTCTTCTGAAATGTAATCATTGTGTCAAAACATCAACTATCTGGTTGCATGCTTTTCACGGTCGATTTATTATTTATTATTATTTCTAAAATTGAAAGTTTGATTAAAATTGAGAATATTACTGAATATTACTATTGTCTTAAAAGACAATTATGTGTATTGAGATCATGTGGGCTAATTGTAAGGTTGTAGAGTGTGTATGTTGTTATTTTTAAGTTAAACTCGAGGTAAAATGATTTAGAAATATCTCAACTCTTTTTAACCTACAAGACAAGTATTATTATCACACACACATATTAGAATTTATTTAGATATGCAATTTTTAAGTCAGAAAAACTGCAGCTATAGAGAAAATGTGGTGTTTATTGTGATACTAGGTATCTACTTATCAGTTCATGAATACATGTGATTGTGAGAATGAACGGTTTTTGATTTCTCAACAATTTATTTTTGTTGAAATGGACATTAGGATTTTATGTTTTATTGTTATTGTATTTATTTAGTGATTGGTTTAGTGTAAATTTGCATAATTCCATAATATGTACAGAAATGATTCAAAGGTCCAACAAGTTATTTGTTTTTATAATTTTGTTTCAAATTGAAGACATAAACTTTTATAACAGTTTATATTTGCTACATTTAAAGCACATATGGCTGTAATGAACCTATGCAGAAAAGTTCACCCAAAAATGGAAATGTAATTGGTTTTTTTTTTCACTAAAATTTAAAAAATCTGTAGTGATCGAAGTACATGTATTCTCAAGAATCAAGCAGAATTTTTTAATGGTGATTTACATTAGAACATGAATTGAAGATACTGAGCAGTTTTCCAGAAAAAATGAGTCAAAGACAGACCAAACAATGGGTAAACAAAAAGAGGGGACAACAAAAGAGTATCTGACAAATGTATACAAATGAAGTGCAGAATATTTTGTGCATATTTTTTTATTTGTGCAAATTAATAGTTATCTCCCCTTCATGTTTGTAAATTGTATTTTGGTCCATGGAATTAACATCTTTTATGACTAGTTGATTAAAAAAGTTAATAGGGAATTTTATGTTTAACTTACTTTTATTACATTATTCTTTAAAACTTTCTGGGTATTTTATTCACCATTAATTAAACCCTGTTTGTTTCTAAACATATTTGTACCAATTATACTATTTTAAATTTAAAATATTTCCAAATGTTAGGGTCATTGTCCGACATATTTAAACCATGCAAATGTAATTGTTTTATATGTCAAATAAAATATGACAGTATGTTATCTTTATGCATTTGCATCTATTAACAATGCCAATATAAAAATGCTATTGGTTTAGTAAGTGTGCACCTATTTAGCATGAAGGATCTTGAGAACAATGCTGTTATGCCCGCTTGTGTAAACAGTCTGCTTGTATTGAATGGGCATTGGATCCATTTTAGAGTGGCAAGCTAACCCACTGCCTGCTTGCTGGAGTATAGCAGATTCTGGCCACAGTGTCTCAATGATGAGCTTAAGCTATCTCATGCTTGTGTAAAGTTTAGAACATTTCTCTGTGACCAGCTAAACTTATATCATGGTTGTCTGTAGTATAGAAGATCTTTACCTCAGTTCCTGTGACCAGGAAAACTAATACATGTTGTGTGCTTGTGTGAAGTATAGACGATTACAGCCTTAGTGTATCTGTGACCAGCTAAATTATTTAAATGTAGAGGGTCATGGCCCAAGTTTCTCTGTGGCACACTAAACTGACATCATGGTTTCGTTAGATATAGAAGATTATGGGCCCAGTGTTTCTGTCAAGCAAAATTATAGGGTATAGAAGATCATGTAATCAGTGTCTATGACAAACTAAATGGATAGATCATGAACTCTGACGAGCAAAAGTGATGTAGCATGTTTGCTTGAAGTAAACAGATCATGGCTTCATGCAGTGTCTATGTGACAAGCTGCTTGTGTTTGAGTAAAGACAATCCTGTCCTCGACATCGATGTCGCTTATAGGATAGCATGTTTGTATGAAATGTGGAAGGTCATAGCCCTTTAGTCTCCGTGATGAGTTGCTAGTGAAGTATAGACAATCATGGCCTCGATGTCGCTGTAAAGATGCTTGTATGAAGTGTGGAAGGTCAATTAGTCTCCTTGACGAGCTGAACCGGTAGCCTGCATGCATGTCTTGAGTACGGTAGATCATGGCATAGTGTCCATGTCTGTGATAACCTAAACTGATAGTCTGCTTGTGTGGAGTATAGAGGATGATGTCCTCAGTGGCTTGATTAATTGTTTGATTAAATGCCGTAGCTAGCTGTACTATCATCCAATGTTAGATTAATGTTCATAGGAACACGAAGCGGGATTACGTTGAATCAACATTTGGGTTATTTCTGGGCATGGATGGTATTATCTGAACTAACGTTTACTCCTGTTTCAAATTACACCATGACATTACAGAAAGGGGAGATAGATTTAATTATAATTAGATTTGATGTGTGGAACTGTATTTTACATGCAAAACAAAATCACAACTGATATACATTCCATGTAATAGAAATCTGTTGGAAAGTGTTACAAAAAAGGTTGTATTTAGTAGAACATTAGTACAGCTATGCTATAATATTCATGTCGCGCCTCTCTATTTTTTACTCCAGTAAAATCAGGTTGAAACCAGAAAATCTCATATAAAATATACTAACGTATTAATAAGCAAATTCCTAACGAAGTTCTTTTGTGTACGATCGGTGCTCTTTAACATAATTTCCTTTTTATAAAAGATACATTACATGACATTATGGAAGTAGACAACATCAGGCAAATCGGATAGTTAACTTTTGAACCAGGACTGTATCGGTATCATTTTTCACAAAAATATCTTAATTAAAAAACTAACGCATGAAAAACCACAACTGCAATACTAGACTGCCTGACACATGGTTTGACGAGTCTGTGAACAATCCGGTTTTACATTATGCCTATGTAACTTTCGCACAAGATATTTCAGACAGTGTGGTCTATAATACTATTGTTCACGACGTTTCAACAATGAGGGGTTTTGAGTTCGACAAGATTTTAGTTTTTCTAACAAAGTCGGATTTTCACCTGGTACTCTCGCTTCCTTTCCTAATAAAATATGAATTCAATGATATGCCTAAATATTGCTGAATGTGTCTTAACCCCCCCCCCCCCCCCCCATTCCAAACACAAAAACTTTGAATAAATGAGTAAAATGTATATAGAAAACAGTTTCCAAAATCTAAACCTATAACAGTAGATACTAAATAGATTGTTGTCATTGACGTAGATACCCAGCAAACAATTTTACGTCGTAGAAACGTCGTTAAAATGTATGTTTTTGGTTGCAGTAACGTTACGATATAACGTTATTTTTACGAAAAAATGGATGGTTTTCTATGGCACGCCGTTCTCGTCAAAAGTATGATTCAAAATATCATTACAAATTACACACTCAAAATTTTAAATTACACACTCAAAATTAAAAATATGCACTCAAAATTTTAAATTTCGCACTCAAAATTAAAATATGCACTCAAAATTTTACGCAAACACACTCAAAAGATAGATTGAAATTACACACTCAAAATTTTAATTCATGCACTCAAAACTGAAAATTACGCACTCAAACAGAAAACATATACACTCAAAGTTGTGCGCACCTTTTTTACGCAAAACTTATAAATATTCATTAAATTTGATTTGAATATTTCAATCTTGGTTTTTTTAAGCTTGAAACGGGTCCCTGTAAAGCAACGAACGAAACAGACGAAACAATTTTTTATTTTTGTTTACCTCATACCCTCGGCCCTGTATCTCAGACTCATATTAACTATAGAGTGTGATTTATTCCATTATTGAATTATGTTTTATTCTAAAACAAATAGTTTTATCAACGGGTTTATCAAAATAGGTGATTTACAGCTATATCATACAGATTGAATGCAAGAGTATAAATTCGTTCTAGTTTCTGACATAAATGAATTTCAACAGGAACTCTTGTAGCCATTACATACAACACTTCCATACAGCTTGAAAGCTTCCGAACAGTATGTTCTAAAGCGTTGTTGTCTCGTGTTAAGGGTATTTTCATACACGTGCAACAAGGATTGAAAAAACTTGAGCAAATCTTGTGTGTCGTGGATTGACATTTGGATTTCAGCACTTCCGGTTCGCTTTAAACTCAAAAACCACCCAGATGAAATTTTATTTATTTTTATTCTTATGAATATTTATGAGTTTTGCGCGAAAACAATGCGCACAAATTTGAGTGCGTAATTTTCAGTTTTGAGTGCATGAATTAAAATTTTGAGTGTGTAATTTCAATCTATCTTTTGAGTGTGTTTTCGTAAAATTTTGAGTGCATATTTTAATTTTGAGTGCGAAATTTAAAATTTTGAGTGCATATTTTTAATTTTGAGTGTGTAATTTGTGATGATATTTTGAACCATACTTTTGACGAGAACGGCGTGCCATAGTTTTCTTAACGTCGCCTTAACGTTTTTGCAACCAATTTACGACGTTTAACAGACATTCACCAAACGTTACGAAAAAATTGTGACGTACACCCGACATTTAGACTACGTATGACTTTGACGAATATGTTCTGTAAACGTTGTCACAACATTAAAAATAATACATAACACGTTCCACGGACGTTTGTCTAACGTAATTGAAACAAGCAATTGTTGCATTATATGAAAAAAATGTCTTCCTGAAAATCACTGTTCCGTTTTTTTCTCGAAAGAAATATGGTCATAACCGCATCGTATTTATTAACCACAACAATACATCTCTGATAGCCAACGTAAAACAAATGCAAGAGATACCAATACGATTTTCAAAAAACGATGCAAATTACTTGTATAATTAAAATAGAAAAATACATTAGTTTCCTATTTTTTATTGTTTAAATATTACGATACCAAACAGTTAATTAAGCCTCAGACACACAGTTGTACAAGAGGACACACAGAAAATATAAACAGTAGTTGGTTTAAGACATTAATACATACAGACACAAATACAGCTACATTAATTAAAACACACAAAGGCAATACATATTAAGACATATGTTCAACAATTACTTACAGTCAATACACAAAAATACGTGTTGTAGAGAGAGCAAAAAATACAAAAGCAGTTTATTCACAACACAGATCTATATGACATCGGGATCTTAGGATTTTGTAATATACAATCAATACATTAACTTTTTAAAAGTTTTTGCAGACTTCTGCAATACAGTTACAACTGGTTGCCGTCTGGATTCTGGCACCTAAAAATAAATAAATAAATAAATAAATAAATAAATAAATAAATAAATAAATAAATAAATAAATAAATAAATAAATAAATAAATAAATAAATAAATAAATAAATAAATAAATAAATAAATAAATAAATAAATAAAATGTTTTGCATCTTCCCATATTTTTCATAAGAATTAAAGCAATATAATTTCTTTATCTGATGGACTCTTTTTAACCATCTATTACATTATTATTATTTTATGGAGTACGACACGGTAGCAGTGGTCAAGTTTGAAGTGTGTGTAAAGCTCTACACAAAATGTTTAAAATATACTGTTATTTTATGAATTTGGTCCCAGGAAAGAAGTTTTTATATCAGCGTGTCTCTGTACGCTAATATTTTGAAACGAGGGCGTCGGTGGCCGCGTGGTTATGGTAGTTAGTCATCTTCTATTCACCGCGTGAGGGTTGTTCGGGTTTTTTACCGGGTATTCATCCCGCAAAAAACCTGGACGTAATGATACAGCTAAAAAATTGCTGAAACCACAATTTAAATAAAAACTAACATAAATCTGAAAATGTTTTGAGACAATCTGTGTTCTGAATACAGTATAATTTGGTTTTCCCTATCAATTAGCAATTATTAAACTTACCTTATATCTGGATCCCCTGGCCTATTAGGGGCATGTTTTAGGCATTCCGTTATAATTTCCTCCGCATCCATTTCTGTGGCTGACGGATGATTTTTTCTGTATGCCCCTGAAGAAGAAGAAAATTAATAAATCTTTCGGTATTTTTTGTCATCTGGTTAACAGTAGTTGCACTTCGATATTTTGGTCATTTGCAAAGATTGATGATGGTATACAGTTTCATATTAGTCCAAATAATAATTATTTAAAAGTGTTGACAAAAACATTTTTGCTCTTCCTTTCAAATAAGCATGTATCATGTAACACGTAACAATCCTGTGTTGTGGATTTATTATTAATTATAATACAATGATTTAGAAAATAACTTACGTATCATCATCTGACAACACACAGAAGGAATCAGTAATGGAAGCTTTCCGTTTTCCCTCTTAAACCGTAGTCAGACCATAATGCATTGCTGCCAATTGTCTTCATCATTCGCCATACGGACTCCCAACCAGAGCTACCTCCCAGAGCAGTAAGCAGCTTAAGCTGTACGATAAAAAAAACAATAAATGATTTTACTATACAAATAATCTTAATCCTACTGAAATATATGTAAGAAGAATAATAGGAACCGGATTATTTCCTGTATAAGCCATGTTTACCAAATATTTCAGTTTGGGGTCCAAATGCACATAAGAAAATGTCGACTGGCTGCATGAAATCACGTGGCTGAAATGCGTTAAGGAAATATTTCACGAAATAAGATCAATTATAAATACATTCTAAGACCCAAATTAATAGGTCTTCTTCTTCTTGTTGGGGGGTTTTAACGTCCTTCACTGATAGTAGTCCATGGACTCCACCATGGTGGGTTTGTCGAAGCCCAGCCTTCGGGATACCTAGTCGAAGAACTAGGCATCATATGTTCTACTAGCGGCCGGGCTGCTCCGATGTAACGTTGACCTACTCCAAGTACCCCACATGGGTAGGAGCGCTTCCGCACTCTGACCTGTCGTCGAGCCTATAACATCTGCAGAGTGAGCAGCCAGTGTGTGCTTTCCTTTTTACATGTATGACATGAATAGGTCTAAAATATTACTGCATTTTATACACGCATTCCTTTTCATTCTTGTTATCAATTAAACGATAATCGAACGTGATTTTGAGGAAAAGGAATTAAATTGTGCAAATGTCGCAACGAAACATTTATACAATATTCAAATTCGCTCTTAAAGAATTAAAAAAAGAATTATTACATATCAAAAATATGCTAAACGTTTTCTTAAGAATTTTGTCTATTGTATCTTGTATATTATAGTACTTACTTTTGAGCTTTGTCTTTTCTTTACATGTAGCGAATGACCCAGTTTTCTTTGTTTCAATAGCAAACACTCACAAGACATCAAATTACGCGTGCACGTGTGGTTTTACAACCCTTGTGTAATTTCATGACCCCTGCTATTTACATTCGATCGGCAAGAACAAAAAGACACTGTAAGAGATATACAGAGAAATCAAGCGAACAAAACTGACCGGGAAATGTTAATTAAATTCTGGTAGAAATTCATAAAATTTGATACAATGTAAAGTATCTATGTTGCAATCCCCCACCCCCGTAAATCGCCAGTTAATAAAAAACCCTTGTAAGAGACATGATTTGAAAAAAAGCAAAACAGATTGAGGAGGAACATGCTAATTAAATTCTTGTGGAAATTCTTTTAATTATTAAAATGTAAAGAATCTATTATGTCAAACCCTCCCACCCTCTTCAATCCAGGAAAGATTTTTAAACAGAAAGAAAAAAAGTTTAATATGATTTGTTTTAAAATATTTAAAATATTTAAACTATATTCTTTATTTTAAAACATACGTGTTAAACTGTAAAATATTTATATCTAATCTCCATCTACCCAACCCAACACACTATTTTTTTCAAAAAATCGTATATGGGTTCTTAATAAGTCGAACACTAATAAACGTTACAAGGACGTTGCAAATATGTTCGCTAAGTTTTTTGTAACGTAAAAACACGTTGAATTAACGTTATGTTTTACGTGATTTAACAACGTCTACACAATGTTATACAAATGTTGCTATTTTTGACAACGTTTTAATAACGTCAGTTAAACGTGCTTAATTACCTTACGAATTAAAGACGTAACAACAACGTTGCATTTTCGTTGTAGATAAGTAACGTCAGGTCCGACATTCTCACAACTTATAACCAACGTTAGATTTACGTCATGTGTTTGCTGGGTATAGCCTATAGAACGAATAATCGTACCCTCGCCTTTTCTGACTGCGACAAATCCGACAAATCACAAAACTAACTTCGGATTATAACGGCAGTAAAATTCGGCCTAAATAAAGCCCAAAATGAAGTGAAAGCAAAATTGAATGAGCGACATTACGATCTTCCCACCTCTTTACGCGGAAGGCTCATAAAAGTTCTGATATAAATAACGCCAAATCTGTCATTTTAGTTGTTATACTTGCTACCAGGATGTGTACGCAACGTTTTTGATTTGGGGTTGCTACACCCCTGTTTGCTATAGATCACCAAAACAAAATAATGTTCAATAACCATTGTTACTATTTAATTTATATCTCTACATACATGTAATAAAACGTGGTATCTGTATGGAAAATACATCACCGATCAGTATTAAGAATATGATATGTCCTCAAAATGTTTTCCAAAAACAAGGTCAACCAATGATAATTTCCGTTGTCTCTTTGTTCATTATGACACGTGTATGTTATGTTATACTTTTAAAATGGTGAATCCGGTGCCATGATTTTGCATTAGATTTTATTTATTTTTTTACCGTTTATTGTAAGAGTTAGAACCACAACTTATGCACTTACAAGTATAACCAAAATACCCTATACAAATTTTTTAATGCATATAAAAATTATTTTTCCAAAATAAGTGACCCCCTCCCCCTTATACACACCCACCCAATTCCAACGCACTGAATATCAAATTGTCGGTCTTAAAACAATGCATTATTGGTGCCTATTCTAAGAAACAGAAAAATCTTAAACAAGCTGGTAGAAAGTATGAGTGTAGATATGTAAATTAAAACACCAATCAGGAAGTAATTTTTCTTAAAGAAAACTATTTCGTCAACTCTAAATTATATAGAAAACAGGACCATAAATGACGTAAGATATGTTTAATAATAGAAAACAGGACCATAAATGACGTAAGAAATGTTTAATAATAGAAAACGTGACATTATTTACTTTTAACATACAAAATCTGGAAGTACACATTTATATTGGGAATACTGTAAACTGTGATATTTCATGCACAGAGATTTAATAAAGCCGAAAAATATACGTATATGTACTCAGATACTAGTGTATGTACTCAGATACTAGTGTATGTACTCAGATACTAGTGTATGAACTCAGATACTAGTAGTGTATGTACTCAGATACTAGTAGTGTATGTACTCAGATATTGTAGTTTATGTACTCAGATACTAGTGTATATACTCGGATACTAGTAGTGAATGTACTCAGATACTGTAGTGTATGTATTCGGATACTTGTGTATGTTCTCAGCTACTAGTGTATGTACTCAGATACTAGTGTATGTACTCAGATACTGTAGAATATGTACTCAGATACTGTAGTGTATGTACTCGGATACTTGTGTATGTTCTCAGATACTAGTGTATGTACTCAGATACTAGTGTATGTGCTCAGATACTGTAGTGTATGTACTCAGATACTAGTGTATGTACTCAGATACTGTAGTGTATGTACTCGGATACTTGTGAATGTTCTCAGATACTTGTGTATGTTCTCAGATACTAGTGTATGTACTCAGATACTAGTGTATGTACTCAGATACTAGTAGTGTATGTACTCAGATACTAGTGTATGTACTCAGATACTAGTAGTGTATGTACTCAGATACTAGTAGTGTATGTACTCAGATACTAGTGTATGTACTCAGATACTAGTAGTGTATGTACTCAGATACTAGTGTATGTACTCAGATACTAGTAGTGTATGTACTCAGATAGTAGTAGTGTATGTACTCAGATACTAGTGTATGTACTCAGATACTAGTAGTGTATGTACTCAGATACTAGTAGTGTATGTACTCAGATACTAGTAGTGTATGTACTCAGATACTAGTAGTGTATATGTACTCAGATACTAGTAGTGTATGTACTCAGATACTAGTGTATGTACTCAGATACTAGTGTATGTACTCAGATACTAGTGTATGTACTCAGATACTAGTAGTGTATGTACTCAGATACAGTAGTGTATGTACTCAGATACTAGTAGTGTATGTACTCAGATACTAGTAGTGTTTGTACTCAGATACTAGTAGTGTATGTACTCAGATACTAGTAGTGTATGTACTCAGATACTAGTGTATGTACTCAGATACTAGTAGTGTATGTACTCAGATACTAGTAGTGTATGTACTCAGATACTAGTAGTGTTTGTACTCAGATACTAGTAGTGTATGTACTCAGATACTAGTGTATGTACTCAGATACTAGTAGTGTATGTACTCAGATACTAGTAGTGTATGTACTCAGATACTAGTGTATGTACTCAGATACTAGTGTATGTACTCAGATACTAGTGTATGTACTCAGATACTAGTGTATGTACTCAGATACTAGTGTATGTACTCAGATACTAGTAGTGTATGTACTCAGATACTAGTGTATGTACTCTGATACTAGTAGTGTATGTACTCAGATACTAGTAGTGTATGTACTCAGATACTAGTAGTGTATGTACTCAGATACTAGTAGTGTATGTACTCAGATACTAGTGTATGTACTCAGATACTATTGTGTATATACTCAGATACTAGTGTATGTAGTCAGATACTAGTAGTGTATGTACTCAGATACTAGTGTATGTACTCAGATACTAGTGTATGTACTCAGATACTAGTAGTGTTTGTACTCAGATACTAGTAGTGTATGTACTCAGATACTAGTAGTGTATATGTACTCAGATACTAGTAGTGTATGTACTCAGATACTAGTGTATGTACTCAGATACTAGTAGTGTATGTACTCAGATACTAGTGTATGTACTCAGATACTAGTGAATGTACTCAGATACTAGTAGTGTATGTACTCAGATACTAGTAGTGTATGTACTCAGATACCAGTAGTGTATGTACTCAGATACTGTAGTGCATTTACTGAGATAGAAGTAGTGTATGTACTCAGATACTAGTAGTGTATGTACTCAGATACTTTAGTGTATTTACTCAGATAGAAGTAATGTATGTACTCAGATAGAAGTAATGTATGTACTCAGATACTAGTGTATGTACTCAGATAGATACTAGTTTATGTACTCAGATACTAGTAGTGTATGTACTTAGATACTAGTGTTTGTACTCAGATATTGTAGTGTATGTACTCAGATACTCTAGTGTGTGTACTCAGATACTCTAGTGTGTGTACTCATATACTCTAGTGTGTGTACTCAGATACTCTAGTGTATGTACTCAGATACTGTAGTGTATGTACTCAGATACTCTAGTGTGTGTACTCAGATACTCTAGTGTATGTACTCAGATACTCTAGTGTGTGTACTCAGATACTCTAGTGTATGTACTCAGATACTAGTAGTGTATCTAACGAAATAATAGAAAATCAAATGCTGGTAAAATGTGGTCACCAGTAATATAAAAACTGTTTGTTGCTACTTCTATAAAAACACATATGCTGGTGTTGAAAAATTGATAGTAAAAGTTTTCAATGATTTTTCTCTTATGACTGTATATAATTTAGTCAATTTAATAAAATCTTAAACAAGCTGGTAGAAAGTATATCAGTGTAGATATGTAAACTAAAACACTAATCAGGAAGTAATTTTTCTTTAAAGAAAACTATTTCGTCAACTCTAAATAATGTAGAAATCAGGACCATAAATGACGTAAGATATGTTTAATAATAGAAAACGTGACATTACTTACTTTTAACATACAAAATCTGGAAGTAAACATTTATATTTGGAATACTGTACTGTCAACTGTGATATTTTATGCACAGAGATTTAATACAGCCGAAAAATATATGTACTCAGATACTAGCAGTGTATTTACTCAGATACTAGAAGTGTATGTACTCAGATACTGTAGTGTATTTACTCAGATACTGTAGCGTATATACTCAGATACTAGAAGTGTATGTACTCAGATACTGTAGTGTATATACTAAGATACTGTAGTGTATGTACTCAGATACTGTAGTGTATATACTCAGATACTGTAGTGTATGTGCTCAGATACTCTAGTGTATTTACTAAGATACAAGTTGTGTGTATACTCTGATACTAGTAGTGTATGTAGTCAGATACTCTAGTGTATTTACTCAGATACTTTATTGTATTTACTCAGATATTAGTAGTGTATGTACTCAGATACTGTAGTGTATGTACTCAGATATTGTTGTGTATATACTCAGATACTGTAGTGTATATTCTCAGATACTGTAGTGTATGTACAAAGATACTGTAATGTATATACTCAGATACTGTAGTGTATGTACTCAGATACTGTAATGTATATACTCAGATACTGTAATGTATATACTCAGATACTGTAATGTATGTACTCAGATACTGTAATGTATATACTCAGATACTGTAATGTAGATACTGTAGTGTATGTACTCAGATACTAGTGTATGTAGTCAGATACTAGTTTATGTGCTCAGATACTAGTAGTGTATGTAGTATGTACTCAGATACTAGTAATGTATGTACTCAGATACTAGTGTACGTACTCAGATACTAGTAGACTATGTACTCACATGCTAGTAATGTATGTACTCAGATACTAGTTGTTTATGTACTCAGATACTAGTGTATGTACTCAGATACTAGTGTGTATGTACTCGGATACTATTGTGTATATACTCAGATACTAGTAGTGTATGTACTCAGATACTGTAGTGTATCTAACAAATAAAAGAAAATGAAATGTTTAACAAAATGTGGTAAACAATAATATAAAAACCGTATGGTTTAGTTCTATAACACATATGCTGGTGTTGAAAAGTTGATAGTAAATCTCTCACGGCTGTATATAATTTAGTTGCGAAACTTGTTGGCTGTAGCTTCAAGCACAAAATAGTTCTGTGGTCCTCTATAGTTTCAACGTAACAATAAAATCTAAAATGGATTGACCAGTATTTAGAGTTAGACGACAGTCTAGAACGTATTGTCCGATAGTAAGGCTATGAATCTAAAATAAGCCTCTTTATTCCCCGACTAGGCCGAACTTTTTACTACCGTAATTATCTGATTTTTGTTTTATTGTGATTTGGCCTTAAAAAAGGCAAGGGTACGATTACCGGTATTCGTTCTACACCCGGCAGCCCGTTAACGTTAACCTATTTGAATGCTAGGGACGAATATTCGTTCTACACCTTATAGTCAGTTAACCAAATGAAGGCGAGGGTACGATTGTTCGTTCTACACCCTGCAGCTCTTAAACCAATTTTAAGTCATGTGTAAGATTATTCCTTTTACACCTGGCAGTCGTTAACCGATTTGAAGGCGAGGGTACCGATTATTCGTTCTATACGTAACAGCCCGTTAACCGATTTTTAAGTCGACGGTACGACTATTCGTTCTACTCCTGACAGCCCGGTAACCGATTTTACGGCAAGGGTACGACTTTTCGTTCTAAACCTGACAGCCCGTTAACCGATATTAAAATGCAAGGGTACGATTATTCGTTCTACACCTGACAGCCCGTTAACCGATTTAAAGGTCAGGGTTCAGTTATTCGTTCTACACCCGACAGCCGGTTAACCGATTTTAACTATACTAAAACGCAGCTAGATCTATTGTTATATTGCAAAACAAACATTTTATCAGTGAAATAAGTCAAGTAATATGGTCACAGTTTGTACTCTTACCTCGAATATGCTTAATGCTTACTTATCTACAGTCTGCATGCTACTGCTGAACTTGCTGCTCTTAAGCAAAAATGTTAGTTATCATGACTAAAGTCCTAGTTTTCAGTAACAACTGCTATGTGCGTAGTCTGTCTTTTATGCTGTGCTTATGAATTTATATTATCGTTCAACGCTCTGGTTGTGTATGTATTATGTTTTTATGCTTGTAGTTTACATGTGTTTTGTTTTGTATGCTCATGCTTAATTGTACCTTGTTATAAATTGTTGTTAACTGTGGTATGTGTGTCTCTATGTCCGATGATGTTTTTGTCGGTGTTAACACAAATCACAATCTGATCAAAGCAGCTGTTATTTTCGCTCCGTATACTACTTTACTGCGCAGTTATGTTCGCTCCGTATACTATGTTACTACGCAATGGTGTAGTAATAACGTACGTAGTATACGGAGCGAACATAAAAGCTGATTTGAATTAGATTGCACAAATCAAGTCGGTTATAAAGCTAGATTCGGAGGTCTTCTTCACGGAAGGAAGTATAGAACTCGTCGTCGGGTGTTGAACTCTAGCGCTTAGTGGTTGAACAGTGCATGCCAAGAATAAAGTACCCCTAGAATTTTAAAGAGGTCCCTTAGAGCCTAGTACAGACAGCACACGGTTAATTATTTACCGGACGTGTTAATTTCACCGAGAGATAACAGTGCCATACATTGTAAATGTATCTGTCTCTGTTGACCATACTGATTATTAGCAGATAAATAAACAATTATGAGGACCATTGACGATTTCGAAATCCCATACTCTCGTGCACGAGATTCGCCGAGAACGAGTCGTGGAAAATGGGGGGGGGGGGGGGTTACGAGATATTTCTGTGATCTAATTGTGTATTAAATGTGCCTTGTTCATTCGTTAATTGTTTATTTATTACCTGAAACTTTACTTTGATGAAGGTAACAATGAAAGACCCATAAAAGACCGACATAATAGCCGCGAAAAAGTAAAGATTACGATTTTTATACAAAAATTAGATTTAAAAAACAGGTATGTTGTAAAAAAAATGTCTAAATCAGTAAATATCAGTGGTAAAGATGCAAAAACAAATGTAACGAAAATAAATTTCCTTATAATAAAAGTTAACTTATAAAAAAAATTCACAGAGATATTGATTTTTTTTTATTTTAGGATTTAAAAATTTTGATGTAAAACTATTTAAATAATGCAAGTTATATTGAGATACTTATAGAATGAATTTAAACATACATAGGATCGTATATGAAGTCCTTAAACACAAATTAAAAGAGCGAAATTAAATTTTGAAAAAATGTAATACAATAAAAAAATAATTCAGAACTTTAAGTTAAACAAATTTCAACACTTTATATATTGTAAAAAAAAATCCCCAAAAGTAATTATTTCATAACGATTTTAAATTCTGAAAATATATTAAGTTCTTAACAATGTTTATGCTCAAGAATGTTAGTTTGCCGATTGGAATACGTGAAATGCAATCTTTTGAAACAATTTTAATTACTATAAAAATAATTAAATGGAAATTCTAATTATTCTCTATATTTTCTTTGATCTTCCGACGATGCTCGACGGAAAGACGATAACTGTCGATCTTACCCCCCCCCCCCCCCCAAACAGAAACCAATTGACTATGCGATTTCGAAAAGGTCAATATATAGGTGGTCTAGGGGAAATTTTAGTCGTATTTTCTTGGCATGAGCGCGTTAGGAGTAGATTAAAACAGGAACCTATGCAAGTACTAGTCCCAGATTAAAATAGACGTATTACAAATTAAACAAGTATATAAATACTGCAGTAGTGCACCACTAAAACATGTAGTATCGACATTAAATAACTATGACTTAAATTGTAACCGCAACAGTCGAGAGATTTTATGTGTCTCTTACAGTACATAAAACTGAATGCAAGTGATAAGTCCCGGAGTTTATAAACCAGTTTTGTGCAGCATATTACTTTTCTGTGGTATTTTTTTTTTTTTTGTTTACTTCCTGGTGTGTTTAGTCACTATACCAGGTTACTAAATGTAGAAGCTTATTCAGTAGTATTTATTATTCATGTAGACATTTAAATGAAAATGAATCTTTACTTAAAACATGGTAAGAAACTGTCAACAGTGTCTGCTGTTCATTTGAAGGATTTTCACACCCCGTCTGTTGGGCATGTCGAAATAAATCACACAGTTGAACCTGCGATTTGGTTTAAAACTTTGATTATCGATTCCATGTTGATTGATTGTGATGCAAGGAATGTATATTGGAGAGAGCGGTCGCCAGAACATGAAGGTAAATCAGAGCTAGATTCTGAATCTATGCCTCGCATGAGTAGGGCTGTTTACGATGAAGGAGATTGCGATGATTTTGAACTTTTTGATGCTGTTACAAAGTTCTTAAACGCCATAGAAAATAATAAATCTTTCAGCGAAGGCAAGCGAGCTCAAGAAGTTTTAAGGATTATTCATCTGTATGTTCTTCCAGAAATTGTATTAAAAACACAGGATGTCTGTTTATTGCAAAATGCATTGGAAACAGTTGAGCAGGAAATAAATTCAGTTTCAGCAGATATTCAAAGTAAAGACTGTGGAATTGCTTTAACTGAAAAATCACTGAGAAATCAAAGGGATAAAATGTTTAGCATGGATAATTTTGAGAGTGAGAAATATCTTAACACATGCAAAGTGCAGTTTTTAGCAGAGCTTCTGCTTGATATCGTTAAGGATATTAGTTTTTTAAACTATGATCTTGAAGCTAGTCAGTCTGAAGTGGACCGTCTACGTGAAGCCATAACAGATGAAGGACAGAAAAACCTTCTGAAAGCAAGACAGAAACGAGATGAGTTATTTACATTAATTGAAAAATACCAGGCAATCAGAGAAACTATTAAAAATGTAACAGTTCGGTCTCATGCAAAAAAACGAAAGAAGGTGCAAGAGAATGTCTTTCATGAAATATATCTTGAACTAAAAACTAGACTTAAAACGGAAAAACAATTAGTGAAGCATTCCTGTGATCAGAAATTAAAAATGACTTCGGTTCGGGAAGCAATTGTACAAGTTAGGGATGAATTATTACAAAAAGAAGAAAGTTACGGCTTTGAAACATCTCGTGATGGTCAAGGCACATCAACAGATGTTCTGGAAATGAACAATAATAGGCCTTCAAACTGGCATACGGTAGAACAACAGGTAAAAAGTATTATACATGATGATAATTCAGGACTTTCTTTGGCTTTCAAATCATTTTGTGAATCAATAAATGCAAAAATAACAGCTCTTATTAAAGAAAATGAATTATTTCAATGCTCCAGTGGAGCCATGCAAGATGAAACTCGTTTGAAACATGTAGTTATAGATGGTGATGAATTTGTGAACATTTCATACATGGAAGGCCTTGAAGATAAAAGTTTGGAGCCTCCATGTAATGATAGAATTTCAAGTGGGTACCGACTGTTCACACACACAATCAAAGAAGATGTTTTAAAGCATATTGAAGCACAAACAAGGTGGCTATTAGATAGCATGGAAACAAAATCATTTATGGAAAAGGGCAAGCATGTCAGTGCTGAATTTCCGAATAAAGTGTGGATTTGCTATGAAGCTCAGCTTTACAACCATATAATGACATCATTATCTCATTTGTATTGTGTCTCTTACTTGGATGTTGCCAGCAAACTTAATGAATTCATTT
Source organism: Limnoperna fortunei (assembly GCA_944474755.1). Lineage (NCBI taxonomy): Eukaryota > Metazoa > Mollusca > Bivalvia > Mytilida > Modiolidae > Limnoperna > Limnoperna fortunei. Next base: position 18,846,269 of record OX104114.1, on the reverse strand, counting down.
CTCAAAAAACGTTGCTGGAACTTGAAATTGATGAACCATGGTTGAATGATGATTTTGCTAACCGGCCACGACTGATATGCCCAGCCAGTGGAACTGTGAGTGTTGCAACCAAACTCTCGTCGCTAAAGTCAGGACTGAGTTTGACATTAGGTCGCATGACATTGGAAGAGCTGTATCAGTCTGCAAATAAAGGATGTGAGGGAATCCCAGATATCTTGGATTGTCCACTTGACGAAACTAATGATGTCTTCGATCTGGACATAGAAAGGCAGAATGACCGTAGACAATCTGTTGACAGTATAGATGAAGACAGTATTTTATATACAAGACCTTGTGAATCAACAGAAACAGTTGCAGAAATCATGCAACCAGTATGTTTAACGCTTAAAAACTGTATTCAAACAATTGCCGTTGTAGAAAAGTTAAAAAGTTTGACAAGAGCTTACCGTTTAGTGAACCGTACAGTTTGTAAATTAAAAGGTCAATATCGCAGAGATTCTGTAGAAAGCATGGTCTGTTGTGATGAGATTCTTTCTGCGTCTATTGTTTTGCTTACTTTGCTAAAAAAGGAAGAATTTGTTGAACTTTATTCACACCTAAATTTAATGATCGACTTAATGCCGTCATTTTTAACAGGAAGTGTACATGATTGCTCGCTTACAAATTTCTATAGTGCCTTTCAGTATTTGTTTGACAAGCAAGTCTCTGTTAATCGTGTTAGTAGATAGCGCTTAAAATCATGTTAGCAGAAAGAACAAATAGTCCAGTTAGAACAAATTGTATTTTGTCTTTAATAATGTTGATTGTTTAACATGTTCAAGCAATAAACATACATGTAAATTTCATTATCATAATAATAATCAGTTTGAGTATTTACCAACACAAACAGAATCACAAGTTTTATTTTTGTTTTTCATGTTTAAAAGCTTTTATTTTTCATCAAGAAACTAAAAATGATTTAAATACAATGTAATAACATGTAAGTTTTAAAAACCTACGTGTGTACATGTAATTATCAGGTTGTTAAGAAAAATAATTTGGGGTTTTTAGTTGATGTTGGATAGTTGCTATCAATATTGTCATAATAAATGGATGGAATCTAAACACTGGCGTCAGGGCTCACCACACTGGGCGAAGTGGGCGACAAAGTCGCCCTACTAGTACCTGAAGTCGCCCTAAGGCGCCTCAAAAGCGAAGTCGAAGTCGCCCTGTCATTTCCCTCAAGTCGCCCGATGGTTCACACAAGATACTTGTTAATCTGGTCCAAATACTTCACCCGGACTACCAATTTATCAGTTAATGTGTAATTCCAATAAAAAACGGCAAACAATATGAGTATTTAACATATTTTCAAACGATTTTCGTCTCTCAAATGTATAACGCGCCATTTGTTTATTTACCGGATGTGACTAATTACCGGAAGTGAACAACGAAGAAAAGTAATGTACAACGGCCCATAATGAAAAATCGTAATTTTTTTGATGAACAAACACTTTTAATTGGTGTCAAACTTCAGTTCTTTCAAAGAGTATTGTACTTTAACAATACCTTTTATGGCTACAATTACTGAAGTAGATAGAAAAATGGTCCCTATATCTGGTGTTTTTTCATTGATTAATGATAAAGGTTATGTACTGTTCGATAGTGCATACCATGAATAATAATGAAAAAGAAAGAAAAAAAACTGAATTTATGTGTGTTATGGTTTTAAAACACAAGAGAAATAATCCTGGAAATTGCTGTAAATAATGAAAAATATATGTTAACTACAGCGAAATTTATTATTTGTACGGTCCCCCTGACTTCTCCCTATTGTCTCCTGAAGTCTCCCTATCAGGGCCTGACTTCTCCCTGTTTGGCTGCCAGGGAGAAGTCACTTCTCCCTACTTTTTTAGAGTGTGGTGACCCCAGCACTGTGTGTGTTTAAATATGTCTTTAGTACATGTACAATATACATGTACATACTATTTATATTTTCATTCATGTACCTGTTAAGTGTTTTTATTGTTTGAAAAAAAGAGGGGGGTTGCAGCTACATGTACTAGTACATGTTATAAATATTCATATTCCATGTGCACATAGAGAAAACAAAAGGAAAAGATTCATTTTTAATAATTTTATATTTCTCAAAGTTAAATTCATGCACCTCAAATTTCATTTTAAATGCTTTCAGGGAAGCGCATGCATTGTATGTAAAATTTATGATCTGTTATATTACATGTCATTTTTTGATACATGTACCTTTCTCAATACATACTAGTATTACAAACTGCCTTTAAAAAATTAAACTGTGTTCCTATGTCGGTCTTGTATAAAGTTTGTGACAATAGTAAATTTATGGTGCTTATGTAAATTATTGCAACTGTTTTTACACAAGTACTTATTTATGATGCAATAAACTTTCAGGTACTGAACTTTGTGATAAACTTCTACATGTAACGCTGTAATATTTTTATATTTCTTGGAAGAATGTTCTTTCATTGTATGCCAATTGCAAATGGTTAAGGTAATTCATCAACTTCTGTATTTATTACATGGTGAGTCAACACTGAGATTGTGGGTTCACTGTGGGCAGGATATATGCTCGACTACAATTTTAATTGACAAGTTAAGGATTTCCAGTTTTCCTACCAAAGTTCAGGTGTTTCCTTCATGTACTCGGGCTTCTTTGCCATTAAAAACTGGATGCTATGATTTTACTGAAAAATTTCTGAAAGTGTTCTTAAAAGCAATATTCAAACAAATAAACAATCTTTTGTGGTATGAATTATACATGTACAGTATGTAGTTTGTTTCATTTTTGCTTGTACATTGTATGATGTAGCTTGATAAAATGTGTGGGTTGTAATTTTGTTTTGAGATAAATGTAAGCATTACTTACAAGTCTAGATCTATATGACCCATGATATTCAGTTTTAATTTCTAGGATTGAAATATAATCTGTATTAAATTACCACACCTCTACACAATTTCCAGAAAATCAGTACACTTTTACTAGTACATGTAGATTTAAAAATAATTTGATGACAAGCATGACCAGTTTCTCTACTGAATTCAGGTCTTGAGTTTTCTCCAGGTGCTTTGGCTTAGTCCCTCCCCCACCTCAAAAAAACTGGACACCTTGATATACTAGTACTTAGTAGCTAAAAAATTGCCTAAAGTGGCGTTTAACATTATTCAAACAAAAAAAATATTATACATGTACATTTTAAGTAAAAGATTGGCCAAGAACCTTGGAGACATCCTGAAAGCACACAACAAGTATTTGTACATATGCTGAGCCACAGGTTCTTGTAAACATGTAAATTGCATTTGGTACCCAGTACTATTCATTTTTTACTGATAATGCTATTTTGGAATGGTAGTAAAATAATAGCTTAGTTAACACTAAAATAAATGATATTTATTTCATTTTACTAAAAGTGTGGGAAAAACTGACAAAAAATTAACTTTGGCACCAAAAGGGAGTAGATACATGTGTAGTACATGTGTATAGAGATCCAGTGTATCAATTTATTATTATGTACATGTGCATTTTATAAATGGTCATTCAGTGCAATATCTGACATGTTTGGTAGTCAAAGAATTTTGTATGGAGATTATAATTTTTCTACTAGTATTTTATTTGGTTTCAGTAAATCCTGTATTTACAGTAATTTTAGCATATTAATGTTAGTATTTTGTTTTTGTTTTGTTGTATAAATTTATGTGTTCACTCTACATTTATACATTTATGTATGGACATATACATGTACATGTATGACTATCCTCTAATCTAGACAATCATGTAAGGCCAACCAAAAATAAACATGTATTTTTGTATAAGTTACATGTACATGTAGGTATCAACGTATGCATTTAGGGTTCTATGTACATGTGTATAGATAGTTAGGAAAACATCATTTTTTTATCATGTAATTGGTTTTATAGAGAACAAAGGGAAACAACAAAAAAAGTAACATTTTGGGAATTACCTTTAGTGGCCAGTTAGATAACAATTGACCAGTTTTACAAAACATGACAAATTTGAGGATTTCCTCAACTTAATTACCCTCAACTCAAATAATGTAGTGACCAATCAGATTGCTGGAAAATTTGAATTTAAGGAAAAACTCAAGGACTTGAGGTTGGGGAAAATCTTAGTATGAAACTGGGCCCAAATCAACTTGTTACATACATGTACATGTATATGGCTTTTGCCTTACTGACATGTACCTGTATACATACCTAAATATATATACATGAATGGGCATATCTTGAAAAAAACTGAAACATTTGTAGCACAGCTAGTACAGTGAATAAGTATTGTTAGATCAAACTCTTCCAATGTTCTCAGGATTTGAGAATTATTTTTTATGCAAATATACATGTACTAGTATGTTTTTGCTGTTGAATAATGTAAATAACAATGGTCTATAATACAGTTGAGGCAAATTTATGGTTGAAAAAGTGATCTTCTCTTCCTAGTTCAAAAATTAATTGAATTGTAAGAATATTTTGGCTACATCCAGGACATGGTCTCAGATTGGTTCCTAATGTATTGTGTTATAATTAGAGATCTGGTAAAATCACCCCTTAAAAAACACCTCCACCCTTTTGCAAAATAGCCTCCTGTATGCTCCACCTTAATTAAAATAGCCCCCATCAGTTTCGTTGGTGTTCGGTATTTTTATACCCCGACATACAAAGTGTTATAACCACTCGTATGGATATGAGTGGTTTCCAGATGATAACTTCAAAACGCATCCACAGATTTTTTAGTTTAAACTTTGCACAGCTGTTAAGTACTATAAAATAAAGATTATGTTCAATTTTCAGCTCAATCCAGTTTGTAGTTTTCGACTTGGGCCAATCAATTGGTTGTTTTTTTGGTAAACAGCTGAGGGTTCCCAAATAATAACTAGTAAACACAACAACATTTATTGCACAGCTGTTAAGTACTATAAAATGAAGATGAAGTGAAATTTTCAGCAAAATTCCATTATGTAGTTTTTGAGTTGTGCCTATTTGAAATTATTTTTATAGGTCCAAGGTTTTAGTAAAAATTGTCATCTGAGAACTAGTGACATGCTCAGCTGTTCTTATAGTCCGATTTTTAATTCATTAAAATGTGTTCATGAATATTAAAAACAGTACAACGTGGCGGGGTATCATTTAATGTCCCATTAAATGCCCTATTTTGTTACATGTAAATATATTACTTTCATTTATGGAAAAAAATACAATAGAATGGGAATAGAAGAAAGAATAACAAAAATAATTTGGGATTGTATAGGCTTTTAGTAAATAAGGAGGTTTTGCTCAAGGTGGGAGCGTTTTTAAAGGGTTCTTTTGACTTGAATCCCTGTTTTATTGGACATGTTTTACAAACATTAATACATGTACACTGATAATACATTAGTCCGAGAATCCTCTGTCGTGCAACGCTTTTTTTTTGCGTGGGACACGCGCAAAAAAAGCTTTGGACGGCAGAGGATTCTCGACGCAATAAAAAAGCTAAGCACGGCAGATGATTCTCGGACTAATAATACATCAGCACTTAAAAACTCAATAAAAAGGATTACTCAGCCAGTTACATGTAATATATTTGTCATTGAATTACTGGGTTGGAGTGTAGGTAGAGACTGGCTTATGTTTTAGGGTGTTTTAACGTCAAAAACTGACAACTGACAACTTAATATAGTACATGTAGGTCAAACTTTTGTTACAGTGTAGTAGTCTAGAATTTCAATCATAGGAGTTGGGGTAGTGTGTGTAAAATTGAACAGACATCTTAGCATGCCTAATTGTATTTTGTAAAGTGGCTTACAGTTGTTAGGAATTATGCATAATATAATTTATTACACTATGTCATGTTGTCTATTTTTTAGCTTTCCTGTAAACGAGGAAGTACATTTTGTAATCGGGAGTTATAAACAATACGGAAGTTGGATAGCTGTTGGCTTCTGACCTTTTGATGAAAAATATTTTACTTAGTGAGACAATTTAATATCGAAATTACCCCAAATTTACACTGGTTTACCTTGTCTGAAAGTAGATACGATTAGTTACATGTATATTTAACTTTCTATCACATGTTTTACGTTAGTATTCATACAGCCAATATTACGTATACGCTCAATGGCCACTTCGGTCTATCCTTCGCAATCTTATCCAGGCTTCCGAAGGCGTTGTAGGTGTGTGATTTCATTCAGTCCCTACTGTACGCCTTGAGGTTGTGCTGGGTTTCCCATTCGGTTTTCTCTCTGGTGTCCTGAAAAGTGCAATTTCAGTTTCTGTGTCGGTCATTCTCCAGCACTTTGAGTCGTCCCAACTGTGTAGGTAACACACAACTGTTATTTAGATTGAGGTTGGTGCGTGAAGTGTAATGGCCAGATTTCCATACATTCTGCAAGTTGTTAAAAGCAGTTCTTGCCTTTGCCAGACAAGTTAAATGTCCACTATCTACTTTCGCTGTACTTCTGTCCATCTTATATTGCTGATGGTGAGTGTCCATTGTTGAGGGTCACGACTTAAGATATTTATACCCCCGCAAACTTGTTTTTTTTCCCTTGTAAGCGCTTCTCCTAAACCGCCCGACAGATCTTGACGAAACTTTACATGAAGGAAGTACATCATATGTAGATGTGCATGAAGAATGTTCGTCGCTGTCGGATATTATTCAGGGGAGATAATTGGACTTAGACTTTTAAAATATAGTATTAAGTGGGATACCTCGTAAGCGCAACTCCTCCTAAACCGCTTGACAGATTTTGATGAAACTTTACATGAAGGAAGTACATCATATGTAGATGTGCATGAAGAATTTTCGTTGCTGTCGGATATTATTCATGGGAGATAATTGGACTCGAAAGCGAAGCGGGGGTATCCCTTTGTGAGCGTGCTCACAGTCCACACTTGTTTTTGTTGTTGATTTGTAGGCCTATTGGTTGGCAAATCTACTCATTCTAGTTGTTTTCTTATGAATTTGTCGATAAGTACGCTAACAAGGCGTAATCATCAGGAAAGTCTAGATCTTTTTAGGTTGATTGTTTGTTTGAATGCAGCAATTTGTTAGCTTCCAGTTTTATTGGGGAAAGAAGCAACCGACCTGTGGTAGGAAAACTGGCAATCCTTGTTAATTGATTGTAGTCGAGTGCACCCTACCCGCAGTAAGCTTTTCCGTTTTGAGACTTTTTATAGCAGATATTATTTCTTGTAAATCAGGTATGACTGATCGATGTCCATTACCTGTTCTGGTTTAAAGATAGTTGAATTGGTTCTGCGTTACCCTCTTTGTCTTTAATAATAATATTATTTTGAACTTTATTTTTACCACAGACCTCTTCGGTTATTTGGAACAATGTGCCTTGTTCCATTCTATTTTCTAGTCTCTTCAGCTTTTCTGTCGGGCTATTGCTTTAATTTCTTTTTATTAGTACAAATGTCTTAACTTCTTTTTTAATACCGTTATATAGACGTTTTGGAATTTTCTTGGAGGCAGTTGGATTAGACGTCGTTTACCTCCTTTTTATCTGTTCTGCTTTCTACCTTATTCTAAGTCGCATGTGTTATTCTGTTTTTCTCTTTTATGTTCTGTTTGTATCCTAGACATTTTTCACTGCTTGTTGTTATGTTCTTTAAAATGTTAATGCATATATCATCGATTTATGAAAATTCTGCAAAAGTCGGAATGTGTATTGAAGTTTAAGTGTGAAAACCTTTCTTATTTTGGTGTTGTATAATTTGTCTGTATCAAAACACTAGTTTGGTGAAGTTTTATTTCTAGTATATATAAGTCTGACTTTGATAACAGTCTTTACCAGTTGGTGATCACTTTTGGCATTAGCTTCAATTATCACTCAGAAATCTTCGACTTTTACTACTTATATTCATGCGTGCATTCTTGTTATGCTTTGGAGATGCCCATTGATTGCTGTTGTAGTTTTGTTGCTGTTGCCGTAACACACGTTTTTACATGAAGAGGTTGTTAGCACTAAGCGAAACCATTTACGTAAAGTGTCGGGTTTTCTGTAGGGGTTTACATCCCTTAGACGATTGTGTGTTGCTGACGAGTGCCATCTACTCAGATTTTCTGTCAGAATTAATTCACTTCTATATAATTTGACTCACTTTACAATTCAGGGATACTATTTTAAGCAAAGCTAGGGACTAGGTTTGCAGGCAGCGGGAATATCCATACTTCGATAGGCCATGCATGCCGTGCGTCCGAGTGCCTAGACTTGTGTAAGACCAAGTTGTTCTGCTTGGGGCCATGAGGTACCTATGCCACCTCGAGGGACGCCTTATCTGGCCACATTGGTCTTGCTGTAAAAGAGGCTATAACTGACATGAGACAGATATGTTATGCTCCAGTTTTACGGTACAATGACTGCTAGTTAGCCGAAAGTGAGAGTGGCACGCTCAGGCACTACAACACAATAATTTATGCATCATACAGCCATTCTAGAACACCTTTTTTTACACGAGAGTTCCGGTGGATATATCAAATTATTAGCTCAGCTCTGGTGAGCAATTGCCATCACTTGGCGTCCGTCGTCGTCGTTAACTTTTTTTAAATCTTCTCCTCCAAAACCACTAAAGGGATTGCTTTGAAACTTTGTACACATCATCATTAAAATGTCCTCTACCAAATTTGCACAAATCATGGTCTCAGACCAACCAAAAGGCCGCCATGTCTAAAATAGAACAGGGGGGGGGGGTCAAAATACAGTTTTTGGCTTATAGTTCAAAAAGTATAATAGATACAGGAAAGCCGAAGAGACTTTCCTTCTTCAGCATCAAAATCTCTACAAAACACTCTTTTGAGTCAAAGTTGTATGACGACTCCTTGTAGGAGTTATTGCCCTCTAATTGTCGAAATTGATGATTTTTGCCATCTTTGTCATTTTTGCCTCAAAATCTCAAAAATTATTAGAACTAGAGAAAAAGTTAGCATTGCTTAATTGTTCTGCTCTATGAGAGCTACAAAAATAGCTTAGAGTCAAGATTGTCTGATTAACCGTTTAAGAGATATTCTTCTTGAACTTTTTTTTAATCGGTTTTAATTGATTTTTAAAAATCTTCTCCTCTAAAACCACTGAAAGTACTGCTTTGAAACTTTGTACACATGATCCGTCAAATGTCCTCAACCAAGTTTGCACGAACTATGGGCGCAGATTAACCAACGTGGCCGCCATGGCTAAAAGTAGAACATAAAGGGGGGGGGGGGGTGTCAAAATACAGTTTTTGGCTTATAGTTCAAAAAGTATAACAGATACAGGAAAACCGAAGTGACATGAATCCGAGTCCCGTAAGCGTAAGATTAACGACAAAAATTACTAGGTAACAGCTTAATTTTGCCAACATATTTTTAGAAGGTCTATATCATTACTAGATTTAGATTAAGCAATCATAGATTGCGCATTGAGATTGGCAGACATGAATGAAGTCCAAACATTATTTCTGGAAAATTAGAAAAATTAGCAAGAACAGCTAGAATTTGTTTGTATTGTAACACAGGAAATATTGAAGATGAAATTCACTTTTTATTAGCATGTCCTTTATACTCTAGTTTAAGATTTGATTTTTTAAACTTTTACAAAGTAAAGTCCCTTCATTGATATCCCTTAATAATAATAGCTTGTTCTACTGGTTAATGACAAACGAAAACTATGATTTCAACTGTAAATTAGCAGATTTTTTACAAGTACTATATGATAAAAAAGATAACTATAACAAATAATGTGCTGTATTCATACCATTTTTTCTTGTTTTTGTTCTTTGTAATGTTTGTTGTCAACAATCCACTGTAACAGTTCTGCATTGTAATGTTATGTAATTCAGTGATTGTCATTAATGCTCTGTATAGGGCCCTATGATTGGAAATAAAGAATTATCTTATCTTATATTTTAAAGGTTCTTAACCAGAGTAATTGGTCCTTGTAAAAGTTCATGCCGAACTGGGGACAGCTACATATATTTACAATTTGGTTGCAAGACAGCCTTGTAATAAAAACATTTATACTTTACAGATCTATACAACTTGGCTAACAAGATCGGTATACTGATTCCTGGAATATAAGCGGTTCTTGACGGATAAAACAAATCCAAATACTGTTCAACTGGGGTTTGTTTAAGTGTGTTGATAAACTTATTCATTTAATTATAAATATTATTCCCAAACCGTGATCAGTAGGATGAGGAAGAAATTGTGGTATAAACCAGAGGATAAGATATGTAACAGTTATTGTACAGACGTGTAAAGTGGTTATCATAATCCGATTTTCGACGTCCCAAAATGACCAAGTTATGTTGACGCACTTCCGTACACTCCGTTGACAAACACTTCAATTTGTAGGAAGTATAACTTAACAAATTAATGAACAATATCTCTCTAATTTCAATGTAATAGAACAATATTAATACACAGTGTTCTTCCTTGAATGAATGAAGGGCTACATACCACCCCGCCCCGCTCCCCCCCCCAAAAAAAAAACAAAAGAAAAAAAAACCACAAACCAAATATAACAAGCGCCTAAACTATAAATAACAAGTTTATCAGTTAAAAAAAAATGTGCACAAATTTTACACTTGTACACTATATTACTACATTACAGTAAGAGTTTCCTGCTGCAATGAAATATTAAGATAAATGTATGGAGTTGTTTTCACATGCACTTAAAAGCGAGAAACTACTAGAGGTTTTTCCACTAGTTTTCAATATTAAGTTACTTCATTAAAAGGGTTTTTGTAACTAATTACCACTTAAGTGTAGAGAAATTCTTGAAATTTGATCATCATCTACATGTAATCAGATTGTGCATATGATATAAACCTATGGCTAGCTGTGACAACATTAATGAGCAAGTAACAGTCCTACAATTAAGGACCCTTTACATGGCATGGTACAATACAGAAACCAACATGATCATTCAATTATTTGTACATAAATACAGAAAAATAAATGGGGCAGAGCCAGACATACTATATATTCTAGAGCGTAGTTATTAAACCTACTATTGTTAAATTATATTAAGTAACTTATTACACAATATAAAACTATTGGAGACGTAGCCAGACATACTATATACGATAGATCATAGTTTATCAGTTGGTATACCACGATAGATGTTATGCGCCCTACTAAATGACACAACGTCTGTTCGACAGTTTATCATATAAGCTGAGATATAATGGGTCAAATATGCCAATCTGATGTCAAATGCTACACAAACAGCTAAATTGGACACTTACCACCCGTGATATATGTAAATACCATTGACAAGGCCGGCTCTGAAAGTGTGTGTTGTCCCATGAAGACGGACCCCTCATTTATGAAGTTATGATAATAATAATAATATAGATAGCCTGACAGACTTGCAGGTGTTAAATGTTAAGATCACTGTATAGCTGGTACTTCTTCACTTGGCACATCATGTAGCCTGTACATTTAACACTGGCAAAAGAATGTGTCCCTTGATCACGGTAACACCAATATGCAATGAATTGTCTAAACTACTTGTGAACTGATCTCCCCAATCAAGGTGCAGCCCCTGGGCGCGGGGCCCAATCGGTGCAATTGGTCCAATCGACCTAAAGCCGGCCCTGATCATTGATTCTTTCTGTGATGTAGTTATTGTCTAAATGTACGCTAAATTTACTGCCCTGAAATATCGAAAATGATTTCAATTCTAATAGTTCTCAAGGTGAAGATGGCATAAGCTGGATTTGGTATAACGTTCTAAAATTTTGATTATAAAAGCTCTATAAAATCTTTATTATTTGGATTTTAAATATTTCTGAATTTGAGCCCCGCTGATGAGTCTTAACTAGACGAAACGCGCGTCTGGCGTACTAATGTTATAGTTTTAAGTCAGCTGCAGTTAAATAATATTAAACATCTTGTGAAATGTTAATCAAAATGACAAATAAATCATCCACAGAGTTTTAAGTATTTAATATTTAATGTAAAGTAGAATGTGTTTTTAATAAATGATTGCAATAGTCGGGAATAGAGAAAACTTATTTCTATTAATTTGGGATCAAATGACTGTTTCTTCTGCACAAGTCGGAAAATAGTCCATCCTGTACAAACAAATTGGTGTAAACGTCGACGTACAATTAAGGTATATATGGTACTTGTAATATTTAATAGGTCGAGAATTCCGCCATTATCCCTATATCCTCTTATATATGACAAACCAGTCTATATACAATGTACTTATGTAGTGTCTTTGTTTTACAGGCATGTACTTAAAATATTTTGCACTGTAACTAATCATAATTTTCCGGATATTTTTATTTTATTAGTTATCCATTCTTATATCATTCATCTTTACGTATTCTCCACATAACATTGTCTTGTCAATCCCGACATATCATGTTTTCATCATTAAGTTATAGTCAAACTATTGCGTTCTATAGAAACTCAACGGGTTGAAGTAAAAGATTCGTAACCGAAAAAAAACAGGTAATTCATTCTTTTCAAAATATTCCTAAGCATTGAAAAGGTCAATTATCATGGATTAGACCTAATTCCAGAGAAAATGAATGTTTAAGGTTTTATCATAGTTTGTCTGTTACATTTGCATGTAACTTTCCTTTGGTTGTTTGTTATCAATACTTTTTTTTACAGTTATTGAATATTCCTAAAAACATCTTAGAAATAGCGATTAACTGTTTAATTGAACATATCTTTCCTTTTCACATTGTTGTCATGGTAATTGAGAAAATGCTCATACTGAGCAAAATATTTTTACTCAGAAAGGTTTTATGGCGCTGGGGCCAAATCTCTGCAAAATATAGCTGCAATATCTTGGTCAAACTATTTAAGCTATTATAAACACGGTTTGTGTAAGATACACATCATTAGCGACGAAAAATACAGACGACGATACAAGAATAGTAAAAATGACAGTAAACTAACGAAATTAACAGAAAACAAGACATTCTAAAAAGTACAAACAAGTTTCTTAAAAGATGCAGCCTAACATCAATCCAGGTCTAACATGTGGGCTATACTCTTAAAAGTAGCATAAAGAAATATCTGTGGCTTTTACGGAGTGTTTAAGTTTTAAAATAAAACAAACCACTAAAAGTGTTAAAATATTTTTAATGAAACGTCTTTGCTTTAGTAAAACGTTCAGTTACAAAAACATTATGAAATGTTTGGTTTCATAACCAATCTACATCACTGAATCCTAGTATTTTTAAAGACAACACATAATATTTTCCACATGTTTTATCAGCTGCAGTGCTGCATTTATTATCTTGTTTGTCACTAATGATTACAGCGCTGTTATATAATAAAGAATGTCTAATGCGATCTTAGAGATGTTTGATTATGTAATAAATTTGTGTATATGTGTATCTAAGTTGTGCCGCTAAAGCGAATTTGGGTCATGAGAACGATTGCCAAAAATTTATGTTCAAGATTTTAGACATTTGTAAGAATGTTTTATAATTTGAGCTATATGTTAAAAGATCTTTGATATACATTAACGCCGGAAATACCTAGCAATCGCACATAAATGTATCGACTATTCTACAGGGCTCGGTAGGAATACCAGGGGTGAAAAATAAGAATAAAAGTCGATTGTTGACATCATCAATATATTTCGCTCTATGTCTACATAAAGACGACAACTATTGTTTGTGTTTTTATTAATTTAAACTGCAGGTCTTCATTAATAGGCGACAATAACAAATGATAGTTCCAATATTTGCATCAAATTTTCGCTATTATATGTTTCACTCGCCCTCTTTACGAATGTACATTCCAATGTGAAAATTTGAACAATGTTTGATAAAATATAAGCATTTTGTCACTTATAAAATTTACGACTAAATTATTTACTCATAGATAGTTTTTACTTGATGAAAATAATCGTTTGTAAACACAACAAAGGATATAATAGATGTTCTTACCCCTAACTTCTCTTTACCTCAGCAACCCATAAATCAAATGGTTCAAAGTCTGTTTAAGAAGTCTTTTTTCACAAACTCAAACAAGCAATGTAAATGTCTAACTATGAAACATGAAAAGCAAGGTAAAATTTCATAAGCAAATATGTACTTACATGCATCAAGCAATATTCATTAACATATATTCATTAAAGTTTGCTATTTTATTAATTTGACTATCTTTTAAAATGGGAACTTCTAAGTAAAATACTTAAATTAGAATTGTATTAACATGAACACAAAATGTCAATTCAAAGCTAATTAAATGTGAATTGAAATCGGTAATGTGTATGTTATTCCAAAAAGGGGGTTATTGAGGTCCAACGGAACCACCGGTGAATTTACTCTTAAATCTATTTTAGGAAATAAAATGTGTTATCGAACCACTGTGTCTCGTACTAGTCATTTGGCGTTGTGACAATTACCAATGACCTAATTACCTTTATGTAGGATCATTTGTATGACAATAATTTCATGATGAGGATGACTTACGACGGTCAACAAAGCAAATATAATTCTAACCCAGACGAAATGCGCAAAAATTACACGACGTATAGGTTTTATCATATAATTATTGTTTATAAGTTCTGAATCGCATTCTTTGGCATCAAAATAATTCTCTAAAGTTTAATTACAACCACCAATTGTTTTAAAACACCAGTCTGCTAATTGAGAAATGCAAATAGAGATGCTTTTCAGAGTATACCATAGTTGATTGTTCGAACGCAGAATTTTTTACTATTTTTGTCCAATCAGAATGCAAGCTTGTCTTCAATAACAGTACGTTACCTTGAGTAAGCGTCTTTTAGTTCAAAGGTCACAATTCGAAAATATACCGACTGCGTCGGAAAAACAAATGCAATTACATTTGTAAGTTGAATTAAGTGTAAAACAAAAAAGTATTTGGTGCACAGCCTGACAGCAATCAGCATTAAATGTTTAAAACAGCGGAATGTTTCACTTTTCTGCTCTTTACAGCAGTACTATACAGTATTATAGTTACATATAATATTATGTTATACGAAACTTTGAGTAGGTTGTCACGACTCCAATAAAAAGTCTGACGTAGCAATTTTATGGCTAAAGAGTAAACTCTGATCGTCAAACGTCTCCAGCTTACTTTTAAATTGTATTCATATATGCGTTCACTGGGAAATTATATAGTTAACATATTTTTAATAAATAGGCAAGTGACCCTCAGTGTTGTTACTTGTTAGTATTGAGACCACACAAGTAATATTTTTCTTTATTGTAATAGTTTATCAGCCAAGCGGAGTGAAGGTCGCAAATAAGATTCTTTTGATTGCCAGTATGAACATAGAACAGGGCATTGCATATAGAATATAAGAAATAACCAATAGACTGGATTTCAGTAAGACCGAAAGTAAAAGTAAATTGTATCAAAGACAGCCAGATTATACTTAATAGGTACATAACCCCATATCAGCAATACCATACATAGTGATAACGCAGAAATTTGATGGTCTTACGATTCATCATTTCATTCATTCCACAATACCGTGACTTTGTGACTATGGCAAGAAAACGTCATAAACAGTAAAATCTAAATATGTACAAGAACAGAAATGTAGTGTCTGAAGGATCCAAAACTGAAGCATCTTAGAACACACATTTCAAAGGACAGCCGTGACATTACATAACCGGAAATACTTACTTATGTTTAATGTTTATGCAATATCATATATATTCTCCACAAATAGACTTTTAAGACATCCTTACTAATAATTCAGTAGCATATGTACCCATGCATACTGCATAAGTTAATAAATTGCGGAATATAAAAGTAATCACGAGGCTGGGTCAATGGAGTAATCCAATTTTGACAATTAGCTTAGGTAGGCGAAAAAGTCTTATTTTTGTCTCCCCAATTTTATCACTTGGACATTCGCGGCAATCTTCAAACACGTCACTAATAATGGTTAAAGACCAGACTTTTAGTATTATAAAATGACAACCCCGATCGACAGAAAATTCCCTATCAGCAACGCATGGACACCCTGCTCTTCAATTTACCGGTTGTTAAAATGTACCCCTGTGCGACTAATTTAATTGTATTTTTTTAAAACGAATACTTGGGTAATCCCTAAATTTTCTAATCGTTTAACAACAACGGGTACAAATATAATGTAGCTGGATGGTTCTTTCATGACCTAATTAAGTGCTATATCGTGAACAATTAAAAGAAAAATACAATCGCTAGTCCGAGGTTATTTTGTAGACCTTTTACTTTGTAAACCTATATTGTGTTACTAACATTGCCGTTGCCAGACTTCTGTGATTTTTCAATCTTATCCATAGCTTTTTTTAACTTTATGAGTGAATGTTTATTCATGTAGCTGATAAATATTTGTCATTTTACAAATCCACTCGCATGAAGAGCATCTGGTTGATTGTTATATATGTGTTCTTTCTTATAGCAAAAAAAGAAGACTTGCAGACAGTCTTGCCCCCTTTAGTCATTTCTAGATAGATTTTCTTCATTTTTATATTTTGCTTTTTTCTGCTTCTTACTGATTAATCGATAAGTGATATTTGTGTATATTATCTCATTTAAATATGCCCTTTAACGCATTCTCCAGTGTCGTTAATCTTCATTGTTTTGATACCAAACAGTAATAACAAAAAGGGTTAAAGTGAGCTTTAGATTGCTTACGGTTTTTTACTTTATACCCTTACAAAAAATTAAAGAGATACCGGAGTAAACTAATTGCTGACCGCAGAATTTTTTACTATTTTTGTCCAATCAGAATGCAAGCTTGTCTTCAATAACAGTACGTTACCTTGAGTAAGCGTCTTTTAGTTCAAAGGTCACAATTCGAAAATATACCGACTGCGTCGGAAAAACAAATGCAATTACATTTGTAAGTTGAATTAAGTGTAAAACAAAAAAGTATTTGGTGCACAGCCTGACAGCAATCAGCATTAAATGTTTAAAACAGCGGAATGTTTCACTTTTCTGCTCTTTACAGCAGTACTATACAGTATTATAGTTACATATAATATTATGTTATACGAAACTTTGAGTAGGTTGTCACGACTCCAATAAAAAGTCTGACGTAGCAATTTTATGGCTAAAGAGTAAACTCTGATCGTCAAACGTCTCCAGCTTACTTTTAAATTGTATTCATATATGCGTTCACTGGGAAATTATATAGTTAACATATTTTTAATAAATAGGCAAGTGACCCTCAGTGTTGTTACTTGTTAGTATTGAGACCACACAAGTAATATTTTTCTTTATTGTAATAGTTTATCAGCCAAGCGGAGTGAAGGTCGCAAATAAGATTCTTTTGATTGCCAGTATGAACATAGAACAGGGCATTGCATATAGAATATAAGAAATAACCAATAGACTGGATTTCAGTAAGACCGAAAGTAAAAGTAAATTGTATCAAAGACAGCCAGATTATACTTAATAGGTACATAACCCCATATCAGCAATACCATACATAGTGATAACGCAGAAATTTGATGGTCTTACGATTCATCATTTCATTCATTCCACAATACCGTGACTTTGTGACTATGGCAAGAAAACGTCATAAACAGTAAAATCTAAATATGTACAAGAACAGAAATGTAGTGTCTGAAGGATCCAAAACTGAAGCATCTTAGAACACACATTTCAAAGGACAGCCGTGACATTACATAACCGGAAATACTTACTTATGTTTAATGTTTATGCAATATCATATATATTCTCCACAAATAGACTTTTAAGACATCCTTACTAATAATTCAGTAGCATATGTACCCATGCATACTGCATAAGTTAATAAATTGCGGAATATAAAAGTAATCACGAGGCTGGGTCAATGGAGTAATCCAATTTTGACAATTAGCTTAGGTAGGCGAAAAAGTCTTATTTTTGTCTCCCCAATTTTATCACTTGGACATTCGCGGCAATCTTCAAACACGTCACTAATAATGGTTAAAGACCAGACTTTTAGTATTATAAAATGACAACCCCGATCGACAGAAAATTCCCTATCAGCAACGCATGGACACCCTGCTCTTCAATTTACCGGTTGTTAAAATGTACCCCTGTGCGACTAATTTAATTGTATTTTTTTAAAACGAATACTTGGGTAATCCCTAAATTTTCTAATCGTTTAACAACAACGGGTACAAATATAATGTAGCTGGATGGTTCTTTCATGACCTAATTAAGTGTTATATCGTGAACAATTAAAAGAAAAATACAATCGCTAGTCCGAGGTTATTTTGTAGACCTTTTACTTTGTAAACCTATATTGTGTTACTAACATTGCCGTTGCCAGACTTCTGTGATTTTTCAATCTTATCCATAGCTTTTTTTAACTTTATGAGTGAATGTTTATTCATGTAGCTGATAAATATTTGTCATTTTACAAATCCACTCGCATGAAGAGCATCTGGTTGATTGTTATATATGTGTTCTTTCTTATAGCAAAAAAAGAAGACTTGCAGACAGTCTTGCCCCCTTTAGTCATTTCTAGATAGATTTTCTTCATTTTTATATTTTGCTTTTTTCTGCTTCTTACTGATTAATCGATAAGTGATATTTGTGTATATTATCTCATTTAAATATGCCCTTTAACGCATTCTCCAGTGTCGTTAATCTTCATTGTTTTGATACCAAACAGTAATAACAAAAAGGGTTAAAGTGAGCTTTAGATTGCTTACGGTTTTTTACTTTATACCCTTACAAAAAATTAAAGAGATACCGGAGTAAACTAATTGCTGACCGCAGAATTTTTTACTATTTTTGTCCAATCAGAATGCAAGCTTGTCTTCAATAACAGTACGTTACCTTGAGTAAGCGTCTTTTAGTTCAAAGGTCACAATTCGAAAATATACCGACTGCGTCGGAAAAACAAATGCAATTACATTTGTAAGTTGAATTAAGTGTAAAACAAAAAAGTATTTGGTGCACAGCCTGACAGCAATCAGCATTAAATGTTTAAAACAGCGGAATGTTTCACTTTTCTGCTCTTTACAGCAGTACTATACAGTATTATAGTTACATATAATATTATGTTATACGAAACTTTGAGTAGGTTGTCACGACTCCAATAAAAAGTCTGACTTAGCAATTTTATGGCTAAAGAGTATCGTCAAACGTCTCAAGCTTACTTTTAAATTGTATTCATATATGCGTTCACTGGGAAATTATATAGTTAACATATTTTTAATAAATAGGCAAGTGACCCTCAGTGTTGTTACTTGTTAGTATTGAGACCACACAAGTAATATTTTTCTTTATTGTAATAGTTTATCAGCCAAGCGGAGTGAAGGTCGCAAATAAGATTCTTTTGATTGCCAGTATGAACATAGAACAGGGCATTGCATATAGAATATAAGAAATAACCAATAGACTGGATTTCAGTAAGACCGAAAGTAAAAGTAAATTGTATCAAAGACAGCCAGATTATACTTAATAGGTACATAACCCCATATCAGCAATACCATACATAGTGATAACGCAGAAATTTGATGGTCTTACGATTCATCATTTCATTCATTCCACAATACCGTGACTTGGTGACTATGGCAAGAAAACGTCATAAACAGTAAAATCTAAATATGTACAAGAACAGAAATGTAGTGTCTGAAGGATCCAAAACTGAAGCATCTTAGAACACACATTTCAAAGGACAGCCGTGACATTACATAACCGGAAATACTTACTTATGTTTAATGTTTATGCAATATCATATATATTCTCCACAAATAGACTTTTAAGACATCCTTACTAATAATTCAGTAGCATATGTACCCATGCATACTGCATAAGTTAATAAATTGCGGAATATAAAAGTAATCACGAGGCTGGGTCAATGGAGTAATCCAATTTTGACAATTAGCTTAGGTAGGCGAAAAAGTCTTATTTTTTATTCATGACCTAATTAAGTTTTATATCGTGAACAATTAAAAGAAAAATACAATCGCTAGTCCGAGGTTATTTTGTAGACCTTTTACTTTGTAAACCTATATTGTGTTACTAACATTGCCGTTGCCAGACTTCTGTGATCTTTCAATCTTGTCCATAGCTTTTTTTAACTTTATGAGTGAATGTTTATTCATGTAGCTGATAAATATTTGTCATTTTCCAAATCCACTCGCATGAAGAGCATCTGGTTGATTGTTATATATGTGTTCTTTCTTATAGCAAAAAAGAAGACTTGCAGACAGTCTTGCCCCCTTTAGTCATTT
The DNA here is from genome assembly GCA_944474755.1 of Limnoperna fortunei. Taxonomy (NCBI): domain Eukaryota; kingdom Metazoa; phylum Mollusca; class Bivalvia; order Mytilida; family Modiolidae; genus Limnoperna; species Limnoperna fortunei. Next base: position 18,826,109 of record OX104114.1, on the reverse strand, counting down.
CTAGATAGATTTTCTTCATTTTTATATTTTGCTTTTTTCTGCTTCTTACTGATTAATCGATTAAGTGATATTTGTGTATATTATCTCATTTAAATATGCCCTTTAGCGCATTCTCCAGTGTCGTTAATCTTCATTGTTTTGATACCAAACAGTAATAACAAAAAGGGTTAAAGTGAGCTTTAGATTGCTTACGATTTTTTACTTTATACCCTTATAAAAAATTAAAGAGATACCGGAGTAAACTAATTGCTGACGATGTCCTCAGCAAACTGTATCTCATTGATATCAGCAATAGATACATGAACTTGTAGCTAGTCTTCCTGACAAATGCATGTAAGGGACATAACTCTTATTATATTTCATGGTCAAACTGTTAGTCAAGATGAAAATTATAAAATTGTGCAAAACTTGTAAAGTTATAATAAAAGAAATGGAAATTCTCATCATTACAATCATAAAAGTATTTTCCCGCGTTCTAAGTTAATATGCAAATCATGTATTTATTACATATTCTATAATTGTAAAGGAAAAACGCATTGGCAAATATGTTTACTGGATTGTGTCAATGCTCCAGCTGAATTAATTATAAAAACCTAAATTAATTATTTTTTAGTTTGAACAATATAAACAAAACTTTGCATCATGTCAAATAACACAATCACGGATAATTAATGGAAAACACGTCTATCATGACATCCAACGTATCCAAGTACGTTTTCTCATAACAGATGAATATTGATCAGAAAATTTTCTTAAAATTTTACAAGCTGGTCAAACAATTTTCATTGATTTAATTGATAACACCAATCTTATAAACAATGTATTAGTTTGTTTTACATCTTTTCAAAGATTCGGAATAACGTTATAGGTGTTGATAAGTTTAACTTGCACAATCATTTATATTCTGTTTAAAAAATTGTATATATAAACTCATTAGTCCCGAACAAATATTTTTTGTCATTCACCTGGTATGACATCACATTCGTCAATTAAAAACTTCTTTATGGTTATATTTTCTAGTGTGTAAACGATCACGAAAGAACATGGTAACCTGAAATCTTAAATAATAAAATTTACATTAAAAAATATTTGTAAATAAAGTTTATGTCAAATGAGAATGCTTGACTGACTTCAATAATCGTTTGGGGTTTTCACATTTACATTAAGTATATATTATTCGCCTCAATTCGTTCACGTAATGAATAACATCCAAAACGCTATACAATTATATACTTAATATAACTTAATATAACAGTGTCCTTTATACAAATAATTGCATTCTGATTTATTGTCTTACTGCCGACTTTGATAAACAAAACAGTTTTGCCATTATACTGTCATTCAAATAACCCTTACTTTTGATTAAACTACAAGTATATAGCAATAAAATTAAGTCGATGTTATGTAGGGAACGCCATGACTGCCTTATATACCCAAACGTCAAAATTTCTTTGAAAAACAGAAAACTATTAATTTGAATTCCTGTTGTTTTAATAATCATAATATCAAGCTTTTTATAAAATTAAAAAAAAATGAAATAATTATATTCAATACTGTTTGAATTGAAAAGATTTTAATTGTTCAAGTAATTTGCTGATTAATAAAAATTTGTTTCCAATTGAAATAAAGTTCTTATAACTTAAGCATACATTTTATTTGTATTATATTTCAAAATAAATAGTTATGTTTTTAGTATAGTATTCAAAAAGCCTTTCTTACAAGCCAAAAATGGAGACTACAGGATACTCATCTACGCTACTTAAGATAAGTGCAAATACGTTGCAATGAAGAAAGAATCTATTCTACACTTCGACATCTTGAACCAATATTCATCTTGAAGGCTGGCACAACAAACTAAAGAAGAGGGTGCAAATAAATCATCATAATCTACAAGATTATGCACCAATTCCAAAATGAACAGTCCCCTTCGAGGAAGATGGTAAAATACGCAGTCGGCGGACAACACTTAAGTACCGTATCCTAGAAGAGAGACTACAGCATAGCATATCCGCTGCAAGCTCTCGCATACCTGATTGATTACGAAATATAGACACTTAATGGATGAGAGCCTAGAATATTGCTGCATAATTGAGGACAATTTATACATTTTGAAATTAAAATAGTTCTTAGACCGTAGTAAAGTGCTCTCGACCAATGAAAACGTCTAATTTTGTATGTCTTATTTGTGAAGACCATGACATTTTCATGGTCTTCATAAAGGATTAACTTTTGTTTAAAATTGTAAGGGACTAGACTATAATTGCATAGGGCATAATTTGGTATTAAGACATGTGAGGAATTGCTCAATTAATAAAGAAGACACATTTTGAATAAAATATAAAATGTACACATAAATAGTTTATTTATTTTCATAACTATAAAGCAAATCTTTTTTTCCATTTTTATTAATAACAACTTTTGAAACAGAATTAGGCAATGTAATAGTAAGAACATCATCATCATTTGACTCTTACTTGACAGTGTTTACAGTTGATTTAGTCTTTTCCTTTGTACTTAATTGCGGTCTTTTGTCATAATCTTGTGGTTTCGGTGGTTGAAGCGTATTGCGAACATTTTCAGACATAGACTCAAGAGGGCGTTTGTAAAAATCCACAGCGTTTGAACAATGTCCACGTCTTGATTTGATTACAAGGCCATCATACCCAGCATTGAAAAGAGTTGTGGCACAAGTTATTTTACCGGAATGGTTTGTTATCACTTTATTGTTAACATCAATGCCAGCATTTTGAAAAAGCTCTTTCATTTTAGACTGCAACATATTTATGCAGATGGACTGCGTACTAAATCTAGGCCGTCCACCAAAAGAGCAATGTGGAAGCGGTTTCCTAAAAAACCGCCCTTGTCTCGGAATAAGCGATAAATATTTATCATAAATTTTAACTATACATCTTGGGTTTGTTGGATCACTTTTTTGAGAAATTCTCTTAACATCAACACTTCGGTTATAAAGACCACCTTGAACGTTTTTACATAATCGTCCAGTATAATTGAAATTTAGCACCACACGAGTCGGTTGATATAGAAAACTGTGATGTATCAAGTACTTTGTGCCGTTATCCATACCTCTGAACCCGAACAATTTGCAGTTATAGAAAAACACAATATTACTTATTCCAGAAGCAGTCTCTGTATTAAAAACACAAGAATCCCACAACTGTGCTTCATCAGGCGGAAGAACGGGGTTTGCATGTTTGGTATCTGTTCCAATACCCTGAATGGTTAGTTCCTTCATTCTGCTATCTAGACTTTTTCGGAAAAAGGCTAATACGATGTCATCAAACTATTAACACATTCTGGTCCTTATATATACCAGTCAGATTAATAAATTGTAATCATGCAATTAAATATCTCTTGACCACTTTACAATGGTCTAAGTTTGTAAGAATATAATAATCCCTGTTTTCATGATAAGTACTCGCTACCGCTCGTACATAATCATGAAGACAGGGATTATCATATTCTTACATATACTAAGATCATATCCCAGGTGCAGGTCTAAAAATCATGCAAATAAAGTTGTTTCTGTGGTTTCTTTAATTTCCAGTTCTCATGGATATATTAAAGGAAGCCACTCTGCAAACTGAGAGGTGTTTATTAAAAGGGCATCATCAATATATCTATATATGAAATTAAAGAATCCAGCTTTTGCTAGCTTCTTGCCTTTAATAAGACGTTGAAGAAATTAGGTTTTATAAGAATACAGGAACAAATGAGCGAGGGGTTTGTAATCATTGCAATTCCGATTGCCTGCTGAAAAACGCATTCCCCAAAAGTTATAAATATGTTGTCGATGAGAAAATCAAGCATACTATACACCTGGTCTTCGCTGTAGCATAAGTTTCCTTTTAGCTCTTTAGTAGAAAAAAAACGTATTGTTATAATTTGAAACTACAGGCATGCGTGGAAGCGAAGGCTTTATGTATGATTTCTGTAAGATTAGATTTCAGTTCTCGTGAGGTAGTATAAAGAGTTGAAGAATCAATGGCTCTAACAGATGAAATTTTAGAAAGTGATCTTGAATTTGAATTGTCAAAAATTTTAAAGAATCCACATACAAGTAATTAATATTACTTCGAGTTAAGGTATTTTCGCTGTCCGTTTTTTACTGCACACAATATTTTAGTCAACAGTTTTGACAACTCTTTCATAGAGCACGTAGATGAGCCGGCTATGTAACTTTCCTTGTTAAGATAATGCATGGTTAGTTTATCATTACATGATTTCTTTATGTGTTTTCACATTTATGCTATAAGTGAGAATAGTGCATACAATGTCATGTAAACCTATAATTAGGTAATAACTCAAGCACATTATGAAATGTTGAAATCAGAATTACACATTATACCACGTAAGAAAGTTAATGTTTTTCGATTGTCTTGCTTACTTCTCGACTACGTTTTTCGGAAAACATTCGCTGGAAGACAATTTTTGCTTATAAATGGTGTTTTTGTTGGCAAACCGACGTGAAGAGATATGGGAAAATCTAGGTGAGGAACCATGGATTCCAAATTACTTGAAGAATTTTCTAAGCATACCAGAGTGGTTGGTGAGATCCCTAGAACTTCAGCAAGATTTAAAGCTGTGATAGATTTGAATTTGTTGAGCTCAATTGACCCAATTTGTCAAGTGAGATATTATCATCGATCTTAAAAAGATGGCCGCCACATAAGACACTATAGAAAAAATACACAAATTGCATCATGTCTTGAAAAACTGTGTCCGACATTTTGTTCCGGGAGATAAGGCCCTTACAACATTATTTGTTTCTGCAAAAACATTATAGTGTTTAATTAATAAACTAGGCATGGACAGTTCACTTGACAATCTTACTTGTACATTCACAGCGCTTTCAAAAGAAGAGATTATTGAAATCACAAATCGGATCGGTCTTGGCATCCTTTGGTCTCAAAATCGAAGTCGAAGATTGTGATCTCCCCCCAAAACTTCACAAAACTCCATGCAAACAGCGTCTTATAGCAGGATCATCTAAGTGTACCACAAAAACACTCCTGACCACTATTTTAACAACAGTAAAAACGGGACTGAAAAAATTCAGTGACACTTTCTACTCCAGGAGTGGAATAAATGAAATTTGGATGTTAAAAAATCCAAAAAACCTGATAGACATCTTGAGGTCTGGTTCTCATTCCCATTGTAACAGCATTAAAACTTTTGATTTTTTCGACACTATATACGGCCATCCCTTATATGCAGCTTAAAATAAGGCTTAAAGATCTTATAAAAAGATAAAGGGACAATAAAAATACCTGGTAATTAGTCATGACAGAACTTCGTCATCAGTGACTCTAAATCTAATACTAAATATACTGAAGACCAAATCTGTCATATGTTAGATTTTCTGATTTAACAACATATTTGTCATGTTTGGAGGACATGTTTTTCAACAGACTGTTGATATTCCAATGGGTACTAACTGTGCTCTTCTCCTTGCCGACCTGTTTTTGAACTCTTATGAGGCTAAGTTCCTAGAAGACATGCTAAAAAAAGAAAAAACACTGCCCAGACCTTTGATTCCGCTATATTGATGATGTTTTGTCCCACAACAATGCTAAATTTGTTGATTATTTACATTCAATTTACCCTAGCGAGCTTGAGATAAGACACCACCAATACACTCTTTCTTAGATCTACTTCTAAAACAAGGAAAACTTCATACTAGACTCTACGACAAACGTGATGACTTCAACTTTCCAATTGTCAACATCCCGTTCATCGGCAGCAACATTCCAGCAGCTCCATCGTATGGTGTGTACATTTCACAACTTATACGTTATTCTAGATCCTGCGATCGGTATTCCGATTTTCTAGACCGATTACTGCTATTGACTGCTAACCTACTCAAACAAGTGTTTGTTGTAGCTAGGTTGATGTAATCTCTTCAGAAGTTTTATGGTCGTCACCATGACCCAATTGATCGTTATGCGAAATCAGTGTCTAAAATACGGTCTGACATTTTCGCTGAACAATAGGTAGTGTTTCCTATTCTTGGATTTGACTTTTCCCTAGACATGAAAAAGAGTAAGTCGACGGGTGTCTAATTAGAGGCAGGCACTGCTTACTCGTCCGGAGCACCTGAGTTCACCCATGGTTTTTATTGGGGTTCGGGTTACTTACTTACTGTTTTTTTGTGTTGCCTTTGTTTCTATCCGGTTTTGTAACTGTCCCTTGACTTTTGGCTCTTGTGGTTCGGTCGGTTTTCTTTGCTATTTTTATCAGAAACAATTCTATACATCAAAAAAAGTTATGCAGTTTTGTTTTGGGGCTGTTTGGAAATTCATTTGGTTGTCAGGGCCCAGTATGAGGTGACAGAGTAATTTGATAACCTCGCCTTATCCTATGAAATTAAAGCTGTATAATAATAAACATATCAACCAGACATTTATAGGTTATTTACGTTTTTTGAAACGAGATGAGTTTTCTCGTCCACATCTCATCGCTGTTTTGTCACATTGTGACGTCACTGTGTTTACTTAACGACGTCTTGGCAGCGAGCTGAGATTGCCCATCTCAAGCTAGTAGAGTGAGATGGAATAATATCGCACACAAAGATCAAAGGAAAATACTGCAAAATAGCGATAATTATTTAAGACAGGCTACATATTATATATATTTGAATAATGACAACCCACATCATATTATGTTAAAACAACATATTTGCAATGTTGCAAAAAGGGAAAAACCATTATATATTGTAAATGACAAAAAATAACAGGCAGTCAGTTGCCACAAAAGACGCTTAGGGCTTTCTATAGTCATGCCTTGCTTCCGATCTCCTTGGGTGCATTAAATTATCGATACTAAATTCCCCTTATCTAGTCTTCCATATCTGTATACTTTCGACACGATCAGCTGCATAACGACGTTAGATATAGATCTTACTTAATTTGATACTTAAAGCTATGACATACCATTTAACAGATTATAACAGTGACTTTGAATTTCTGTTGGAAATTAAAACATTTTTGAAAAACTATCAAAACCAAATAGATTCACGAAATTATCAAGACATCCTTAAAAAGGGAAAATATTTTCAACTTGAGGATGGTCGGTGCATACGCATAGTCTTGCCGCAGCGGAATACAGTTTTTGAAAATGTTTCACTTGACGACAATCTTTACTTCGAATGTTTTGTTGGTTTTGCTAAACAGCGTGAAGAGATATCAGAAGAAGTCAGACGTGAAGTGTGGAGACTGGATTCTAGATTGATAGAAGAGTTTTCTAAGCACACGGATATTTAAGCATATGTCTCGGCAGAGAGAAAAGGGGTAGAAGATTGGGGGAATATGGTACTTCTTAAATCCCGTGAGGCTATTGACAAATGACGATACTGTCCAGTGCATCAAGAAGCCGTAACGTATGTTGTTTTATTTTGCGTATACATTTCTATTCTTACGAATATCAGTTAGTTTTTAAACTGTACGTTTCCATAAATTTACAAAATAGCTATGTGTTAAATACAAAAGTGTTCATTTGAGCTTCCAACTGAATGATTGATTGGTTGATTGATTGAGTTGATTATTTGATTGAATGGTTGATTCTGTCATTGAACGCAAAAATAAGAATAAATAACATATTTGTTGGGTTTTTTTAAAGGTTAAGATTTTCTTTTACAAATATTCATCGTGTCTTTGGAAACAACTAGTAATTAACTATGCTCTAGATGAAACAAATTCAATAGTATCCACCATATTCAACGTGTCTGTGAAAAAAACTAGCAATTTACTATGCTTGAGATGAATCTAGTTCAATAGTATCCACTTCTATTATGTACCGAAAATACTTAAAATGAAACTTTCTAATTTTAGTGACATATCTCCAAAGTACTACACCAAAGTACGAATACACCGGGGTCAAGTACAAAACGGAGAAACTAAAGCAGAACAGACATTGTTTCTGGATTATACTAGTACTGCTGTACTACGAACGGAACACCTATGGATATAGAGATTCTGTTATATTTATATTTGTTTATTTTTACTTTTTACGCCACTCATTATTTTTAAGTATACTATAAAGCCATGTTTTATTAGGGGACGCAGGTACAGTTCCTCGATACATTCGCAGTTCCCTAGATCATTTTTTCAATATTCTTTTTTAGATCCTTTTTTTAGATTTCAAGAAAATAAGAAGGTTAATTGTAGTCGTTAAAAGAGTCAATTATCTGCTCCTTACAGATAACATATTAAAAATGCTTGGTGGAATAGCTAGAATATTTGTATTAAAAAGATTATTTTGTGTATACTGTGAAAAGATCTGTCCTATTATCTTAGGCACAACAGGTAAAATGTGTTAGAATTTAATGTAAAGATATATTCAAAGAAAAAAATACATAAATATTTTTATTATCACACAAACATTATCACAGAAAATTAAGAACAAATCATTATAACAGCTAAACCAAAGTGCAAAAGATGTGATGCGGCATCAACATACTGTACTGGTGTTAGGCTCATGGTTATGTAAACGTATAAACGTGGCAACTCTACAGTCGATTAGCTTGTATTTTCTTTAATTTCGGAACACATTTTCCACCAGCACGGTATAATGTACACCCATGGTTCTTCCTGCTTTCTTATCTTCATCATGTTAAAAACATTTGGTGTCGAGCCTTACCTGTTTCTTTAGGTTGTCATGCCACCCTTTAAGATGATTTATAGTTCTAGGAACTTATGTTGCGTAATGGTTCAAAAGATTGCGGTTGTACTTTACAAAGTAGCTTGGCACAAAATTAGTAAAAGACAGGTTGGAATGTTGGTAGCGGCGTAGTCGATTTCTTCCAGTGAATTCATTGAAACATGCATCTTTTAAGCTATATAGTGGCGGCAGTGGAAGTGAATGTACTGTCGTTTTTTAATTTCTTTTCTAAATATTGCTCGCTGGATGCTAAGCAAACATTAAAATAATCAATCAATCATAACTTGCAGATTGTGCCATATATTAAATTTGTGGCTGCGCATTTCTTGTAAACTTTTTTCTGTGCATGTTAAGATTTTACATACGTTAAAAGCGCATTTATAACACATACACTTTAAATAAAATTTTGCTATTCACCACCTTAGGCGATACCAAAATATTCGCTGAGTATGTGAAGAAAATAAGAAATGAAGTGATGTGAGGTTGTCAAACTGGATAAAAACCATACAATTTAGAATATACATACATTCATATATTGGGAATGGTTCGCACAGGACGTGAATCGCCGAGTACCCAAGTCGGATAAAGGATACTCTCTCATTGAGAGGGTTTCAGGTTTTAATAAGAAAAGTTTCGAGAACAATATTTGGTAACGTATGAGTAGGGGCTACTCACCATAGAGACCCCTTTTGTAGTTTTCGGAAAAGAGTAGGGGCATTAATGACGGTACAAAATCTAAATTGTCCGTCTTTACTCAATAATCCATACTTTTCCGAAAGGCAGTCAAACTCGACTGTCCTGTGGTATATCCCATTACCGAATTGATTGTCTGTTAAATGGTTCTAAATATAGCTGAAACACTGATCCCTGGACATTAATCAATCAATCAATCAAACATTATATATCAAACAGATATATAAAAGAACAATACAGACTATGATTAGCTTACATTGGCCTTGTGGTTTTAGAATTAAGGAATTTTGAGAAAGTTAACCACGACCATGAAGGTCAATAAGAAATTACAATAGCTCACATGGTCAGATGAAATAGATCGGCTTTGTTGTTCAGAATTTTGTCCTCATTTAATTTTTTCAGCCTGTGAATACTTTCTATAAAGTAAAGAGAACACCAGACATGAATTTATTTTATAACTATTTATAAATTCAAAACAATTTAATTTGAATAAACACTATCAAAATGGATCGTCTTAAAGCAGTATTTTTTTAAATATTAAGTAACATACTTAAATTATGTTGCTGTCCTATCTTATTATCCCAACACGACTAGAGAAGACTTAACAGGACTTTTTTGACAAAAATCCAAGAACGAAGTTTACTACATGAAATTTCTATTATAATACTGTATAAATCTGCTTTCTGGATTGTTCTTTATTTTATTGACCTGATTACTTGGTAACTACATACAGTTTTACTTTACATTCAAGAATAAAACAAATGTAGCCATGCGTATTGCTAACGTTTCAGGGTTTTCCGGTATCATTTGTTTGGTGTACCAAGTGGAAGGGTGAACTGCCTCTGTTTAATTTGTTCTGGTGTATATGTTGGACACAACACAAAACTTCCTCCAAAAAAACCCACTTTTCCAACTTTAAATTTTGTTATAAACTATCATATATGGATGACTTTTTTAATAATACTAGTATGTAGATTATCAACTTATTATGTATAAGGGTTTTCTAACAACTATGTACCAATGACAAAAAATGTCTAGAAGATTATGCAACGATAAAAATGACGGTGCTTCTTGTCAAAACTATAGACACAGGCGACAAACGATTGGCCTTAGTAATTGATTGTCAATATAAATAAATAACGTAAACAAGTCATAATATATTGATCTTAAACTTTCTCACTCCAACAACTTTATATATATTGCCTCCCCGTCCGCCACCCGCCGACGTGCTCTTACTTGGATTTGCTCAAATATTCTAACAAGATGTTATCAAAATTACCAAGGTGACAAATTCATGATGCCAGACGCGAGTTTCATCTTTTCAAGACTCAACAGTGGCGTTTAACACTAAATGCTCAAAATATTTTTATTGGGAGATGGAATAATATAAGTCCACTGGGTTCGTGTAAATACACAATACAGGTAGTTCAAAATATTATATAAATGGTCAAAAGAAAGCTACTAGCCAGTACACTTATTTAGTATCGGATCGAGAAACATGACGATACAGCATAAACAAAAAATAATATACCAGTCTAGAAGATTATGCACCGATACAAATGACCGTGTTTCTTGTCAAAACAGACACAGACTGACCAAAATTGCTGGACTGAGAAAGTTGAAAATCACAGAATGCTGTTGCCAGAACGTACAATGTTCATCGTAGAACAATTTCACGACTTTGGAGACCCTACCAGCAGCTTGGTACTACGACATACCGACTACGTTCAGGGCGTCTGCGTGTTACTCGGGCGCAGGATCGTTACATTATATTATTCCATTTACAGAACAGGACTATTGATGCAACAGAAACAGCTGTAAACGTCCCTGAGTTGCGCCGTCTATCACCACAGACAGTACGCAATCGGTTACGCTCTCATGGATTGTGGGCAAAAAGATTTTACGTCGGAGCAAAACTGTTTGTTTGTTTGAATGTTGTTTAGCGCCACTTTCAGCTATTTTGCAGCTATATCATGGAGTCAAGTTTTTGGGGGGAAGGACGCCGGAGTACCCAGACAAAACCCCCGACCTTCGGTAGGAAAACTGGCAATCCTTGTCAATTAAGGTTGGAGTCGAACGCACCCTGCCCGCAGTGAGGCTCGAATACACAATTTCAGTGTTGACAGATCACGTGATCAATACCTTAACCATCGAGGCCCCTCGGAGAAACACGGAGACGCCAACACCCCGAGCATGGGTTAGATGGTGCGCTACCGTTCGTGTATGGAATTAACAGAACTGAAGAAGCGGTGTGGTGCAGCGATCAGTCACGTTTTCAGCTTGAAAAGCGAGATGATCGCATACAGGTGTACAGGCGCGCAATGAACGTTTTGCGCAAAACTGTGTTGAAGAAAGAAACAATTTTGGCGGAGGCAGTGTTATGATGTGGGCCGCTATCTCTTCCGCCAGAAACACAAAGCTGATACATATCCAAGGCAATCTTAACACTGTCAGGTATAGAAACAAAATTGCCCGTAATTGACATTCAAAGAGATTTTTTTCAACACGACAATGCCCGACCACATACAGCACGTGTAACAGTAGATTTTTTAGAGCAACAGAATGTCAATGTGATCCGTTGGCCATCACGATCTCCGGATCTTAACCCAATTCAACATCTGTGGGATGAACTATATCGCCGCGTGCGCCAACGACAACCACCGCCGCAAAATCTGCAACAATTAGAGCAGGCACTTCAGAGAAGCAAAGGATACCGCGTGTTCGTATTCAACGTTTTATTGAATCCATGCCAAGAAGAGTAAGGGCTGTGTTGCAAGCAAATGGTGGCACAACAGATACTGAGATTTTTGTGTGATTTATTGACAATGAGACAAATTGTTATATTCCATGGTAACAGAACTCATGAACAAGAAGTGTGCCAATTTTTACATTTCTGTATCAATTATTTATATGATAAATTTTAAATAATATAAGATGTATAATTCCCATTTTTTATGTTGCGTTTCTATTTGGAGTGAATATATAATGACTTCAGTAGTTCGTATTATGAACTGTAGCTTTAGAAACTTGTAAAATTATTAATAAGTTATGTCCCTCCTGTCTTCATAACCTTGTTAATATAAAAAACTCGAAATATTCTTTCAGATATAGCAACATTTTTGATATCCCTATAGTTAAAACCACAAGGTGTGGTAAAAAAAATCATTCAAATTTGCTGCTGCTATGCTTTAATCTTCCTGATCACTTCAGGACTGAAAACAGTTTCCCTCAATTTAACATTCAATTCAGTCTTGTAGTGGTAAAGAATGTCGATGCTCCATTTGCAAATAACTAAATATGCTTTCTGAATTTTGACAATATCCCTCTTTTAATCACAAATTCATTTAATTGTTTTTTGTGACTTGTGATTAGTCCTCATATCTTAACCTGCTTATTTTATGTCATAGTGCTTATAACCACTAATTTGCTTGTTTTATTCTGATGATTGTATTTTAATTGCTGTTTGTATTGTTGTAATGTCTTATGATGTGTTTATTCGGTCAGAAGCTCTGTAGAGATTATGTTATTTGTTGCTACTGTCATGCCGAATTCAAATAAAGTTTTCTTATCTCATTCACGTCCTTTAGGAGTGTCATACTGGCAAATTTGGTCAGTTGTCGCCATTTTATTGTACGGTTTATCATTAAAGGTGTCAGCTAGCACTATATTACTGAACATTGCTAAAAGGGATTCGTTAAATCCCATTTTGTAATTCAATACAAAGTCAAATGTAATCCTCAATGTTTTTTCAAAGTATCATTACATACGAATGAATTTACACACGTTGATGTGGTGAGGATGACCTGCTGCTATGGCCTTTCGATATGTATCCTGAAAGCAAGTAAAAGATTTAATTTTATTACGATGACCTTAGTCATACATCCAGTAACTAGCTCTAGCTTCATGAAGCCTACGCATATTATACTGGCATTAACACCTCAATATTCTGTAAAATCTATTTGTCCTGCATGCTCATGTTAATTATTAAAAGGTTCTTGTATTCACCGCAAGGAAATAAATAATACACAATATAAATATAAGTATAATACCAATACCAATACATCTACATATGCTATTTCATCCATTTTACATTATTTAAAATAAATTCATTTTAGATTTTATTAGTAGTACTTTAATCAGATATTTTATATTTTACAAGGTTAAAAATAGTTTGCGCCCGCAAATTTATGTTTAAAAAAATATCACCTGCTAATTATTAGCTGGAAAGGGTAATTGTCGCACCCAGATTCATCAGATAAATATTGCACTTTCCATTATATTCTACATATTTGTTGATAGTAACATTATTTTCATTTAAATTGTGCGAAATAAAGTAACACCTAATTCAAAAGATGGAATTCGTCGGGTAGGACATTTATATTTTAAAAATGCTGACCCCTTTTTAATATTATTGCGGTACATTCGATGTCAAGAATTACTGGTGGATACACCATAACAGCAATATTTGTGAGACTAGTCCTTGTAACTGCTTATCCAGATGTGTATCTGTTGCTTATGAATCATCATTGATGTCTTGTATGACAAAACTTCACTCCATAATATGATTCTATGTTGACACGAATTTCGGGACACCTGTAGCATCACAAGGCCTTCTGATAATTATATATGGTATGTTCATAATGAAGATGTAACGTTTTCCAGTAGTTTGAATGTTGCTGAAAATGTTTTTTCGAAGCTTTACAATTTGATCTACCACCCTGTCGTCTATATGTAATGTATTGTGTTATACTAAATTTGTTTACATAAAATCATGTGTCTGCTTGTTTGATCAATGTGAAAAAGCGCTCGTGTGAAGATAAAAGCATATCACTTACAATCGCATGGTAGACCCACACTCTTCGTAAGTAGGCTCTATTACATGTGTAGGACCACAATTGTTTTTCGACTCTTTGGCTATATTAAATTTGATGATTTTGACCTTTTCTGGATAATTTACCTTTTTTCAAATAAAGTGACACTTCTGTCCCATGACAATATGCACCACGTCAGCATTCTGCCAAAATGTCATCCTATGTTTCAGAACGAACGAAGGTATAAGAACGAACGCTCAGTCGGTAGCTCATATAGTTAAAATATACTTTCACTTTATAAGTCCAAATTTTCCAAAAAAAATTGCCAATTAATTCTGATATCATGTACAGTTAAGTTCTACGTAGGCAGCTGATCTGTTAAATAGTACTAGTTATATGTAAAATCTTTGGACTGGTTCTCGGTATTTGGTGTGTCTATAGATAAGAGGGTGACAGCACAAAAGTTGCAATAATATAAAATATAATGCTGATATTTAACAAAGACAGAACTACATCTTATATTATTTAAATAATCACAAACCGCATCATGTTATGTAAAAATAACATATTGCTATGTTGCAAAGAAAGGAAAACCTGTATGTTAATATCAAAATAGCAAGCAATATGTACCCCCAATATCAAGCAATCGTTGGCACCATGAGACAGTCGGTGCGTTCCATAGTCATGCCTTGTACCCGATGCCCTTTGGTGCATTACACAATCGATACTAAATTCTCCTTATCTAGTGATCCATATTTGTACACTTCGACCCGATCAGCTTCTCAACGAACGTTATAGATCGTACTAATTTAGTTTCTGCAAGCGATGGAATACCATTTTAAAGATTATAACAATGACTTTGAATTTATGTTGGAAATAAAAACATTTTTGAAAAAATATCTAAAACAAATTGATTCAGAAAATGATCAAGATATCATTAAAAAGGGAAAATATTCTCAACTTGAGGATGGTAGGTGCATCCGTTTAGTCTTACCTCAGGGGACTACAGTTTTCGAAAATGTTTCACTTGACGACAGTCTTTACTTCGTATGTTTTGTTGGATTTGCAAAACAGTGTGAAGAGATATCGGAAGATCTCAGACGTGAGGTGTGGACACTGGATTCTAGATTGATAGAAGAATTTTCTAAGCACACGGATATTTTAGCATATGTATCGGCACAGAGAAAAGGCGTAGAAGATTGGGGGAATATGGTACTTCTTAAATCCCGTGAGGCTATTGACAAATGGCGATACTGTCCAGTGCATCAAGAAGCCGTAACGTAAGTTGTTTTATTTTGCGTATTAATTCATAAAGAAGCTATAAATACAAAAGAGTTATAAATACAAGTGTTCATTTGAGCCTCCAATTGACTGATTGATTGGTCCTTTCATTGAACGCAAAAATCAGAATTAATAACATATTTGTTTGTATTTTAAAAAGGTGATTTTTTTTTAATTTTCATCGTGTTTATGAAAATAACTATTAATTTACAATGCTTCAGATGAATCTAGTTCAATATTATCCCCTTCTATTATGTACCGAAAATACTTTAATGAAACTTTCTAATTTTAGTGATATATCTCCAAAGTACTACACCAAAGTACGAATACACCGGGGTCAAGTACAAAACGGAGAAACTAAAGCAGAACAGACATTGTTTTTGGATTATACTGGTACTGAGTTACTGCGAACTGAACACTTATGGATATAGAAGGGTTGTAATACATAGTGCAAATATATATATATATGTTTATTTTTACTTTCTACGCCACTTTAATAATTTTTAAAGTATACAATAAAGTCCTGTTTTATTATGGGAAACAGCTACATTTCCAATCGAAATATTCACAGTTCCCTAGTTTATTAGTTTCTACATTCTTTTTTTTAATTTAAAAAGGTTTATAATTCCTTGCTCTAGATCCGTTTTGTAGATTTCAAGGAAAAGAGTAGGCTCATTTCAGTCGCTGGAAAAGCTAATTATCCGTCATTTCCCAATGTTCTATACTTTTCCAGTGGTAGTCAAATTTGTTTCATTACATCACCTCAATCAATGTGCAAATGATGTGATGCGGCATCAGTATACTATACTGGTGTTAGTTCATGGTTCTGTTAACGTGTAAACGTGGCAACTGTGTTAATAACCTCCAAGTATATTCTCTTATTTTGGAACACGTTTTACACCAGCACAGTATAAGGTACATCCATGGTTCTTCCTGCTTTCGGATCCTTTCGTATCATGATCATGTTAAAAACATTTGGTGTCGAGCCTTATTGATTTCCTCAGGTTGCCATGCAACCCTTTAAGATGATTTATAGTTCTAGGACATTCTGTAGCAAAAAAGTTTTAAGGATTGCGGTTGTTCTTCACAAATTAGCTTGGCACATAAAATAGTCGCTGCGTATGTGAAGAAAATGAAGTGATGTGAGAGTGTCAAAGCGGATAAAAATCATACAATTTAGAATATACAGATATTGGGAAGGGTTCGCACAGGACTTAGTTAATCGGCGAGTACGCAAGTCAAATAAAGGAGACTACCTTATTGGGAGGTTTCGGGTGTCAATAAGGAAAGTCTCGAGAACAATATTGGGTAACTTATGAGTAAGGGCTACTCGCCATAGAGGCCCGTTTTGTAGTTTTCGGAACAGAGTAGGGGCATTACAGCCGGTACAAAATCTAAATTGTCGGTCTTTAATCAATACTCCATACTTTTCCGAGAGGCAGTCAAAATAGACTGTCCTGTAGTATAGCCCATTACCGAATTGATTGTTTGTTAAATTGTTCTCGTCCTAAATATAGCTGAAACACTGATCCCTGACACTTCATCAATCAATCAATCAATCAATCAATCAATCAAACATTATATATCAAACAGATATATAAAAGAACAATACAGACTATGATTAGCTTACATTGGCCTTGTGGTTTTAGAATTAATTAATTTTGAGAAAGTTAACCACGACCATGAAGGTCAATAAGAAATGACAATAGCTCAAATGGTCAGATGGAATAGATCGGCCTTGTTGTTGAGAATTTTATCCTCATTTTATTTTTTCAGCTCTGAATACTTTCTATAAAGTAAACAAAACACAAGACAATAATTTATATTTAATAACTATTTATAAATTCAAAACAATGTTTAATTTGAATAAACACAAACAAAATGGATCCTCTTCAAGCAGTATTTTTTCAATATTAGGAAACATACTTAAATTATGTTGCTGTCCTATCTTATTATCCCCACACGACTAGAGAAGACTTAACAGGAATTTTTTGACGAAAATCCAAGAACAAAGTTTTCTACTTGAAATTTGTATATTGATACTGTTTAAATATGCTTTCTGGTTTGTTCTTAATTTCATTGAACTGATAACTTGGTAATCACATGTATGATACAGTTTTGCTTTTCATTGAAAAATAAAACAAATGTAGCCATGCGTATTGCTAACGTTTCAGGGTTTTCCGGTTTCATTTGTTTGGTGTACCAAGTGGAAGGGTGAACTGTCTCTGTATAATTTGTTCTGGTGTATTTGTTGGACATAAAACAAAACTTCCTACAAAAATAAAACAATTTTCAAACTTTAAATTTTGTTATAAACTGCATCATATATGGATGACTTTTTAATATGTATATTATCAACTTATATATGTATAAGGGTATTCTCACTTACAACTATATACCAATGACAAAAAAATGTCATTAATACACAAAACCCTGATCTTTACTTACATTGGTATTTGTTTGTGGACTGTCTTAAATTAATCAATGTAGGTTAAGTTTAGGTGTATATAATATTATCACATTGTTTGTTTGTTTGGTGTTTTAACGCCACTTTCAGCAATTTTTCAGCTATATCATGGGGTCCAGTTTTTATTGGGAAGGAAGCCGGAGTACCCGGAGAGAACCACAGACCTGTGGTAGGAAAACTGGCAATCCTTGTCAATTAAGATTGGAGTCCAGTAGACCCTGCCTGCAGTGAGAATCGAACCCGCAATCTCAGTGTTGACAAACCTCGTGATCAATAGTAGACGAACTACCTTAAAAACTCGGCCACATAGGCCCCGACATTGTTCGTGATTGGTATACAGTTGTAAGTGAGAATACATAGTGAAGTTGACAGCCTATTTTTCTACACCAGATCAAACAGTCCACTAAACTTTCCTGTCCCAGTTTTCATAACTTCATATAACTACAGCAGACCAGCCACTAGATTGCATTAAGGCAACCGTAACCAAAAATGATGTAAAGAGATGACTTTAGAAGTGTAATACTAGCAAATTTGGTTAGTTGTCGCCATTTCATTGCACGGTTTGTCATTTAAAATGTCAGCTAGCACTATCTTACTGAACAAGGGGAGTCGATAAATCCCATTTTGACATTCAATAAAAAGTCAAATGTAAACCTCTATGTTTTTTCAAAGAACCATTATCTACGAATGAATTTACTCACGTTGATGTGGTGATGATGACCTGCTACTATGGCCTTTCGATATGTATCCTGAAAGCAAGTAAACGATTTAATTTTAATAAGATGACTTAATTTTAGTTATGCATCCAGCAACTAGCTCTAGCTTCATGAAACCTAGGTATATTATACTGGCTTTATTCCGTACATAGCGACTATTGATGAACTGAACGATTGTGTAACTGTGGGGAGCAGTATTTCTGCTATATTGATATCTATTAACAGACAATAAGTTGCATTAGAGAAATATGGTGTAGCAATGAGCAAGAAATCTTGATTGCAACTATTAACGTATTAGTAGGGCAAAAGAGTGTCTTTAGTTGCGGCTAAAATTCGTCCTTTTTCATCATATCTAAGTGGTCTGTAACAGTATGCTGGCAATTCTCAAACTGTCTATAGTATTAAGTGATGAATTAACAACTATTATACAGTTTGAATGTCTTTAATTTTACTCGTTTATTAAAAGGCTTTAAAAAGGAGGATAAAAAAATCGGCTTAATAGACAAACATACAACACTGAACAAAAACCAAAAAAAGCAAAACAGAAATTAAGTAACCCGAACGAACCAAAATACCATGGGTGCACTCATGTGCTCCGAACGAGTAAACAGCCACCCATCGAGTTACTCATTATCATGGATCAGCGAAAAATTCCAATCATATTTGAGAGATGGATTTCCCATAACGGTTAATTAACTTCTTTAGGTATATCATTAAGGTAGATACAACAAATCCTTTTTGGGGTAGCTTAAGAGTCAACAGCAGTGACTGGTCTAGAAAATCGGAATACCGATCACAGGATCTACCATAATGTACACATAAGGCGGAGATGCTGAAATGTTGCTATTATGAATGCTTATATTTAGAACAAGTTTCAGCTTGGTGACATTTGGGCGATGCCTAGTTCTCCGAGAATTCGGATTATCTGAGGTTGTTTTACATCATTTGAGAAAAAATGTCCTATATATAAAATTATAATGCTTCTATCTTGCTCACTTACCATCTCCAGATGATACAGGCAAAGTGAAGTTTTTTGGTACCTCTTTTCCATGATCTCCTTTTTCAAATAAAGAAGTAGTGATATTCCGCCTTCGAAATGATTCATAGGTTGTCTGAAAAGAAAATATTGCTGTCCAAACAATTGCCCAAATGCACATTTGGTCGCACACAGTTCGCATGTAATCTTCAACATTTTGTATATCAAATTCAAGTTGAAGAATAAAAATATATAATGCAAAACTTTGTCAGTAAACACGTGTTCACCAGCATAATATCTAACAGTAATTATAATATCAATTTTAATATAGACATCTGAAGAAAAAAATACTGGAACAAGCTTTTAATATTTAAAATAAGAATAGTCAACATAGAGACAATCACAAAACTTCTTTGTACCAATCTGCATGTGTTCTGTCTGTATGTAGCTGCAATAATGTAGCACCATTTTTTTTCTTTTTTATTTCGGTGTCTGCCAAGACATTATTGTAGCTACTCTGTATGCACCCTTCTATAAATTGAGTACACATCATTTTCTGTCACATCACGCATCACAACCGTCTATGTAGTATGCATTAGCTGTTAACATCAATCGTTACGCACTATGCCCACAACAATCACGCGTGGTCCTCACATGAATCGCAGCAACCAATCCAGAACCAGCATCAACAATCAGATTAACATAAAATCAGTCATTAACACCATAGCTAACTTTGCTGAGATATTAAACAACGCATCGTCATCTTCAACCCAACTTTAACAATCACGCATCTCCCACTCCTTAACATCCATTAACCATCTACGAAGAAGTTCATCAACAATCACGTATCGTACGTACTCTTTGCTTCGGCCACATTGCCTCCCGAAAAATCAGTTCTATAGTATAGTTCTTTTCCGTCAAACTGCACAGATCATTAATTTCGCATTATTCCACTCTGTGCAGGAACACAACATCAATGACGTCACGTATCGTCCTCTTCAGACCTACTATATCATTAGAGTAAGGCAGTTAGTCAGCTTCTATTGATCAGCGGCCGGTCAATACTGAGGTTGCAGTTTCGAACATTACTGAGGGCATGGTGTTCTCGATTTCAAGTTTAATTGACAACAGAAATGTCATGCCGAAGGTCCAGAGATTTTAAAGGGTACTCCAACTGCCCTAATAAGACTATAGCCATATTATAGCCGCAAAATTGCTTAAACGTAGCGTTAGACCACATGCATAGCAAACATATCAACAATTTCCTACCGTCCACGGGTGTTCGACTGCACAGCAGAAAATAGTTCGTAAACATTATAATCATTATATTCAAATAATTCAGCATCATATAGAATATAGACACTTCACTAGCAGTGTCATAAAAATATGCAGGTGGATATTTTCAATAAATGAAATAAACAAATTTTAATAGGTCGCTTACATACGACTCAAATTGTTCCTCTTAATAAATTTACCTGCAACTTTTGGTACTGTCTATTTTTCTGTACTAGTTTCTCTGATACTTCTTGATACTTTTTGGTTGTTACTTCTAAATTCTTCTTTGCATCTACAAACATGACATAATTATGTGCACTAACTGTTCATCGAAGATTCCTTCCCTCCGATTTTTTAACAAAATAATGTAGCTAAAACATGCTTAGATCATTTAAAAAAAAATCGCGAAAACGTTTTTATATTAACAAATATTCAGTTTAGAATTTTTGTCTGTGGTTTCTAGTTGGACTTTTCCAGACATTATTAACTTCTACTCATTTTTCATAAAATCTCAAACTAAGCAGAACTTTATTTTACTATGAAACATTTGTATTAGTTTTTAACAATGGTTCGGTATTATTTAGAGAGCTGCCTATCTCACAATATTGAACTTTGAATCATCGCATCTTGGCTGCGTCAGCAGGTCCAACAACAAAACGGAAGGTAAAGAAGATAAATATGGCGTATTAACTACTAAAATCAAAGGTATTGTTGGCGAATGATACACATGAAAAAACAAATATGGTTTCTGTGTTATAGTCTGAATTCAAATAACACAGTGCAACCAGAGGCTCTTAAGAGCCTGTATCGCTCACCTGATTTTATAGGCAATGAAAATGGCATTTCCCCGATGTTAAAGTAAGTCCTATAATTTTCAATAAACTTTAAATAGGACCATCCAAACTATATTACTAAAAACCTTTGTTTCCATTCGTTAACAGGTTGTATAGAGAAGATTTTTTTTATTTGCCCATAGGGTTCTATGTTAAACTAAGTCCTGCAGCGGTGGCGGCCATTTTGAATTTCCAATTGCCATAAAAAACATAAACTTTATAGAGGACCATCCAAACAATATTGCTAGTAAGTTTTTGTTTCCATTGATTAACCGGTTTCAGAAAAGAAGCCTTTATAAACTTTTTCCCATAGGGTCCTATGTTAAGCTAAGTCCTGCGGTAGCGGCCATTTTGAATTTCCAACTGCCATAAAAAACACAAACTTTATACAGTACCTTCCAAACAATATTGCTAGTAAGTTTTGTTTTGATTGGTTAAACGGTTTCAGAGAAGAAGCCCTTTTAAAATTTTTTCTCATAGGGTCCAATGTTAAACCAAGTCCTGCAGGGGCAGTCATTTTGAATTTCTAATTGGGATAAAAAACATGAACTTAATAGAGGACCATCCAAACAATATTGCTAGTAAGTTTTGTTTCGATTGGTTAACCGATTTCAGAGAAGAAGCCTTTTTAACTTTTTTCCCATAGGGTCCTATGTTAAACTACGTCCTGCGTTGGTGGCCATTTTGAATTTCCAATTGTCATAAAAAACATAAACTTTATAGAGGACCATCCAAACAATATTGGTAGTAAGTATTGTTTACATTGGCTAACCAGTTTCAGAGAAGACGCCTTTTTTAACTTTTCCCCACAGGGTCATATGTTAAACTAAGTCCTTTGGTGGCATCCATTTTGATTTTCCAATAGGCATAAAAAACCTTAACTTTATAAAGGACTAACCAAACAATATTGGTAGTAAGTTTTGATTCGATTGGTTAACTGGTTTCAGAGAAGAAGCCATTTTAAACCTTTTTCCCATAGGGTTCAATGTTAAACAAAGTCCTGCGGTGGTGGCCATTTTGAATTGCCTATAGGGATAAAAAACACAAACTTTATAGAGGACCATCCAAACAAAATAGCTAGTAAGTTTTGTTTCCATTGGTTGACCGGTTTCAGAGAAGAAGCCTTTTAAACTTTTTCCCATAGGGTCCAATGTTAAATTAAGTCCTGCGGTGGCAGCCATTTTGAATTTCCAATTGCCATAAAAAAACACAAACTTCATAGAGGACCATCCAAACAATATTGCTAGTAAGTTTTTGTTTCCATTGATTAACCGGTTTCAGAGAAGAAGCCTTTTAAAACTTTTTCCCATAGGGTCCTATGTTAAACTAAGTCCTGCGGTGGCGGCCATTTTGAATTTCCAATTGCCATAAAAAACACAAACTTTATAGAGGACCATCCAAACAATATTGCTAGTAAGTTTTGTTTTGATTGGTTAAACGGTTTCAGAGAAGAAGCCCTTTTAAACTTTTTTCCCATAGGGTCCTATGTTAAACTAAGTCTTGAGGTGGCGGCCATATTGGTTTACCAATCAAAATAAAAAACACAAACTTTGTAAAGGTCCATCCAATGAACATTATGGCCAAGTTTGGTTGCAATTGGCCAAGTGGTTTCAGAGAAGAAGATTAAAATGTAAAAAGTTTACAGACGCCGCCGACGACGACGACGACGACGACGACGCCGACGGACGCAAAGTGATAACAATAGCTCACCTGACCCTTTGGGTCAGGTGAGCTAATAAAGTAAAAACTATTAGTTTGATAATGAACTGAGTGATGACGAAATCTTACCTGCATACAACTTTTTAAGAGCTGTTTAATGTTAAGGGTCGTTATAATAATTTTATTTAGATAATTTAAAATAAAAGACTGTGAAACTATTTTTCATCAAGCCCGCCCCCCCCCCCCCCCCCCGTTTTATTACGCTTATTAATTCGATCTTATTTTCGCAACAAAAACGTCAAAATGTGTTAGAACTGCAAAGCTCTAAACAGGACCATACTGTCGTTTTCAACATAGATGTAGGTGTGAAATAATGTGTTTTCTTAGATATTTTCTACCTGTAATTAACCTTCCTCATTGCTTCACATGTTTTTTTTTTGTCACAAATTACGACAATATCTACTGTTTTTTTTTCAAATCCAACAAATGATGACTTCCTTTAAATTTGAAATTAAAAAATTTCATATTAGATTCGAAATAGTTCATTTCTCCTCTTCACGGTTTAATGCATATGTCGCACATTCATGGACCAACCCACCGGTTCTACAATGGATACAATTTCCCGGAAGATTACGGAAATGCTAATTACCTTATTTTGTAACGGATGCACAGGGGACCATTTTGCGACATGACTGCTACGGATTTTTACGGTAAGACATAGTCTCGATCACCCAGACGCATATATAATAGCGTCTGGGATCACCTTGTGGTAATTCACTCTGCAGATGTAAGACCTCCAAGGCGGTCAGAGTGGGGAAACGCTTCTACCCATGTGGGGTACTGGAGTAGGCCAGTGTTACATCGGAGCAGCCCGGCCGTTAGTAGGACATATGCTGCCGAGTTCTTCGACCAGGTATCCCGAAGGCCGGGCTTCGACAAAACCACCATGGTGGAGTCCATGGACAACTAACCCTAACAACCGTCCGACCGAGGGTATTAATTTATCAGTGTAGGACGTAAAAAAACCCCATCATCATCATCATTGTGGTAATTTCGCTACCAATAGGTGGAGACAAAACAATGATTCTATTTTTAGGGCCCTAATTTTAGATCAGGAAAACCATGCAAACATGTCTATACTTATAAAATGACGTCACAGTAAGATTATCTCTTGATTGTGCATAACAATAATATTTGTTTAATTAAGTGATAAATGTAATATTTTATCAAAATATTCAACTGTAAACTTTGGTACAATTTTTTATACACTTCTTGATATGAACGGAAGTAATTTTTTAGACAGTAAAAATATCATCCAATCAAAAATTACGCCCAGTTTTTGGCGTAATGGTAACGAGTTCAATATAGAGATGAATCCAGACGCACAAATGCAATTAGGCGTCTGGATGATCGAGACTAGGTAAGACACGGTTTAATACGGAATGACATGGTTAAACACATGTGAGGTCGTCGGCTCTGCGGATGAACAACGGTTTGCTACAGTATAAGAATTAGGGCGAACTGATACTAGATAGTACGAACCACAACGTAGCGACACGGACCTTTCACACGATAAGCAATACGTATATCCGGCAAACGAACATGTAAGAATTAAATACGGACAACTAAAGTACGTGTAGGCCGAATTTTACTGTCGTTATAATCCGATGTTAGTTGTGTTTGTCGGATTAACCTTGGCAAAAAAGAAAGCGAGGCTACGACTATTCGTTCTTTAGTACATGTAGTAATGATGTATAACGGGCGCTTGCTCCATGTTCAAAAATTATCACGGATAAACACGTGTACTACGTATGACAAAGGAAAACTACGTACCAATACAGATTGCCACAAGTGATGCCGGATCGTATTCGTAGATAATCCGGCATTAAAAATCCGTGAATGTGGCAATTTATATAGCACACCTCTAAAACAACACTACGAAAAAAGAAATACACAAACTTTAAGAAAATATTGCTCAGGCGATATTTTTTCGTTCAATTCAGCATGTATAACATTAAAAATCGATCAAAGACAGAAATGGCCGTTAAACAGGAAGTAGTTTAGCGACAGACCTGATATCAAATCCCACGTTATGGGAGGCCATGCTGATGCTGCATACCAAATTTTAAAAGAATGTGATTAATAGTTGCTGAGAAAACTGTTACGAAAATTTTTCCCCGCCCGCACGCCTCACGCCAGACATTTACTATACTATAACCCAGATTTTCACTCTGTGATATCCGGCCAAAAATTCAGGAGACTTACATTTCTGGAAAATTGTTATATTTCAGCGGAATGCTAATCAGGATCGCGTAGCGATCCTATCCACCTCGTAGAGTTGGTTTTACGGCAGGAGGTTTATGGGCCGCTTAAGGCTCCTGGAAGCTCTGGGGGTAAATGGTGCAAAATCCTGCATTCTGGCTATTTCCTAGAACTTAATCTCAGGTCTGAAAAGATGGGTTTCGTGAACAATATTTTAATTTTTTTTATTTCTGAAAATTATTGGTACGGCATGCCGTACCTGCAAACGTTATTGGTATAAGCCTATGTAGTTATTATTTTTTATGTCCAAGGCCGGGCTATAATTTAGTAAAACTTCATTGGAACGGAAAGACATTCAGTCTCATACCAAATATCTGCTCAATATCTACAGAGTTCAGAAAAAAAGTCGGAAAAACATGTGGTACGAACAAATAGAGTGGAGTGCAAACTTGTACTCCCTTCGGCGATGCCGTTAAGAGACAAAACACCAAACAAGAAAGCATTGAAAATATAAATAGATGTCATGAAAGAAAAAAATTCACTACGTCATGACAAGCGTTTTGTCTAATCCAGACCCACCAGTGCAGCTTAAAAAAGAATATAAGGAAAGAAAAGAAGAAACAGGACGAATTTATGGCACGCGGAAGTAACAAATTCATGATGTCTGAATTGCCATAAATTGTGAGTTCACCAAATCAGAGTAATACGGCACACTACAGGTTTAATAGGACTGGTTCCCAGTACTCAACCAACGGAGCGACACAGCAGGTAATGATAGTAAGGAGTCAGCGAACCATTGTGTTTGCAGAGTGCAGCGCTCCTTGTACAATAAAGACCCATATTGTATATTTTTAAAAGTGTAGGCTCGTTGTATCCGCTACATAGTACTCCATACTTTTCCGGTGGCGGTAAAAAACTCCCCTTGACCTGTCCCGTTCCCCTTTGATTTGTTTTCAAACTTGTCCTAAATTTACTAGTATACAACAATATTGCTTTGCTGGACGTTAAATAATCACTCTAAGTGTGTATTACATGCCAGATTGCCGAATCCCATATTGCCGACTCCCAATTTGCCGAGTCCATTTTGCCGATTCCCAAATTGCGAATAAAATTAATTTATGCTATGTGGTTTCATTTAAGGAATTTCTTACAACTTATTCGAAAAAAGTTTTAATTGTTCGGCAATATAACAATTAAAATTTGTTACCGATAGTTAAAACAAAAATTGATTAATTTTGTCTAACTGAAAACTTTTTCGCAACACAAGCTGATGTTTCGAGTTCAACGAGTAACTGGGCATGCTAGAGTAAAATGCTTTGTCAAAGAGCTGCCGATAATACGACGATTCCAATGAGAGAGGTGTACAACAATTATTCAACTTTAGATGATGATATATTAGTTGCTTTGTTATAAATCTAGTGCTTGATGGCAAATTAACAAAAAAATTATAGGTCTATCTATTGTTTTTTTTATTTAAATAATTACGTCTATACGAAACAATACAAAGATCTTCATGAATCTAATTCCATGAAATCGATATATTAACAAACAACTTTTCCGACAAAACATTTTTTTCTAAAATTATTAATAACATATAGTTAAACTTTTTTCAATGTCGGTAATTTGGGAATCGGCTAACTGGACTCGGCAATATGGGATTCGGCAATTTGGGAATCGGCAATCTGGGATGCTACCCTAAGTGTATAGACTCGAGTTCACGTTACGGGTGTTAATAAAAAAAATCGCAAAAGTATGAAATGGTCGGGTTGCAAAGCAAGTGCCTTAATAAATGGGGAATAAGAAGGTTTTGGGTCTGTGTCAAAACATTTAGTAGGAATTTATTACACAGTACCGACATTTATAAAATGTGCTAAAAGGGACATCTGTAAAAATGGGAAAAAAATTCCTTAAACAACTCCTTAATATGTGTGCAATCAGTAAACTTTCATGGATCTGGGTTGAAAGCTAAAATATGGGTTGTTTTCACAGAATACCCACTTTGGTAAAATTTTTTGACAACGACTAAGTTCCCACAAGTCTGGAAAATTTGAAAAAAATTGTCCTCGGACAATTCCATAATGGCAGGTTCGCAACTTGAATTCATGAGCAATCTTTATCCTTTCTGTAGTTTCAAAGATCTGGATTGAAAGCTGTAAGAGATTATTGGTGCTGTCTTTTGAAAATTGACTCATTTCCAAGTCTGGAAATTTAGCAAAAAAACCTCCATAATAGCAGGTGCACAACTTCAATACATGTTCAATCTTTCTTTGAAAGTTTCAAAGATCTGGGTTGAAAACTGTAGGAGTAGTTGATACACAAAATAGATACCCTATTTTCCCCGCTCGTCTTCTCGTCCATCCCCTCGTTTGACTAAACCATACTAACCATGGTTTGCACCTTTGTGTAACCCGTCCAAAATCTCATATTATACCCAATAGCACGGGGCGGGGGGGGGGGGGGGGGGTTGTGGTGGGAACTAAGGATACTTTTAGGTACAGGTCTGCGAACGGAGATTTGAAAACCCACCCTATTCATATATTTTCGGATGTATTAAACAGGACCCAATCATATATTGAATTGTTAAATCAGACCTATTCATATATTTTTTACTGAACATCCCCATTGACAAAATAGTACATTATCTTCGAAAATGATCAAGTGATGTTAATGGAACACTTTGTTTGTAAAATAACTGGTTTATCTAGGCTTAACATGCTCAAGATGAGAACTGAGGCATGTACATATTTAGATAATTTACAACTATACCCAATGATATATTTTTTCAATGAAAAAAGCTACCCTTTCATATATTTAGGAGAGGTAAAAAAGTGATCCATTCGGGTCGCACATCTGTATTACCCTATATATACCAAGTTACACCCCCCCTCCACCGGTCCCCTATAGCAACACTGTGCTACTATGAATTACTGACTTCACTTAATAACGAATCATGCTTAATCTTTAAGCTTTGGTAAGCCATTTACATGTACAGTCTTATTCTAGATTGTGTATAAATATTACTTTCGCTTGCAATATAAATTTCTCCATTAATATATCTATTATATCTATTTTATCTTGTCCTCTGAACGTGTTCTAAGCATTACTCATATAAAGTTATTATCTCTTTACCCTTACCAAGAGGAGACGATGAAACATTAAATAATAAAGCACAAATACTTAGCCTGACGATAAAGGATAGATTTCGAAATATCAAAAACGTAATAACTTGTGACAACACAAATCTTTCCTTCAAAGGAAAACCAATAGAGCGCTTTTATGTGTCTGACTTAGTGCACCTCACAACAAAAGGAACTGCCATGTTAGCTGCAAATATGAGAGATTGTATTGATTCCGTTCTAGGATTACCCCACAGACTAGATTCAAAACATGATAATCGTGATGATAGATCGAGATCAAATGATTATGGTTATGGGCAGCAAAATTCGTACAGAGGTAGAGGTTATAACTCTAGATATAGAGGACATGGTCATAGTGGATACAGTTCACAAGGACGAGGATTCAATCGCTATTAAATGCTGATACTAATGTAAAAAAGTTGTTTAATAATAAGTAATTTCAGATAAATGAACATTGTGGAGATCTTCTTGCTGTGAAGATGGTAACTTACCAATGAATACAAGTATTTCATATATACATGTAGTTTTATTATTATTATTTTTTTTTTTTCTTTTGTTCCATGGTCACTTGAACAAAGTGTGAAGTGTTATTTTATTGTTATACAAAACACTATTATTAACAGTTATTAAAGTAAAGTTGAACAATATGCCTAAAAGTAATTCATTTACTTTGACAAAAACAAATTTAACTTTTTGTGTTTGGAATGTAGGTGGCCTTATTTCCAAATCATATAATAAACTACAAGATAGAAATTTTATAAAAGAGATAAAAGATTTTGATATAATTTTATTAACAGAAACTCATCTTGGATACAACCATCATATTGACATTGAAAATTTCAAATACTATTCTGTTTGTCGACCAAAATCTTCAAATGAAAGGTTTTATGGCGGTTTAGGAGTACTAGTAAAGAATGATATAAAACAAGGGGTTAAAATTTTAGCTAATAATAATAAAGATTATCAATGGTTAAAACTAGAGAAACAATTTTTCAATTTTAACAAAGATATTTTCTTATGTTTAGCATATATTATACCATCAAATTCAAGTTATGCTAATATGACAAATGATGATATTATAGACTGTATAGAAAGAGATATAACTGATAAATATAACAACCTTGGTGACATAGTTTTGTGTGGTGATTTAAATGCCAGGACAGGTTCAGAGCCAGATTTTATACAGAATGATAGTTATAGTAATAATGATCATCTTCCTATTTATAATGATTATGATTGTGACTTAGTTCAAGATACAAGATGTAGCTATGATAAAAAAATAGACAATAGAGGAAAAAATTTATTAGATTTTTGTATTACTACTAAAATGAGAATATTAAATGGTAGAATAATAGGAGATCTACTAGGCAAATTTACTTGCCACAAACCCACAGGTTCAAGTGTGGTGGACTATGTTATTGTTTCAGAAAATATTATAGATGATGTACTTTATTTTAAAGTCTCAGATTTTATTCCTAATTTTTCAGATTGTCATTGTAAATTGACACTCAGTTTATTAGCAAGATATTCAATAAGAAATGAAAATAGGAAAATTAAATTGAAAGATTTTTCACCGGCATATCACTGGGATTCATCATCTGCGGTTAAATTTCAAGACTCACTTTGTCATCCTATCTGTAAGAAGGCTATAAATGAATATATGGAGAAAGATTTTAATGAAACTTGTAACCCTGACTCTCTTACAGATGAATTTGTAAATATCATTAACTCAGCTGCAGCCACAGCAAATATTCTTAAGAAAAGAAACAACAAAAGAAAAACAAACGCATGTAAATGGTATGACCATGATCTAAAAGTTAAAAGAAGAAATCTTATAGAAAAGGGGGAATTGATGTCTAAGTACCCTTTTGATCCCATAATTAGGGGTTCTTTTTATAAATGTTACAGAGAATATAACAAGTTAAGAAAATACAAAAAACGACACTTTAAACAAACAATTCTTGACAGTTTAGATAATCTAAGAGATTCAAATCCTAAGCAGTACTGGAAATTGATTAATTCATTAAAAGAATCAAAAGATGACAGTAAAAACAAACAAGTGGATCCTGACTTATGGTATAGGTACTTCTCCAATCTTAACAAATTGGACAGCTCTACTTGTCAAAAAGTTAAAGATATAGATGAAACATTAAAATTAATGGAAAAGACAAGAGAATTTAATGAACTAGACTATAAGATAAGTGCAAAAGAAATAATGAATGCTCTCAATCATTTAAAAAAGGGTAAAGCTTCAGGTCTAGATGGAATCCCAGGTGAAATGCTAAAAGCAGGATGTAACATGCTTAATCCTCTATTACTTAAGCTATTTAATTTTATTTTTACATTCTCTTCTTACCCAACTCAATGGGCATCTGCATATATGACTTCAATTTATAAATCTGGTGACCCAAACTTACCAGAAAACTATAGAGGTATAGCCATAAATTCATGTATTGGTAAAGTTTTTAATACTGTCCTAAATAACAGACTAGACAAATATCTAGTAGAGAAAAAAATAATTAATCAGTGTCAAATAGGGTTCTCCAAAAAATCTAGAACTTCTGACCACATTTTTGTGCTAAAAACCATCATTGATAAATATATTAATAGAAAAAATGGAAAACTTTTTGCCTGTTTTATTGATCTAAGAAAAGCATTCGATACTGTCATTCATTCTGGTATTAAATATAAACTTCTTCAAAATGGAATATCAGGAAAATTTTATGACATTATTAAAGATATGTATAAGAAAAGTGAATTATGTATTAAAGTAGAGAATAGAATAACACCAACCTTTCAATCAAGCATAGGTGTCAAACAGGGTGATGTATTAAGCCCTAACTTGTTTAAAATTTTTATAAATGATCTACCTGATATATTTCTGAAAACATCTGGAGCTGTAAATGTAAATGATAATAGAGTAGACTGTCTTATGTATGCAGATGACATTGTTATTTTATCTGAAACTCAAGATGGGTTGCAAGAAAGAATGAACTTGCTAAGTTCTTATTGTTCCAAATGGTGTCTTAATGTTAACATTTCAAAAACTAATGTTGTTATTTTTAATAAATCTGGAAGGTTACTTAAACATCCTATATTTTATAATAACACTCCTATTACAGTATCTACCAAATACAAATATTTGGGGATTATCATTTCAAATAATGGAAATTTTAGTCAATGTAAAACAGATCTTTATAAAAAATCTATGAAGGCTTGTTTTAAACTACAAAATTGTTTATCCTCATCAAGTCCAAGTATTGACACATACTTGCACTTGTATGACCACACCATAAAACCAATTTTAACACATGGCAGTGAAATATGGGGAATGTTTTCAACCAACTCGGCTAGTTGTAAAAAAGAAAGTAATTACTGCTTTGAAAAAATATTTTTATTAGGTCATTCTGAACTTTCACATACCAAATTTTTAAAATATATTCTTGGTGTAAACAAAAAGGCATCAAATCTAGCAGTGATGTCTGAACTTGGTCGATATCCTTTATATTTTTCTATCATATTGTCTATGATTAAATACTGTTATCGATTGGAAGAGCAGGAAAAGGGTTTATTGTTTGATTCTTATATTTGTAATAAAAATCTGCATTTAAGTAATATTAATACATGGTATTCAAGCATATTGTATATTATGAATGAGTTACAGTTACCAAACCTTAAAATGAAACTTTGTACAATAAGTAAACTTGTTAAACAAAAATTGACAAATAGTTTTAACACATATTGGAATAAAGAAAAGATAAATTTAGTTTTTTCAAATAAAGGGAAATTAGATACCTATTTTAGTCTTAAAAGCTGCTTTGGGAAAGAAAAGTATTTATTTATAAAAGATTTTTCTATAAGGCAATCTATTTGTAAACTAAGGATCAGTGCACATCCACTTAATATTGAAGCTGGGAGATATAAAAACTTACCAAGATCAGACAGAAAATGCACCAAATGTAGTAATGAAGATATTGAAGATGAAAAACATTTTATGACAGATTGTACTTTTTATGAAAATTATAGAAAACCATTTTTTGGAAGCATATCTCATTATAACCAGAATTTTAAAAATATGAGTAACGAAGCTAAATTCATATGGCTCCTTACTAATGAGGATGAAAGAATTTTAAAAGAATTGGGTCTTTATATAAAAATGTGCCTACAGTATAGAGGTAAAAATTAGACATCACAAATTATTATTATTATTGTTAACACGATATATTTGTAACAAAACATATTTTAGCATGCTCTGACCTGTCCTGTGTTTCAATTATATATATTGTATAATTATCAAGTCTGTTCAATTATATATATTGTATAATTACCATAATCATTGTATCTGATTCTTTGCCCCTTGAGGGCCCTTGATTGGAAATAAAGCCATTCTATTCTATTCTATTCTATTCTTCATATAGCGCCCCATACAATTAATCTGGATTAAAGAAAGAAATACGTGTACATGTAGTTTTGATCATTCTTTCCAGTTATAATCGTTCCTTTCGTGGATACAATAATTAAATTTTGTAATCGATATAAATGTTACAGCTGGGCTAAACGTCGTCTGTTATATTGTCATGTAAATCATTTGTGTGACATATCTATTTTTAGCACCTGCCAACTTATCACATATCTCTGACTAGGCCATGTGATTCATGAGAGGCCAACGATAAGGGAATTAACATATTTATTTTTATTGACTCCTTTATTGTGACAAATAATAGGACAAGTCACCTATAAAATATATATCAGTTACTGCTATGTACAAATTAGATATTATCTAAGTTTCAAATTTTTTATTAGATCAAAAATGTAACATGTAACCTTTTCACTGCCCATATTCTTTGTGGCACACAATATCTATTCACTTGTCAACATAGGAAAAAGAATAAATTGTACCTATATTACAGTATGAAAACGTTAAAATAAGGTAAGAATAAACACGAACACACATACTACACAACATTTTGTGCAAAAATGTTAAATTGCAATATTTAAGGATCGAAGCGCATCTGAGAGTGATTGTTGATTGTTTATCACTAATGGTCGGCACGGTGAAATCACCATCTCAATATGGCTGTGCTTCATAATATCAGGAACCTATGAAGTGTATGAAGTATATTACAACGCGGAAATTTAAATTATCATTCGCACCGAGATGGGTAGTCGAATTTCATAAGTGTCGTTGACATTGAGAATATCACAATGTTAAAGAATTATCTGGTCACACCAAAAAGGGGGAGGGTGAAAATATATTATCAAATAATGTCACATCTGTTTAAAACAACATCATTATCTATAAATTTAAAGTAATATTATTTAGTAGCAGAAAATTTAAAATAAATGTAAATATAACTGCTCATTAAATTTCATCACTTGAAGAACTCACAAAATTTAATTATCCAAAACTTTTAATAAACAATAAATATATTCCTGCAGAGCCATATAAAAGTAAGTTACATATGCCCCTGCTGTAGGGCATTTAACTATTCCTGCTTAATTGCAAAATACAAATATCTTATTGTTGAAATTTGATTCTGATACAATTACTTTACACAAAAACCACTTAATATGGTAAATTTTAATACATGTTTGCAAGTTTTAATTAGTTTACAAGTCTACTACGATTTATTATAGTATACAGAAAATTAGTTGTTCTATTTCCCTTTAGATGTGTCAAGTTCATATATCCTCCCCCTCTTCCTCCACAAAATAATTTAAAAGGATCATAGATGAACAAAATTTTTTGTCAAACAGATCTAGAGGTTGAATCATTTTACAAAATGATGATGAAATTCTCCCTATTCACGGACACTGTCATAGCTTAGGTTAATATATGAAAAAACTTACTAAGCTTACATCAACCTTTTATTGTCTATTTGAGGTTTTAAAGTTGAATTAATAAGAGCTTATGTAATACATGTCTTCTTTTTTGCTTCTTACACTGTATCTACTATAAATAATATAATAGACTTAAGCCAATTCCAGCAATATTTCAGATCTCATGGTGTTTATGTTTTTTTTTGGGAAAACCTTGAACCTTGTCCATTATAGTATGCTGTGGGCATGTTTCAGGAAGTTAAACTCATAATGGGAAATAAACCACTTGTTCTCTTATGGCTTAAATCTTGAGAGTGAATATACCAGTAACATCTGTCAAGAATCTTGAGTACACCTGTATTTACATCAAGTCTGCACCTTACTTTTGGACTTTTGTTAAGCAGCCTTTAGACTGAGGACAGACAGCACATTAATTAACTTAATTTGTTTATGTTCAATCAAAAGTTTGTGGTAATCCGATTGTGGGAATATAATTAAATTGTTGATAATATTTAATATGTTCAATGAAAGTTTTTGGCACTTTCAGCAATATATCAATTATATCTTGAAATCTGGTTTTAAATGAGTTTGGAACCAGAGTACATGGTGAGAACCACAGACTTTCAAGCATCACTTTACAATTAATGTTAGGCACACCTTGCTCAAAGTCAGACTGGAACAACCAATACATTCTTGACTTGCCATAGATCAATAGTCAATACAACACCTAGACACTGAGCCACAAAGCCCCCAAAATACATTATGTAATGTTTAAACATTACTGCCTTTATATCGACTGTGGTTTATATTACATTGTTTTATTTGTAGATATACAGGTTAACAGAAGATCTCATCAGAAATATAGACAAGTGATTGATTGATTGATTGATAAATTTCAGAAAAATGAGTAGACATCCAACTCATGCAATTAAACAGGAGTTCCCTTCAGGAATGTTTTTAATACAATCTAGTCCACCTAAAACGGAGGAAAATTATGTAACAATGAAAAGAGATGAAATGTACATGTCCTCACAGGGTCAGATATTTGCATCACCTTCAGCTTTTCCAGTAGGAGTTTACACAAACAAAGATGTCATGGAAGATACAATAATCAGACGAACTAGGTCACTCATACCTCATTCTGTAAAATGTCAGATCATACAACTTGCACAGGACAATCCAAGAATCACACAAGGGGAAATTGCACAAATGTTTGGAATAGACCGCACAACAGTGTCAAAAATACTGAAAAGGAGACACAAGTTTTTAGAGGAATCTTCTTCAGAACCAAGTACAAGTTTAAGTTCTACACCAAAGAGGAGTAAAACAGAAACTATTAATGAAACTCTATATAAATTCATTAACCTATGGTACATGGAGGCTAAAAAGAAAGGAGAGAATGTTTCACAGTCAAAGATTATAGAAATGGCACAAAGTATAGCAAAGAATTATGGCATTTCAGATATAACCACAGATAATGAATGGCTTCTAAAATTTTTTGCCAAAAACAATGTCAAGGAAGCAGGTATGATATTGTATTATTAATAAGCTTCTTGGTAACACATTTAATAGAAATTAAACATCTATACAAGCCCAAACAATAGAAGTGACAATGAAAAGTGAATTGTCTTGTAAAAAAGGCAAAAGAAACAAAAACTCCAAAGAGTTGACAAGATGTAGGGCAGCCCACCTTGTGACCACATCCCTTGTTGAAAGGATGTAGGGCAGCCCACTTTGTGACCACATTTTTGTTGACAGGATGTGGAGCAGTCCACCTTGTGACCACATCCCTTGTTGACAGGATGTAGGGCAGCCCACTTTGTGACCACATTTTTGTTGACAGGATATAGGGCAGCCCACCTTGTGACCACATCCCTTGTTGACATGATATAGGGCAGCCCACCTTGTGATCACACCCCTTATTGACAGGATGTGGAGCAGTCCACCTTGTGACCACACCCCTTGTTGACAGGATGTAGGGCAGCCCACCTTGTAATCACACCCCTTATTGACCAGATGTAGGGCTGCCCACCTTGTGACCACATCCCTTGTTGACAGGATATAGGACAGCCCACCTTGTGACCACATCCCTTGTTGACAGGATATAGGGCAGCCCACCTTGTGACCACATCCCTTGTTGACAGGATATAGGGCAGCCCACCTTGTGACCACATCCCTTGTTGACAGGATGTAGGGCAGCCCACCTTGTGACAACATCCCTTGTTGACAGGATATAGGGCAGCCCACCTTGTGACCACATCCCTTGTTGACATGATGTTGTGCAGCCCACCTTGTGACCACATCCCTTGTTGACAGGATATAGGGCAGCCCACCTTGTGACCACATCCTTTGTTGAAAGGATGTAGGGCAGCCCACTTTGTGACCACATTTTTGTTGACAGGATGTGGGGCGGTCCACCTTGTGACCACACCCCTTGTTGACAGGATGTAGGGCAGCCCACTTTGTGACCACATTTTTGTTGACAGGATGTGGGGCGGTCCACCTTGTGACCACACCCCTTGTTGACAGGATGTAGGGCAGCCCACCTTGTGACTACATCCCTTGTTGACAGGATGCAGGGCAGCCCACTTTGTGACCACTTTTTTGTTGACAGGATATAGGGCAGCAAACCTTGTGACCACATTCCTTGTTGACATGATATAGGGCAGCCCACCTTGTGATCACACCCCTTGTTGACAGGATATAGGGCAGCCCACCTTGTGACCACATCCCTTGTCGACAGGATATAGTGCAGCCCTCCTTGTGACTGCATCCCCATCCCTTGTTGACATGATGTAGGGCAGCCCACCTTGTGACCACACCCCTTGTTGACATGAAGTAGGGCAGCCCTCCTTGTGACTGCATTTCTTGTTGACAGGATATAGGGCAGCCCTCCTTGTGACTGCATCCCCATCCCTTGTTGACATGATGTAGGGCAGCCCACCTTGTGACCACACCCCTTGTTGACAGGATGTAGGGCAGCCCACCTTGTGACCACATCCCTTGTTGACATGATGTAGGGCAGCCCACCTTGTGACCACATCCCTTGTTGACAGGATATAGGGCAGCCCACCTTGTGACAACATCCCTTGTTGACAGGATATAGGGCAGCCCACCTTGTGACCACATCCCTTGTTGACATGATGTAGGGCAGCCCACCTTGTGACCACATCCCTTGTTGACATGATGTAGGGCAGCCCACCTTGTGACCACATTCTTTTTGACAGGATATAGGGCAGCCCACCTTGTGACCACATCCCTTGTTGAAAGGATGTAGGGCAGCCCACTTTGTGACCACATTTTTGTTGACAGGACGTGGGGCAGTCCACCTTGTGACCACACCCCTTGTTGACAGGATGTAGGGCAGCCCACCTTGTGACCACATCCCTTGTTGACAGGATGTAGGGCAGCCCACTTTGTGACCACATTTTTGTTGACAGGATATGGCAGTCCACCTTGTGACCACATTCCTTGTTGACATGATATAGGGCAGCCCACCTTGTGATCACATCCCTTGTTGACATGATGTAGGGCAGCCCTCCTTGTGACCACATCCCTTGTTGACATGATGTAGGGCAGCCCTCCTTGTGACCACATTTCTTGTTGACAGGATATAGGGCAGCTCTCCTTGTGACAACATCCCTTGTTGACAGGATATAGGGCAGCCCACCTTGTGACCACATCCCTTGTTGACAGGATGTA
This sequence comes from Limnoperna fortunei, assembly GCA_944474755.1. Lineage (NCBI taxonomy): Eukaryota > Metazoa > Mollusca > Bivalvia > Mytilida > Modiolidae > Limnoperna > Limnoperna fortunei. The sequence goes on along the minus strand of OX104114.1, from coordinate 18,787,801 downwards.
GGGCAGCCCACCTTGTGACCACATCCCTTGTTGACATGATGTAGGGCAGCCCACCTTGTGACCACATCCCTTGTTGACATGATGTAGGGCAGCCCTCCTTGTGACCACATTTCTTGTTGACAGGATATAGGGCAGCTCTCCTTGTGACAACATCCCTTGTTGACAGGATATAGGGCAGCCCACCTTGTGACCACATCCCTTGTTGACAGGATGTAGGGCAGCCCACCTTGTGACCACATCCCTTGTTGACATGATGTAGGGCAGCCCACCTTGTGACCACATCCCTTGTTGACAGGATATAGGGCAGCCCACCTTGTGACCACATCCCTTGTTGACATGATGTAGGGCAGCCCACCTTGTGACAACATCCCTTGTTGGCATGATATAGGGCAGCCCACCTTGTGACCACATCCCTTGTTGACAGGATGTAGGGCAGCCCACCTTGTGACCACATCCCTTGTTGACAGGATATAGGGCAGCCCACCTTGTGACCACATCCCTTGTTGACATGATGTAGGGCAGCCCACCTTGTGACCACATCCCTTGTTGACATGATGTAGGGCAGCCCACCTTGTGACCACATCCCTTCTTGACAGGATAAAGGGCAGCCCACCTTGTGACCACATCTCTTGTTGACATGATGTAGGGCAGCCCACCTTGTGACCACATCCCTTGTTGACAGGATATAGTGCAGCCCACCTTGTGACCGCATCCCTTGTTGACAGGTAGAAACAGCGAAATCTACTATCTATAGTATACAGCATATACAGCAGTTGTAGGCAAGCTGTTGCCAGTTTTATAAAACATCTCAAATTTATGAAAAGGCTTTAAAAATTATGTGTAAATTTTAAAACAATTTTGTAGTCTTTCTTTCTCAAAAATTGTATCATAAAATAGTGTGTTACTACAGTACAGATCCATGATATTGAAAATTGTCTTAGTTATAGGTACATGGTTTTGGCAGATAATAATTTATTGTTAACAACTGATAATTCTGTTTATAGACCCTTTAAATCGACTGCCACATTTACTAAGGATACAAGTTATTTCTGTTTGTGTTTGTGAAACTATTTGTTCATAATATTGCTCTAACTGGGCACATCTGTCTTTGGCTCTTTCTATCACATGTTCTTGATATGTTTTTTCTTGGTGTGTCTAAAAAAAACACAATTTTGCAATATTTTCGATTGAAAAACTAAATTTGCAACTAGTTTTGAGAAAGGAGTGGTTTAATGTTTGTTAAAACTTCTGAACAAATTTACAAGCAGTAAGAAATTAAAAGAACTGCATTATTTACCAAAATTATCAAATTAATATTATTAAACTAATATATTAATCTTGTAATATTTGTCATAAATTTCAATCATTTTTATTTAAATGTACTTTTTTCTATATAAAAGATATGTACATGTACCTGATATGTCCAGAATGATAAGGCCCTTGTACAAATCTCCATTACAATTTCTGGTTTCTGTCCAGCTATCACCATCTTAAAATAAAATTCTTTGCATTTAGCCTTTATTTTGTTATTAGTTGAAGTTGAGTTACCTCCCATAGACCATGTTTTCAGTTTGTTTTTTTTCAGATATTGAAGATTTGGTAAAAAAGGAAGATGCAAGTTCAAGTGATGAAATACTACCTATATACTCTGAACTTCCAAACTATCTACAAATGCAAGGTTTGTACAATTGTAAATATATATACAATGTATATCCCAAATATCACTGAATTACACCATTAAACTCATCCATAAATATAAAAAAATATTCTGAACTCTGCTGCATTATTCAGATTGCTGCTCTACGTCACAACAACCTTAAAAGGGCATAATGAGAGAGACCCTATCTTTCTCTCATTAAGACACAATCACATGTTTAAATGTGTATGCTAATACCTTGACTTTAATTAGGCATTTTATTCAGTAATTCAGCTAATGTTTCTTTTATTTCAATGATAAAATATTGGAAACAACATATGTTAAACTTCAAATAAATGTTTCAGTACAAACATTGAATGAAGTAAAGACATTTAACATATACTGTATCTAAATAAACCAGTTAAAAAATGGAAATAAATTAATTATAAAACAATGTAAATTTTGTATAGCTAATACTAAACATGATGTTTAAATAAACAAATTTATTAGGAATTTAAATTAATCAGCGCCTTCTAGAAAATTTGGACAGTGGAAACCAATTTTAATGATGTGAGAAAAAGTCCCTGTTACATATACTAGGATACACAGTTTTTGTGGATTTTGTACCTATGAAAGCAATCATTAAAGTGACAGTCTTTTGAGTACCGAAATGTGTAGTTTACCTGTACTCATGCAATCCACTAAAATAAGAAGCTTATGATTAATCATTCCAAACTTGCTTATAATCACTCTGGTAATATGAAGTTTACCTGTTACCTGCCCAAGTGATCAATTCTCTTTATGCAATTAATATGTGCAGCGTTTCCGTTAACGCAAATTTGTGCGTATTTTATGCATAAAAAACATTTTTGACCCCCAAAAGTATTACCCAGAGGGTCATCATGACGCTGCAAATTATGTACCAAAAATGTTTTAATACTCCTCTGATCCGGCAGCGTAAGTTATTTACCGTCATACTTTTTTGGAAAATATATAAGCTGGTGTCCTTTGTGTTGCCGTATAAGGAAAACGATTATTTTCAACTGTAAGCAGTTTGTTACTTCCGGGAGTCCTCGGACTTTATCTTCAACTCTGACAGTTTTGTATACATGTGGAACGATACGCTTCCTAACTTTGATTACATTTTATTTGATTAAGGCAACACTTTAAACAAATAAACAGTCAACCGGCGATGATAAAATTGATAAGTTATTCCAAAATGAAGCATGACGAGAACGATTGTTTTTTAAGTAGGATCGAAGTAGCGCAACCACATGATCAAACACTACGAAGTGCAAACTTTTGCAATCGTCTTTCAGAAATCGGCTTTAGAACGACCTTGGTTTACTGATGATCATATACTTGACAAAAATATATTATCCTTTTTGCATCCAGATATCTATTAAAGTTTCAACAGTTGTATTTATTTTCAGCTGTTCAATACCTCTAATCTCTACACTACAGACCTTGTCTAGTTTTCTTAAAGAAACTAAACAGATAAAAATTAATAAGCTTTCATCTTATCTTTGCTGTGTTTCCAGAGAAGTCACACTAAATAATTGCCTTCTTTTAAAGTCTTGTTAGATACAAATGTATGATAATACTATCTAATTCTTTTTTCATAAACAATTATTGAAATCAATTGTATTAGGATATTGACATGAAACAAAACATTTTTTTCATACACCAGATATGCACATATTATTTCAGAGGTATAAATAATTCATGCAGAAATTATATTGCAATCTCTCTAAATGTAATTTTAGGCTGTGGTATATATTGTTTACTCTTGTTTGCAACATTGTTCGATACAAGTTTTTTATCACCAAAACTGAATAATAAATATGACCCTTGAAAATTGTATTTGACTCCCTAAACTCAGCTGCAGAGGGTCATCATGACCCTCAGAATAGAAAAGTTTCAAAAACACTGATGTGATAAAGATGTAAGAAATGTCACAAGTTTTAACACAAACTATATATCATTATGCAGTGATGTAGCCAGGCAGAAGCTCCAGTGTCAAGCCTTTTTTGCTCATTTTGGCAAAAAAAATCCCCCTAGAGAGATAGAAAAATGTTTAAGCAAACTACATGTATTAATTACATGTAGACAATGTTGGGTCTCTGGAGCTTCCTGGGGAGATTCACCTCCTTGGAGTCCAGACCAAGCCTTTACCAAGAAAAAGGCTTCTACATCATTTAGACACTAGCTATGCCACTGATATGACTCACTGATTTGTACTGTTCAGATGGTTGTAGATCGATTCTAATGATGTCCAAATTAGCTGATAGATTTGTCTCACCTAAAACAAAAAATCTAATTATGTACATAGATTTTCAGCAGTTTCAACACCAACATAAACCTCAGCTACCACCATATTTATTAATATTATTTAAAATAAATTTTATTTCTTATCAGGACTAGAACTGTTTCAAAGGTCTTTGTTCAATAAAAAGTTCATACTTTCTAATGCATAGATTACTTAAATAAATATGTAAAGCGGTGTTTTTGTTTGCCTATATTTACCTCCCAAATAAGGCCTTTTCTCCTAGAGAAAGTTTCCCAAAATGTCTAAAAGATGGCTTAAATTTTTCCCAAATGAGGATTAAACTTTCCCAAAAGATAAAATTTGAAGCAGAAAAATGGTATATGATATGTTAGCTTGCTATATGATTGTTATCTATAGTTTTTTATATATTTTCCTACCAGTTCTTGATAAGATTAGAGAATTTTACCTAAAACTCAAGATTTTATTTAAAGAAAGCTTTATTTCAATTTTCCCCATTCTCATAAAATGATGCATATTTTCCCAATAAAAAAGGCAGGGGCAGTTTTGATGAATTCCAACAAAATCACTGTAAAGTCAGCTTAACATAGCTGAAATCAACAGTAAACACCAACCAGTAAATCATTAGAAGGTACCACATGTAGTATTTTGTATATATTGACAGTAGGAATTCTGTAATCATACATCTTATGATGTTTTGATTTCAGTCCTAACATCATTGCTTATGATTCTATTTTTCAAATAAAATTTGAACTAGTGTAAACAGGTCTAGTGAATCGATTTTTTCTTTTTAACTGGAATCTGTGTATTCACATGGTTTATGCAGAGTGGTTTCTATGAAAGTTCAAATGAAAAGACATGTAAGCATTCACGAAAAAGGTGTTTCTTTGAATTTATAGGTAATTTAAATGTATACAAATATTAAACAAATATTCCCTATTTCACAGTATATCATAGCATCAATGCCAACATAAGCTTTTCCTACATGTTTTATGATTGTAAAACATCTAAACAATGTAATATTTGCAAAAATGTTTTACTAGTCCCATTTTTACTTTTAATACATACATATAATTAAATTTACCATACTTTCCTATTGGTAAGAAAGCAACTCTTACACACAGTGCATTAACTTTTGAAACAAGGCATTATACTACATGTATATTTTTACTTTTGTAGGATCATTTTCTTTAATTATCTCCCTTTAGTTACTAGTAGTATAAATATTAAAATGGGAGATAAGTCATGTCACATTTAAAATAAAGTTGAAGACAGAATACTGAATTTTTAATTTCAAGTAATCATTTATACCTTGGTATTCATGTAATTCAAGGTCAATAATATAAAATTGAAATTTTTAGCCGAGTTGCAAGGAAGTTGAACTCGGCTATTGTTATGATGATGGCGGGCATCAACAATTGGTTTCCAGACCATAACTCAGAAAGTTGTGAACTGATTTTAATGAAACTTTAGGATATTGTTACATACCATAAGAGGAGGAACCCTATTGATTTTGGGGTAAATCCGTCCAAGGTCACAGAGACAGAAAAACGTTAGAAAATTTCTTGAATTACTGATTTCCGGACCATAACTGGAAAAGTTCTCAACCAATTTTATTGAAACTTTGGGATATTGTTACATACCATAAGAGGAGGAATCCTATTGATTTTGGGGTAAATCCGTTCAAGGTCAAGGTCACAGTGACAGAAAAACGTAAGAAAATTTCTTGAATTAGTGGTTTCCTGACCATAACTCAAAAAGTTCTCAACTGATTTTAATGAAAGTTTTGGTTAATAAAATACCGCAACTCAGCTTTTGCACCCCTGTGCATATCGATTTTTTTAAATAAATATTATACAACTACTTGTTTAGTTTCAGCATTCAGTTAAGATTGACAGCAAACAAATTGTTTAGGATATATATTTGTACTTACATGCAGGACATTTGTAACATTTATGAAATGCCTTTGTACCATCCTCATCACAAAATATATCTGTTGTTTTGTTAAGGCCAATCTTTATGGGTTAACTTTTAGTGGTTAAATCATATTCCCCTTGTTTTAAATTCATATAATTCTGTTTGTTTGTTTGATGGTGTTTAACACCATTTTCAGCAATTTTTCAGCTATATCATGGCGTCAAGTTTTTATTGGGGAGGAAGCTGGAGTACACATAGGGAACCCCGACCTGCAGTAGGAAAACTGGCAATCCTTGTCAAATAAGATTCGAGATGAGTACACCATATAATTCTGAAATTTTATCACTATCAAAAATATTAAATTAGGGCAGTTTGATGGAAGTGCCAAATTACAAATGTCTATGCAATTTAGCAAACATATATGGTCATAAACAAAAAAATTGAATTTTATATATTTTCATTGTCAATTAAAATATTTGCAGTCTAAATATACATCTTTTACATCTTCGATTTTCGATGTACAGAAATATAACATTGATATTGTCAGTTAAGACATACATTTCTTTTACAGAAAAGTATTATAAAGATATAGTTTGATTTAAAGTTATCATTTACACAGTAGTTATTAAATGATTGTGTACAAAATTAAGAAATATGGAAAAGTTGAGCCAAGAGCCAATTTGTCAGAAGATTGGTGCATTTGAACCTATTTTTTAATGTTATTATTATTAAGTTAATGTAAAAATTAATGTTTTCTTCATGTTCCATACTGCCGTGTTGTAATTATACCAGGAAAAACTTGTTGGGAAAAAAGTGGTCATAAAATGTTAATACTCACTACCCTACCAATTATATTACAGGTAACATATTTTTCAACGCCCACTGACTATAGAATTAAAAATTTGTTTTTTTTTACAATTTATATCTGGAGTCCACCCATTATACAATTTCAGTGCCTTTCAATACCCTTCCTATGTACATACAATCTTTTGAAGCATACTGGAGCATTCAAAAAGAATAAATGACTTCCATATTAACCATGACATTTACTTTTACACTTTTTTTCAATTTAGAACTTTTAACACCAGCATCTACATCTGTGCTGACAAGCTTTCTTCTTTTATATTCAAAACAGTATAGAAGTGTTAAATTAAGAAACATAAGCCTGAAAAATTTTTTCATAAAATATCTCTTTCTATCATTAATATTTTTATAAAGAACAATTATTTTAGCCCATAAACAATCATTTTCATTCATTTATTCAGTGAAACCTGCCAAACCTGGTCCTTTTTTGGATTATAACTTTTCAACAGGTTCAGTTTGCAAATATTGTTAATATTGTGACAAAAATGTTTGCTGTTTAAACATTATTCTGATTTATTTAGGTTAGAGTTTGACAGGTATTACTGTAAAAAAAAGTTTAAAATTTATAAATGTTTCACAATATCATTATAAAATCATGAGACAAAAATCAATATTGTCCACACAGACCAGTTGTTGTACTGGGAAACACCAAGTGTAGTAATAATTACAAATAAATCATTTACTTTTAAATGATATTATGTATGTCAAACTTTTTTCATATTTAAAAGAAACTGTAAGCAATAAATCATGTACTGTACCAAAGGATACGAGAGCAGGATGTTACCTGTAAGAAAATTAAAAAGTTATGTTACGTTGTATGTATAATGCCAGGACATATCATGTATTTTAATTGAAAATGTTCACTTTGACCTCAGGGTGTTTTGAAAAATATGTAGAAAATAGATTCATATATTACAACAAGAATAAATAAAAAAAGTTGAAAAACCTGTCAATCTTTGTTAAGTTGTATTGCTACTTTTCTTTGTCATAAAATCTGTTGCACAAAGTGATAAAATTGTATAAAGCATATCACAACTGAACAATTCTGTAAGTCTTTGTTACCAGTATGTCATGGACCAGGTTTCTGTTATTTGGGAAGACTGCCTGGGCGCGCCTGGTATGAACAAGTGTTGTACGTGAAGCCTTGAGATGTTTCTTTAAATAACCCGTGGTCAAAACCATTAATGTACTTTGTTTTATCAAATTATAAAGATCATGTCATTAACTGTGATCATTAGAGTTCCTTCAAACATACATGTATATTACTTACCCAAGCAAATGTACTAAGCCTTTTTCTGCATTTTTTAAAGTTGCAGATCAAGTCACTATCCATTTCTTTTACTGTTAAAGAAAACAGAATAGAATAGGGTAAATGGCTTAATACAAATAAATACATCATAACACACATGAATTATTATTTTACCTAAGATAAGTATTGTCAAGTATGGAAAACATATATACTGTTAGTTTTATTGTTCAATATTTACTGTACATTCAGCTGTTTTTGTGTTTAAAATACCTTCCTTACTTCTAGATACTGCCTGGGTTATGATAAAAAAAATAACTAAAACTAAGAACCCTGTCAGTGTCATGTGTCTATGTGATAATAGTCATTGTTGTTTTATTTCTGTACAACTTTTGACCACTTTTGAACAAATTGGCACAAACACATTTACCTAGCTGAACTATTTAGTTTTTAAATTAAAAAGACTGTATAACGTTTTCAGAAGAGACTGTAAAGAATGTGATACATACTGAAAAGATGGGAATCGTAAAATTTCGTCTGCTAAAACATGATTACCCTTTTATTAAGCGTTTGTGTGACTTAGAGAAAAGATAATTAAGAGGTCAAGGTTGGTAAATATGTCGGGTTGGGCTGGATTCACGGATGAAGATTTGAAACGTGTCAGAAAATTAAAAGTTGATAAAAGTACTGAAAACGATATTAAAAGTGGTAAGACATATTTAGTAGTTAACATTAACCATCCAGCAACTGCAAAGTTTTCATATTAAAGTCCTAAAGTCCATAACCGGTTTTTGTTTACGTTTTGCAATCTTAATATCTTGATATCGCTTACTGTACATGTTATAAATTATAGAATGAACAATAGAACCCCCTTTTGCGTTTATCTGAAAGTTACAAAGCTAAATCGGATTATTAAGTCAGAAACATTCGGCCTGGACACAGGGACTTATACAAATCGATTAACATGAGCTTTCGAATGATACTTGGTCCTGGCTGATTGTGTTATAGTGGGGAGAAGGTAAGAAACAGAGTCTTTACCTGCCAACTTTCACACACTATAACAAAATTTTCCCAGTAGCATTCAAAAGCACATTAAATCCATTTGTACAGGTCCTTTGGCCTCGATAATAGTTTCATCCAATTGCATAATTTTTATGCCCCCGCGACGACATGTCGGGGGGGCATTAAGTTTTGCTCATGTCCGTCCGTCCGTACGTACGTCCGAACAAATTTCCGTCAAGCTTTTCTCAGAAACCGTACATGAGAACAATTTTAAATTTGGCAGAGTGGTTCAGTATCACAAGTTGTACGTCCTAAGCGAATTTCAGACCTGTCGGACAACTACTTCCTGTTTGGGACTTCATTTGTACGTAAATACGTCCGTCTGTATGTACAAATTTCCGTCAAGCTTTTCTCAGAAACCGTACATTAGAACAATTTGAAATTTGGCAGTGTGGTTCAGTATCACAAGTTGTACGTCCTAAGCGACTTTCAGACCTGTCGCACAACTACTTCCTGTTTGCGACTGGGCCGATATGAAAATGTGTTAACATGAGTATGAAAATTTCTGTCAAGCTTTTCTCAGAAACCGTACATCAGAACAATTTGAAATTTGGCAGGATGGTTCAGTATCACAAGTTGTACGTCCTAAGCGACTTTCAGACCTGTCGGACAACTACTTCCTGTTTGCGACTGGGCCGATATGAAAATGTGTTAACATGAGTATGAAATTTCCGTCAAGCGTTTCTCGGAAACCGTACATCAGAACAATTTGAAATTTGGCAGGGTGGTTCAGTATCACAAGTTGTATGTCCTAAGCGACTTTCAGACCTGTCAGACAACTACTTCCTGTTTGCGACTGGGCCGATATGAAAATGTGTTAACATGAGTATGAAAATTTCCGTCAAGCTTTTCTCAGAAACCGTACATCAGAACAATTTGAAATTTGGCAGTGTGGTTCAGTATCACAAGTTGTACGTCCTAAGCGACTTTCAGACCTGTCGGACAACTACTTCCTGTTTGCGACTGGGCCGATATGAAAATGTGTTAACATGAGTATGAAAATTTCGGTCAATCTTTTCTCAGAAACCATACATCAGCACAATTTGAAATTTGGCAGGGTGGTTCAGTATCACAAGTTGTACGTCCTAAGCGACTTTCAGACCTGTCGGACAACTACTTCCTGTTTGCGACTGGGCCGATATGAAAATGTGTTGACATGAGTATGAAAATTTCCGTCAAGCTTTTCTCAGAAACCGTACATCAGCACAATTTGAAATTTGGCAGGGTGGTTCAGTATCACAAGTTGTACGTCCTAAGCGACTTTCAGACCTGCCGGACAACTACTTCCTGTTTGCGACTGGGCCGATATGAAAATGTGTTAACATGAGTATGAAAATTTCCGTCAAGCTTTTCTCAGAAACCGTACATCAGCACAATTTGAAATTTGGCAGGGTAGTTCAGTATCACAAGTTGTACGTCCTAAGCGACTTTCAGATCTGTCGGACAACTACTTCCTGTTTAGGACTTCATTTAGCGGGGGCATCCGTGTCCCATGGACACACTCTTCAATTTTTTTTCTTTAGCCTTGGCCTTGGGTACCCACCACTTATACACTGCCTATGGTACAGCCTACCCTAACCCTGCCTGTAACAAACATACCCTTTATTCTATCTAATCTAATGGGTTACTAGTTTTGCTTTATTGTTATTGTCACAAGCTAATATATTCCATAAGTAATTCTTTACAGCAACAAAGCTTCCCCTCTACCAGAACCCTAGCTAGCCAAGTACATGTAGGTTTTGCTTGCACATCAATTTATCTTTAGCAATGCTCCTGTATATATTATGACATTTAGTTTTAATTGGGAGGGGGAGGGAGGCAGGAGTACTAGATAAACACCTCCAGGAGTGAGCCAACTTTATCAATTAATAATGTTGGAGTCAAGCACACCCTGCTTTCAGTAAGACTGTAACATGCATTGAGTGTATTTTAGTAGGAAGACAGACGAAGATTGAACTCTGCTTCATATGTGAAAATCGCATGCCTTCTTTATCATGTGTTTATAAAATCGACCAAATAACAAGTCATGAAATTTATGTCATATCTCGTGTCTATGTTAGGCCCTTGATAGGTTAAAAAAATAATATGATATATCTTTCTTGGTCATTTTAGAATTAAGGGAAACATCACCAAAGGCAACCAACTTAAATAAAACAAAGTCTGGAAACAGGACATCCCACACAGTTACTTCACGACAGCATGCAACAGTATCAAAACCACCATCATTTGCCAGCTCAGCAGTTTCAAGCTCTCAACAAGGAAGTAATACTGCAGTGTCAAATTCTCGACAGGGTACAGGGAATAAGATTCCACGTGTTCAAACTGAGACAGCTGACACAACACACGAGGAGTTGTTGGAGATCCGGAAGGAGATGGATGAATTAGATACAAATGAAGCTTTACGGTAACTGTTTTCTATGACCCTGCCTTAAATATCAACAACAATGTGAACATGTTATTCAATTCTGTTTAATTAAAAAAAAAGCATCATCATGGTCAAAAACAAGTCATTTAAGGGTTTTTTAGTTGTTCCTAAGTAAACCCATATGTTTTCATCATTTTAGATAGTTACTTTGCACATGAAGTTCAAAAATATTTTTATTTTTGTAGGAGAGAAATAGGAAATTTGGAAAAATTCAGAGAACAACAGAAAATGATGGAAGAAGCGAACAAGCAGAGAAAAGCATTACTGTCCAAAACATTGTCAGAAAGGTATAATGTGTAATAAGTTTATTAATCAAGAACACTGCATATATACTTTGTTTATTTATGAGAGAGCTTCAATAGATCAACTGACACTTATGCAGTAAATGCATTTACTCTGCACAACAAAGTTGAGGGTATGTTTTTGATGGGTCCATCAGTACTATTCTTGTATGCACACCTCCTATGTAACTACTGATCAGAATATTTGTAAACTTAGTAGGAATGAAAGACACCATTTGTAGTTGTGTATTTTGACAGGAAATTATGATAGGATATTTTTTGTAGAAGTTATGCACCTCTGAACTTAGAAATTTCTCAATATACATGTATACATATATGTATTAAACAACTTGTAAGCACGTCTTCTCTCAAACTACTGATCACAATTGACGAAACATAGTAGGAATCAAGGACACTAGTTGTGCATATATATTTTGTAGGAGTTATGCCCTTTGAACATAATAATTTCTCAAAATATATGTGTGAAACAACTGGTTACTTCTCTGAGCCTACTAGTCAAATTTGTAGACAAGATAATACCAATGGATTATAAGGGAATAACCATTTAACAGGTCATCAGTTCCTGATTATTTGAAAGGGGATAAAAAAAAAAAAAAATTTATTAAACAAAATTAAAATCCAGTGAAATTCAGGAGTGAAACCAGTTGCTCCAAAAGCCTAATGGTGCTTCCTTTATCACAACTTATTTCCAACAAATAAATAAGTTAAAGCATAATATATTTGCCAAATTATCTCATGCATCCTGAATGTTAAGTTTCCTATATAACCAAAAGAATCTTAAATTTGTCCTTTCTAGGCAGAAAAAGGCCCAGGAAGAAGCCCGTAAGCTGGCCCACATACAGCGAGAGGTGATGATACTGGACAATTTGTTAACAGCAGACGTCAATGTTATCAGAAGTCGTATTGAAGTTGCTAGTCGGGAGTTTTTAGATGCACAGTTTGTATACCTTTTTTCAAGTCTTTTTTAAACCAGAGCTTTTCATTCCTAGTGTGTTTAAATTACAAACGGTGTTTTGTTTGGAATAAATTTGTCTTATTATAGTTTATTAGATAATTATTGTCGTTTAAGTTGTAAAAAAGCTTTTATTATATTTTGCCAAGTTAACTACAGACTGTCCAAACTAAGTTTTCTTGTTATTTTCATCAGATATTTACATTTGTATATTTGATGAATATTTTTTCGTTAACTGGTTTTTAAATTATTGAAAATGAGTGTTAATACTGCATTTTCATATTTATACATAGTATTTTTTTTAAATTGAATAATTGCACCACTAAAGTGCAAGTTGATGTCAAAATAATTGGAAGAATTTTGATTTTTCAGAAAGAGGTATGAGAGAGCTGAGAAGGAGTTTATCGATGCAAAAGTTGATCTGCAGAAGAAATCTGAAATGAAGGAGCACCTTACAGAACATTTGTATACCATAATACATCAGAATGAGCTGAGGAAAGCTAACAAATTGTCTGAACTTATGAAAGAACTTGAAATGGAACAAAATACAGAATCTCAAATTCTTCCTAGCTTACCCCCATTATCTTCATTTAATACAATGTCATCAGTGCATACATTGTATTCCCCAAAGTCACCCCCAAGTCAGGATGGCTCACATCACACAGTTGAAAATGTTAAACAGATCGATCAAGCTTTAAATGTAAAAAGTTCTGTTACTACGGAAAATGTTATACATATAGATCTGACTGAGAGTAATACAACTTCTGATAATAATGATAATGTAAAACAGACAGAAATGTTGGAAAATGTTCAGCAATCTCAATTTACAGAATCTGAAAAAGAAGATCAATCGTCACTTAATAGTCAGCTTAACACTGGGGAAATTAAAAATGATAAATTAGTTGATGATAATGAAAGTGCAAGTGGTGATGGAAATAAAAATAAATGTGGAACGGTTTCATCTATTGCTGTTGTAAATGACAAAGGAGACTGCAACTTAGATGAAAAAATTGTACAAGAACCAACAGAAACAGACATGCCCAGTTCTTGGACAGTGAATATTGTTAATTTGGAACGAACATCTAAATAATTGTATGCTTATTGTTAGTCCTATGCTATTGTTGGGTTGTAATATTATTAAAACTTGGTTTAATTATATGTAGATTTTGTATACTAATTACCACACACATAATATACAAAACAAATGTCCATGGATGTCCTTCACCATCACTTTATGATATTGTCTTACTGGTCAGCTATTTTGGCTTGTAAAATGTTTTTGTCAGGTTTAATTTTAAACCCCAATAAACTACAACCAAACTGACCAGTTTTACAGTATTATTTGATATGTCGTTCACGAGGAGTTGCCACTGTCAAGAGGGCCTTGTATTATATTATAGAGGATTGCTGTCAAGTTGGTCTTCAGATGAATTTCTATAGGCCTCCTGCCATGTTCGTATTCACTGAAGCTGATTTCGAAAAGTTTATCATACCCCCGCAGACTAGTTTGGGGGGGGGGGGGAGGGTATATAGTAATCACCCTGTCTGTCCATCCGTCTGTCCACATCCCTTGTAAGCGCATCTCCTCTTAAACCGCTTGACAGATTTTGATGAAACTTTACATGAAGAAAGTACATCATATGTAGATGTGCATGAAGAATTTTCGTCGCTGTCCGATATTATTCAGGGGATATAATTGGACTTGAAGCGAAGCCGGGATATCCCTTTGTGAGCGTGGTCACAATCCACACTTGTTTTATTTGAATTTAAGGTGCCATTCTTTGGGGATTCTTATACACACACTTCTTTATTATAATATAATGTTGGTTGTAGTAGCAAATTTTTTGTGGACACCACCACATTCTGCTGTCATGTGGTCACAACAACATTTTGCTGTCATGTGGCCATCACCACATTTTGCTGTCATGACACCTCTACATTTGGCTGTTGTGTGGCCACTACCACATTTCACTGTCATGTGGCCATCATGTGGCCACCACAACATTTGGCTGTCATGTGGCCACCACTACATTTGGCTGTCATGTGGCCACCACTACAATTGGCAGTCATGTGGCCACCACAACATTTGGCTGTAATGTGACCACTACATTTGGCTGTCATGTCGCCACCACTACATTTAGCTGTCATGTGGCCACCACCACGTATGGCTGTCTTGTGACCACCACTACAAATCTTTAGGCTGTTTCTGCCTCATTTTACATGAGCAATTTCGAATTTATCTTAAAGGTGTTACAAATGACGTATCAATTACTGGATGTGAAAAATTGCATATTCTAGATAAAAACAGACCTAAATCTACAAGATTTTTGTCATTTTTCGTTTTATATAATAAAGAAGAGAACTATATAGTCAGTCTTGTTTCAAATCGCAAAATCAATACGTATTTCTTGCACAAGTTGTACTATTTATTTTATCCACTTGAAAATAGAAACAAACCATACAGTAATTAAGACAATTAAAATACCTAGTTATTAGCAATCAAAGAATCAATTAATCCAAATCAATAAATTTACTGAAGACGTTAACCTTTCTGATCGACAACATATTTGTCATGTATGGAGTACATGTTTTTCAAAAGACTGTTGGTATCCCAGTGGGTACTTATTGTGCTCCTCTCCTCGTCGACCAGTTTTTGTACTCTTAAGAGGCCGAGTTCCTAGTTGGCCTGCTGAAGAAGAGAAGACACTGGCCCAGACCTTTAATTTCGCATTTCGCTATATAGATAATGTTTTGTCCATGAACAATGTTAAATTCGGTGACTATTTGCTTTCAATTAATTAAGTCAGTTTGAAATTAAGGACACCACAAATACACATAGGTCGGTCTCTTTCTTGGACCTACTTCTAGAAATAGACTAGGGGAAAACTACAAACTAGACTTTACGACAAACGTGATGACTTCAACTTCTCGTCCATCGAAGGCATCATTCCAGCAGCTCGGGCGTATATATACATTCACAACTAACGTTATACTCAATCCTAGTATCAGTATTCCGATTTTCTAGACCGGTCACTGTTGTTGAATACTAATACGCTACTCAAGCAAGGGTTTGTTGCACCTAGGTTGATGTTATCATTTCAGACGTTCTATGGTCGTCACCGTGCCATGACCTGGATGGATCGTTAGGGGAAATCTATATCTCAAATATAATCTGACATTTTCGCGAAGTTTTAGATAGTATTTGTAATTGATTTGTCCCTTGACTTTCGGCTCTTGTTGTTCGGTCAGGTTTCCTTGCTATTGTCTAATAAGAGCGTGATTAGAAATGTAATTTAAGTCAAGTAAATAAAGTAAAAGGACGAAAAGAGATTACGAAAATGCAAATAGATACTGACTCATTAAGTTTCACCCGAGGAGGCTCAGGACACGCAACTAAATATATTTGTCAATGATTTTTCATTGTTATATATTTTTATTATAATTCATAGTATAAAATTTTAAAAATATCTCTCGGAACTAATTTCGGAAGTGTTAAGCATAACAAACAATTCAAATGTTCTGATGGATTGTAGACAACTGGTTTACAGAATTTTTCAGTGAAAATTATTATGTCCTTGGCGTTCTTAATCAAAAAGGCAGACATTGTCTAGACTACATTTAATGAAAATATACCACTCCGGCTGTAATAAGTGACACCGTACGAATAAAATAATTAAATTTTTACTTGTTCCCCAATTTTTGTCGCAGCGTTGCAACGCGACAAAAAGGGGAGAGGGGAAATAGAAAGATTTATTTTTAATTAGATCAAAGCAGTTACTGCACAACTAGCATCCGCCGCATGCCGACGAATACCAACAGCATACAAAGTTTTCGGATTACGCAGTCATCATCTTATAAACACAGTAAAAACGCAAGGTTGGGCCAATGGAAAGAGACCGTGTTAAATTTTTTCTGGCTGGTCTTTCTTTCTATTCAACTTTTAGCACAATAAATACAAGATTAAGAAGAATAAGAAACTTTTACTTTCGCAGAAGACTGATAATTTATCAATCGATGCCCCTGTTGCGTAACATACTCTAGATAAGCCATTTGCGTGCTAATTAATACTAATTAACAATTAGCGGGATAACTTTTAATGAAACAACCTGGGGTCATTTCTTGACACAGTGTTACTGAAAATACTGACTAAAGTTCACTATTTAAAAATACTATTACTACTACTACTTTAGTAGAATTCAGAACTATACACCAGGGACAGTCTAGCTAGTATAGACTGTCCCTGTCAGAACATATAGAGGTCGAGGACTCTTGACTTGAAAGATTACAGATATATGTATGTATAGATCTACGCATATCAGCATTATCTTGCATGAACAAAGTTGTTTTAATTCAATGCCGGATTAAAAAAGTCCACAAATTTTTCAACTTTTGGCCTCAGATATCCAGAAATATGATCAATTGAAACCTTTACTGCATTATTAATTTCGCGAGTTTCTTCGTTTATTTAAAAATAACTTCGTTCGTTATTTTTGGAAGCTGTAAAAAATTAGTTAAGGAAGTTGTACCGAATTTACTGAACCAAAACATATATTTATATGGCTATACTTTAAGGGTAATTTCAGGTCCTCCAGTAGTACTGTCACGGTGCCTGTGTCTCTGGGGGTATTGGTGACTAATGAATCTGGCTAATCTACGTTCAACTCCAGTTGGTTGATGTTTCTGACGGGAAAGGTTCCACACACTGCTGGCATACTTCAGGTTTGGTATAACCAAACCTAGATTGTCGCTTAATGGTAGTTGGACAGCTACTATAACGTATGTAATGCCGAGATAAAAATGGAGTTGCGTGGTAAGAACCCAAGTGACGCCTGTTAGTAGCTGGACAGCTTCCGTAGTTCCGTGAAAAAAAAACCCGATTTGTTAGTGATGTTGGTTATGATTATCACAGGACAGTGTGTCCAGGTTTTGGAATTCAATTAAAGACACATAAGTAAATATAGTTAAACATACAATTGTATTCGGATTGTCTTTTACCAGGGATACATTACTTAAACTAAATTGAGAAATGTCTTTAGGACGTGTTTGTGCTATCAAATAGGGATCGATATTTGTACAGTTAACTGATTACCGTGTTGACCATTAGCTGGATAACAGTTCTCACATCAGAAAAATTATTGCAGCTATAAAATCTTATCATAAATCTATGATAACGTACTACCATTAAAAGATAGATTTCCCCTGTGCACATTGCCCCTGTGATGTGCTTTTTCAGTATTGCCCCCCCCCTCCCCCCCCCCCCCGAGTCCCACTGTAAATTAAGATGGATAACAGTAAAAAATAGCCCAAATTTGGTTCAAGAAATTTGATGATGAAAAGTATCAAATTTTGTCCTGATAAGATTCTCTAGAGATGTCCAAGACTTATCTTTATACCTATCTCTCGACAAGACCCTCTTTGATAACAACAGATGGGAGGCTAATCAAATGTAAAATGTATGTAAATGTAGCCGTTTGAAATGTATGTTATGTGGTACACATACAATTAAATGTACAGCATAAACAGATATATGAGATTTCTGTGAAAATAAAAATCAATTCATACAATTTAGAAATTTAATTCACCAGCACTGTGCTGCTAGCATCTCTATCATCTGGTGTGTTAGTTGTATAAGTGGTTATGGTATTTTAGTTACCATGGTAACAATTTTTCCTTAGTATCGTCAACATTCTACACTGATGGAGGATGCATTCACTCATTACTGAGTCTCTAGTCGGATGCGGATTACATTTTTCAAGGCTCTTCGATGGGTAAGCTTTATTTGATTTGTATTCAGTATGTTTCGTTGTGACAGAAGTCAAAGTGACACAAGCAATTGATAAATGGTGTAAATTATGATAGAATTGTTACTGATTAAGAGGTGCGTCACGGGGTTGCATTTCTGCAGAATAATGAATAATTATCTTACTTGTATGCGATATGCCAATAAAATGTGTTTCATGCTTTCTATTATAAAACAGATTCTGAAGTTAATTCAACTTGTTTTGCAAAACTGTGAATTTTTTAATGTGCGCAGCTTTATAATGGAACATTTTTTTATAAGGGGGAGGGGGATTTTGCTGATTATACAGGAGGAGGATTCTATATACACGTGTCTATATCCCGGGTAACAGTTAGTTATATGTTTCAAGGCATATTGAGACCAAAAAATATTTTGTTTTGTGGTCCCGGTATCAGTTTGTCAAGAGTTTTTTTGGCAGACATTTATCTTTTTAATCGACGCTTAACATATGAATTTCAAAACAATTTTGACGATCTCAATAGATGAGTTTATCACGTAGAAGTACATAAAAGAGTAAACAAACTTAGTCTATGTGCTGTACACTATATTGGCACGGAAACCCCCAAAACACATTCATCGCAGATAATTATATTTCTTTTAAAATTGTTATGTTTTATATGGGAATGGACGGTTGTACTATTTAAACGATAGTTACAACAATTTGAAACCAAACTACCCCCTGCTATACGATGTATATATGCAGTAATTCTTTAAAAATAGAATGGAATTTATTGTAAACATATGTGTGCAAGTGACGATAACTGTGGAAATTAAGTTAACCTAAGTTGATATTTTCTAACGATTTGTGTATACCGTAATAATCAACCAAGCAGCCTATATGTAAACATTATCTTGGAGTTATGTAACAGCCCTTGAGAGTTAATTAGTTCTCGGGGTTGAGGAATTAAGTAGCCATTTCCAGGCTTAAGTGGGCATGTTATCGGAGAATCCAATAAGCAAAAGCCAAGGTGTTCTAGGGAGAGAATCTCAAAGGAGACGATACCAATGGGTGTATCGAATTTTCACACCTTAGATAAATTATTGATCGATTACTGTATAACAACCGTGAAAGCGGGGAAAATATTTAGTCAGTATACTAGTACGACAATATTTTAATGAAAAACGCGTGGTTCGACATATAATCTATTCTGCTTTCCAGACCAAGTACACTTTATACTATGATAATACTGTTTATATGCCTTAAGAAATCATTTTCAGAGAAAGAAATAAGTCGATCGATAAAGAAAACAAAAACAAGCGGCAAACCTTGTTCCTTGTTTCTAAACAAGACTGTTTTTTTATCATAGTAGGTACATAAAACTATGAACTCAATTACCTGGTACACCATGCACAAAATGTCTACGTATTAAAAGATGGAATCCCATTATTAAATGTAAAACCTATTGAAAATAATTACAAATGAAAATTTCACTTATTTTTATCCTCAAAAGTCAGGGTTTCTGTGTTCACATGTGTCCACGAACGCCCCAATAGGACACAGAAACCCTGACTTGTGAGAATGCTTATTTTTTTAGAATTACACTTTAGGATGTTCGAAATGGGTTGGGATATTAAAGCCGGCGTAACCCTCCCTAACCCCGAGTTAAACTAAATCAATGTTATGGTATATACAAGTAGAGTATAGTGTCCCACGTTGTGTACAGAAATAAACAACTAATCATGAAGCATTAACAAGAATCTAAACCTTGTTTCTCACTAGATACTCTAAATAAACAAGCGTACCCTCGCTTTTTGCGTTAATCCAAAAAAAATCACAAAACTAAAATAGGATTATTACGGCTGTAAAATTCATGCTATAGTTACTTAGTTATCGATTCTAATTATGACCTGCATAACAGAATAATAATTTCCAGAAAATTATGTTTATTATTGTGCATATATAGTATAATAATAGAAAAATTGTTGAACATTAATGAATGCCTCGGTGGCCGAGTGGTCAATGTAGATAATGTATACTATTGATCACGTGTCTGTCAACACTGAGGTTGCAGTTTTGAATCTCACTGCGGACATGGTATGCTCGACTCCAATCTTTATCGATAATTATTCCCAGTTTTCTTATCAAAGGTCGGAGGTTTGCACCGGGTACTCCGCCTTCCTCCCCAAAAACAAATAACAAATGGACGCCACCATGTTTCTTAAAAAAAACTGCAGAAAGTGGCATTACACACACAAACACACACACACACAAACAATTTTGCAACGAGGCACTTCAGACTCCGAAGTAGCATGAACACCAAATAGTGTAAATTACAACTGACCAAATACCTGTCGCTTCAACCGTCAAAAGATTCCGTGGTAGCAAATTGATCTAGCTACACTTGTCCTGGCAGTGTAGTGGTTACACTTCGTGGAGGTACCTATCACTTAAACCGTCAACAGATTCCGTGGTAGCAAATTGATCCAGCTACACTTGTCCTGGCAGTGTAGTGGTTACACTTCGTGGAGGTACCTATCACTTAAACCGTCAACAGATTCCGTGGTAGCAAATTGATCCAGCTACACTTGTCCTGGCAATGTAGTGGTTACACTTCGTGGAGGTACCTGTCACTTAAACCATCAAAAGATTCCGTGGTAGCAAATTGATCTAGCTACACCTGTCGCTGAAACTGTCACAACAGTTTCCGTGGTAGCTAACTGATCAAACACACTTTTCTGGGCAGTGTAGTGGTTATATGTAAAAAGTTCGTATTGAAACCGTCAAAAGAAGCCATGTAAGCTATCTGATCTAGCTATACTTTTCCTGGCAGTGTAGTGGTTATACTTCGTGGAGGTACCTGTCGCTGAATCCGTCAACAGACTCCGTGGTAGCTAACTGATCTAGCTATACTTGTCCTGGCAGTGTAGTGGTTATACTTCGTGGAGGTACCTGTCGCTGAATCCGTCAAGAGACTCCGTGGTAGCTAACTGATCTAGCTACTTATCATGGTCAGTGTAGTGGTTATATGTAAGAAGTTCGTATTGAAACCGTCAAAAGAAGCCATGTAATCTAACGGATCTAGCTATACTTGTCATGGATAGTGCAGTGTATATACTTCGTAAAATGTCTTATTATAGGAATTCGTCACCCAAAGCCATAGTAGCAAACTGATCTAGCCACACTTTTGCAGTATAATATTTATAGTAAAAGTTCGAAAAGTTGGTGTCACAGAAGGCGTCAAAAGAACCCATTATAGCTAACATTTATGATGGGCGGTGAAGGGATTATACTTCGTAAAATGTTCGTGTCGCAGGAACCGTCAATAAAAACCACGTTAGCTAACTGATCTAGTTTTATTTGTAATGTCCAGTGAAATAGTTATACTTTGTAAAAATTAGTGTCACTTTAACTGTCAACAGAAGCCAAAAGTAACAAAATGATCTACATGTTGTCATGGGCAGAATAGGTTATTCTTCGAAAGCTTCCGTAAAATTATACTTCGTAAAATGTTCGTGTTGCAGGAACCGTCAATAAAAACCACGTTAGCTAACTGATCTAGTTTTTGTCTCGCCTGCGACGAAAGTCGCTGGAGGCGAGACATATGTATGGGAATCCGGCGGCGGCGGCGGCGGCGGCGTAAACACTTGACATCTTGCTTCATATCTTTGTAAGCCCAAGCCCTAGGTCCATCAAATTTGGTCCAGAGGTAGCTTATGATGAGTACTTGCCAGTCAGTCACCTGTCACCTGACCTTGACCTCAATTTCACGGTCCAGTGACTACGTTAAAGTTTTTGGGTTACGACAGTTCCTCTGTAACTATGCATGGTAGGATGACAATATTTGGTGTATAGGTTGCTGATGACTAGTACATGACTGTCTGGTAGGTGTCACCTGACCTTGACCTCAATTTCACGGTCCAGCGACTACGTTAAAGTTTTTGGGTTACGACAGTTCCTCTGTAACTACGCATGGTAGGATGACAATATTTGGTGTATAGGTTGCTGATGACTAGTACATGACTGTCTGGTAGGTGTCATCTGACCTTGACCTCAATTTCACGGTCCAGCGACTACGTTAAAGTTTTTGAGTTACGACAGTTCCTCTGTAACTACGCATGGTAGGATGACAATATTTGGTGTATAGGTTGCTGATGACTAGTACATGACTGTCTGGTCGGTGTCACCTGACCTTGACCTCAATTTCACGGTCCAGCGACTACGTTAAAGTTTTGGGGTTACGACAGTTCCTCTGTAACTATGCATGGTAGGATGACAATATTAGGTGTATAGGTTGCTGATTACTAGTACATGACTGTCTGGTAGGTGTCACCTGACCTTGACCTCAATTTCACGGTCCAGCGACTACGGTACGTTAAAGTTTTGGGGTTACGACAGTTCCTCTGTAACTACGCATGGTAGGATGACAATATTTGGTGTATAGGTTGCTGATTAATAGTACATGACTGTCTGGTAGGTTCCACCTGACCTTGACCTCAATTTCACGGTCCAGTGACTACGTTAAAGTTTTTGGGTTACGGCTGTTCCCCTGTAACTATGCAGGGTATGGTGACAATATTTTGTATACAGGCCGCTGCTGATATTTAATGCTATTTACGTAATGCTTATGACGAAATTTATTTTCGTTACTGATGCGGAATGCAGGCGAGACGTTTTTCTGTGTCCACACTTGTATTTGTAAAGTCCAGTGAAATAGTTATACTTTGTAAAAATTAGTGTCACTGTCAACAGAAGCCAAAAGTAACTACATATTGTAACTGATCTACATGTTGTCATGGGCAGAATAGGTTATTCTTCGAAAGCTTCCGTGTCCTAGGAACCATTAACACTCTTATATATGCCTATGATAGAAAATGAAAGCTTTCTGACCATTCCCACAAAAAGTATAGAAGTGAAAACTAGTGTAAATTTTCTTATAAACAGTTTTACACCTAAAATAACTACACCATGCGCCGTGTAGGCCTTGATCAATGAATCATCAGCTAATATTAACATACCTATCATTTAGAACACAATGTATACTTATAGATGGAAACATGTAGTACCAAAATAAACAAAAGTCAAATAAATAACCTTAATTGTCAAAGTGGATTGGGAATAAATGTATTATTTGCACATCACTATTAAAGGATTAACGTCACAAATATTTCTCGGAAGGATCACTAAATTTCATTGCACCTTCGATCTTCGGCAGTTAAGGTTAGAGTCAATCGCACATTGGTTAGTTAGTTTGTTTGAACGCCATTTTTGTCTCGCCTGTGACGAAAGTCGCTGGAGGCGAGACATATGTATGGGAATCCGGCGGCGGCGGCGGCGGCGTAAACACTTGACATCTTGCTTCATATCTTTGTAAGCCCAAGCCCTAGGTCCATCAAATTTGGTCCTGAGGTAGCTTATGATGAGTACTTGCCAGTCAGTCACCTGTCACCTGACCTTGACCTCAATTTCACGGTCCAGCAACTACGTTAAAGTTTTAGGGTTACGACAGTTCCTCTGTAACTACGCATGGTAGGATGACAATATTTGGTGTATAGGTTGCTGATGACTAGTACATGACTGTCTGGTAGGTGTCACCTGACCTTGACCTCAATTTCACGGTCCAGCGACTACATTAAAGTTTTTGGGTTACGACAGTTCTCTGTAACTACGCATGGTAGGATGACAATATTTGGTGTATAGGTTGCTGATGACTAGTACATGACTGTCTGGTAGGTGTCACCTGACCTTGACCTCAATTTCACGGTCCAGCGACTACGTTAAAGTTTTTGGGTTACGACAGTTCTCTGTAACTACGCATGGTAGGATGACAATATTTGGTGTATAGGTTGCTGATGACTAGTACATGACTGTCTGGTAGGTGTCACCTGACCTTGACCTCAATTTCACGGTCCAGCGACTACGTTAAAGTTTTTGGGTTACGACTGTTCCTCTGTAACTACGCATGGTAGGATGACAATATTTGGTGTATAGGTTGCTGATGACTAGTACATGACTGTCTGGTAGGTGTCACCTGACCTTGACCTCAATTTCACGGTCCAGCGACTACGTTAAAGTTTTTGGGTTACGACTGTTCCTCTGTAACTACACATGGTAGGATGACAATAAATGGTGTATAGGTTGCTGATGACTAGAACATGACTGTCTGGTAGGTGTCACCTGACCTTGACCTCAATTTCACGGTCCAGCGACTACGTTAAAGTTTTTGGGTTACGATAGTTCCTCTACATAACTACGCATGGTAGGATGACAATATTTGGTATATAGGTTGCTGATAAATAGTACATGACTGTCTGGTAGGTTCCACCTGACCTTGACCTCAATTTCACGGTCCAGCATCTACGTTAAAGTTTTTGGGTTACGGCTGTTCCCTTGTAACTATGCAGGGTATGGTGACAATATTTTGTATACAGGCCGCTGCTGATATTAAATGCTATTTACGTAATGCTTATGACGAAATTTATTTTTGTTACTGATGCGGAATACAGGCGAGACGTTTTTCTGTGTCCACACTTGTCAGCATTTTTTTCAGCTATATCATGGCGTCCAGTTTTTATTGGAGGAGGAGGCTGGGGTACCCGGAGTAAACTTCGACCTTCGGCTTGGTTAGAACAAAATGTATGTATTATCAATATCAAAATTTAAAGAAGATAAATTAATGACGCCGCCAGTGACATAGAAAGACGGAAGTTCGGAAGCCACAGCTTCCACGTTGTCTTGGCAAAGCATGAACCCCTGAAAGGACTTTGCTATGGATCCACTGGAGCTTAAAGTCTCCTAACCTAGAAAAAAAGGACTTCCACATCAACAGCTGATTATGTTTAATCAGATTAAAGCGTATTGATCTTCATTGCAGAATTTGAGCACATAGACCAACCATTTGATGCGGTCACTCCAATGTTTAGAGTGTGCCTCCTATCTGACCTAAATGACATTAGTGTACGTGCACTGTAATGTGCTGCAAAAGAATTAATTTATTTGCAGTCATAAGCCTACTTGACCGCACATGAATAATAACAGTCGTAATTTAAACGAACACCATAAATTACCTTTGCAATCAGTACAACATAAATATTCATTTATTATTATGTAATTTTTACTACGGATTGACGAAGTAAGACTGCTACGATGGCCGAGGTAATTCGATAAAAGATACTATTGTTTTGGGGGGTTTTGTAAAATTATAAGAATATTTGTACACGTTTATGGTCTGCCCTTACTCCCCCAAGATGTATTTGTGTTTTAATAGAATAGCCTGTCTTGTAATCAGTAACAGTTATTACAAGCAGAATCAATAAAAGCGACAACATCAAAATACGAGAACAATACAATGTGATTGATGTTTTGCTAAAATTTATTATTTCGTTTCAGACTACAAGAGAAATGATGTTTGAGGGTTACCTGTACTTCAGAATTATACTGAGTAAGTACTGACATCTATTTCTCCTTCCAACCTCCTTCCTCTTTAAACCTTGAAGCAATTGATATCTACATCCATAATGTGTACACTCTACAAATGCATAGGAACGTCCCATGGATTTTGTGAATAAAACAAAACTAGGCCACAGGCACTTGGGGTCAGGATAATTTTTTTTATGGAATAAAAAGCCAATAAATGAGTTTACTATAATAAAGAAATTTTTTTTCTGACGTCAATATTTCACAACCAGACATGTCAGACTAGTTACCAGAATAAAGAAAAATATTGACCTCAGAAAAATTTTTTTTTCTTTATTCTGGTAACTAGTCTGACATGTCTGGTTGTGAAATATTGACGTCAGAAAAAAAATTTCTTTATTATATAAGAATAAAGAAAAAAAATTTTTTTCTGAGGTCAATATTTCACAGCGAGACATATCAGACTATTTACCAAACGAGTGAATACACACTGTAAACTCATTTATTGGCTTTTTATTCCATAAAAAAAATTATCCTGACCCCAAGTGCCTGTGAACTAGGCGTGCATTCAAAACAATGGTTTTCATATGATAACTTCTTTATGTTTTGTCATTTTTGCAATTCTGCATAAAATTGATCTTGGATAATAAAAAAGTAATGACAGTTTCGCCCTAAACCACCTCCGTTCACGGATAACAATTTTTAACAAGCATACAACACGATTCAGTTCAAAGATTGGTACCGAGCACGTTTTAGATGTACTTAATAATCTGATGGGATTTTAGCATCATTGCTGTAAACTGTTTTTTAAATTGATTGATTGATTAAAGTGCAGTCCATACATCTAAAGAAAGACTTGTAGTGTAGTGTTTAGAAACGTGGGAGGCACGTTTTTGTCTCACCTGCGACGATAGTCGCTGGAGGCGAGACTTGTATATATTGGCATCCGGCGGCGACGGCGTAAACAATTGACACTTTGCCATATACCTTTGTAAAGATTGGGTTATTTCCACCGTAACCATACATGATAGGATGACTATTTGTCATATAGGTTGATGAATAGTACATGACTGTCTGGTAGGTGTCACCCGACCTTGTCCTTAATTTCATAGTCCAGCGAATCTCGGCTTTAGTTTTTGGATTAGGGCAGTTCCTGTGTAACAATGCATGGTAGGATGACAATATTTGGTATATAGGTTGCTGATAAATAGTACATGACTGTCTGGTAGGTGTCTACCCGACCTTGACCTCAATTTCATAGTCCAGCGACTCCCGGTTTTAGTTTTTGGACTGAAATCATGCATTGTATATTTTTTAATAATTACAATTTTATGCTCTTTACGTGATTCTCATGACGTAATTGTTTTCGCTACTGATGCGGAATGCAGGCTAGACATTTTTCTGTGTCCACACTTATTTAAATTTTGTTGAAGATTTATTTGTAATTTCTTGAGAAGTGTGTCTGTATATTCAGTTCTTATCTAGATCTTAAAGAACAAAGACTTTAACCGTTGTCTTTGCATCAATAACATTTAGTTTAACACGTATCAGATAAGATGTTGAATTACGTATCTTCAAAAGAAGTTCTTTTTTTAAATATCTTAATTGTTTGTTTTATTTACACGGATGATGATTTTTCAAGGTAACAAAGTGTTAAGTTTTCAAAATAAAAACAGGTATTACCATAGCGTTTAAATATATACAATAGGCCTTTAAATCAAGACTCCAACTTTGCATCTGGTCTAATAAAACGGGGGGCGTATAGTTTTAATTATAAACTCTTCAGATTTCAAAATTGTTCATCAGATATCATTCGGACACATATAAATAGAAATAGATGTATTGGTATATTTTGTTATCAGTCATGGGACTACGTGAGGATATACTAAAAACATCTTGATTTTCGTCTTATATCATCTTCGCTAGACAAGTTACGATCCAGTACAAGAGTAGGGTGACCGGATCGTAACACTTGGCTACCGAAGATGATCTAACATATACAATGTGTAACATTATGTCATTTTGAATAACATTTTTTGCAATAAACAACAGAATGAACATAAAATCTACCTATACGTCACAGATCAAACACAAATACTATACAGAATCCCATATACAGAGATCAGAATCCCCTGAAGCATGGACAATTGTAGCGATAATCACTAATTAAGATAACATAATATTGTTCTACCTTAAGGCCTATCACATTTCTAGACTTCTGTGGTGCGCTTTTGGTACAATCACGTGACGTTTGTGGTACAATCATATAGATATGCAATAAACATATTAAATTTTATGAGCTTCTGGAACTATAAGAAAATAAAAGATCTTTCAATTTATTCTCAATTTCACATTAATGTTTTTATCCTGCAGTGTCGTTAGATGATGTTATATAGAAGATACCAGGACTTGATCATCAGATCAAATTAGTACGAAGGTACAAGCCACGGCAAACAGAAAACTCATGTTTGTTTGTTTGAATCTTTAACGTGAATGATGTTTAATTTCAGCAATGTTTTCGGTTATATCATGGCGTCTAGATTTTATTGAAGGAGGAAGCCGGAGTACCCGTAAAAAACGACCTTCGTTAGGAAAACTGGCAATCATTGTCAATTAAAATTCAATCTAATTAAAAATTATTCTTTCACTTGCTCACTACTTTTTTGCCATGGTCGCTGCGTGTAGATCTACACGCAGCGACCATAGCAAAAAAGCGGGAAGCAAGTGAAAGATTTAATTGTAATTAGATTGATTAAAATTTGGAGTCGAGCGCACCCTTCCAAAACTCAAGACCACAATAATCAACAACTCAGAACCTATAACAACGAACAACAAGCGCAAAACAATCTGATCAAAAGACGTCAAAACAGGTGTTTCAGAAGGAGCAGCATATTTACGTCACTATCGACATCTATTTCCACTAGAAAATACTTTGATGCTTGCCGCATTTCCCTGAATTGGGTACCAGTTTATTTTTGCAATCCGTGAATTGGGTATTAAGATTTAATCGTAACCTACATGAATTTAAACAAGAAACAGCTCTTATACATTTATTAAACACCAAATGTAATTTGTTTGTTTTTGTTTGTTTGATGGTGTTTAACGCCACTTTCAGCAATTTTTCAGCTATATCATGGCGTCCAGTTTTTATTGGGGGAGGAAGCCGGAGTACCCGGAGAAAACCCCCGACCTGCGGTAGGAAAACTGGCAATCCTTGTCAATTAAGATTGGAGTCGAGTACACCCTGCCTGCAGTAATGTAATTTGTTTCAACCTCCTTATTCTTTCTTTGATCTTATGAGTGTCCATTTTATTGATATAACACCTTTTTTCGAAACATGACCAATGCGGATATTGTCATTATTTTGTGGCTAGTATTTTTCAGTTATTTAATTGTGTAATCCCGTTAAGGCTAAAGTATGTTTCGGATATCTTTAATCTTGGTGAAGGTAAACAAGCTTTGTTTGCTTGTTATCATTTTTGTTTATTGGTTGATTTAAACAAACAAAACATTATCAGTTTCAGTGTTTAAGAATTTTAGCGAAAGAGGTTTGGGATTACTTCGAACAGGTTACTTGGAGAAGATCACATGTCTGATTTTAGATATCATGTAATTAAAGCGCGTGGCCATGATTTGTAGTCCTTCAATCTAGCCTTATCCTGTAGCAACGTTCAGATCAGTTTTCACGGATCTTTTTTGTTTTCCAACTAAATAAAACGAAGTACATTTAATTAGTTCTATTTAAAGCAATGTTATCTTATTTCATCGCTAATTCTAATTGTAAATTTGCAACCACGTCTGCATACACAAACTGGAGAAACGTATTGGACTACAGTATATGCCCGTCTAAAACTATTTTCTTATTGCAAAAATAAAAAAAACAAGTTTGGGGCCTCGGTGTCCGGGTGTAGTGGTTGAGGTAGTCCGTTTTCTATTGATCACGCTGTCTGTCAACACTGAGTTTGCTGGTTCGAGTCTCACTGCGGGCAGTGTGAACTCGACTCAAATCTTAATTGACAAGGATTGCTATTTTTCCTACCAAAGGTTGGGGGGTTCGACGGGTACTCCAGCTTCCCCAATTAAAACTGGACGACATGATAAAGCTGACAAATTGCTGAAAATCGCGCTCAAACCATTCAAAAAAAAAATTAGTTGGGACCTCGGTGGCCGAATGGTTAAGGCAGTTCGTCTACTATTCTACTATTGATCACGTGTTCTGTCATAGATTTTGTGTTCGATTCTCACTGCGAACAGGGTGAGCTTGACTCAATTCTTAATTGACAATGGGTGCCAATTTTTCTACCGAAGGTCGGTTGTTTTCGCCCGGTAATCCGGATACCTCTTCAAATAAAAACTGGACGCCATGATATAGCTGAAAAAAAATGCTGAAAATGGCGTTAAACACCATTAAAAGGGCCCAAAACAATATAATTTCAGTGACTCATAGTGGAATTAATGAAACACCACACGAGATTTTATTTATTTTTTGTTTTGGTTTACATATATATAAACACATATTTTCCTTTCTTTGCAAATAAGCGTTACACTGTGACCGCATGAGTTTTGGTATTTAATTGAGTAGTTGATGGAAGCAATGCCAACCAATCAATCAATTTTCCATCTTGAAAGCAATTCAGTTTAATTTGTACAGACAAATACTAAAATCAAGTCTTTTCAAATGACATACATATATGCTCCCCCTTTCTGTAAACACGAAGTCCATTCCTCTCCTATCATGATCTTAGCGATATAATGCTATAACAAGATCAATGCGACGACAGATGTTGAAATGTTTCCTTGGTAAAATCGATTATGAAGTATATTTTTTCGTTCATTCAAGAACAATTATTTAGTAATATATGATGTATAGGTGTAGTTGTAAGCTAGCAACAGATCCATATCGCATTGTCATTTACAAGTAATGGTTTAAAACGATGGAAGTAAAGAGGAAAATCACATAAGTGACTTATTAGTAGTCGCGGATTCCGAGGCGCAGTGGAAAGCGATTATCGTCTGCAGGCAATTTTCACAGAAAAAAACTGTAGTAGACATATCGTTGCTTGTACATGCATACCAAATGTTTACCATAACTTTCGTTACACAGTTCATTAAATTGGATTTGAGAATATATGTCGCTGCACAGTGGAGTGACTCGCCATGATTTGATCAACATCTGGATCACTCAAACTCGGATTAAACGAAGGACATGATAAATTTGTTTGTGAAAGATTTATACATAGAGTTAGTTGTTGGATATTTCGTCTACAACTGTACATAGAAAAAAACTTTTTGTTCACAGCTGTCATTTCTGAACGTTGCGCTGGGAAGATTATATTACGACTGGAATGTATGTATTGTCATGTCCAATACACCAAACTATATATAGCAATACACCAAACTGCTTTGAATACACAATGAGTCACTACTAATAATTATTCCGTGTAATATTAAAATATGATATGGTGTACAGACTGGTACACAATAGAACTACGTTCAGATAACACCAACTTGTTTATACAATGTGACTTTATAATTTCGTTGTCAGTTGGACCCTCTGTTGGATTTTGAATGCATTTTTGTATTTATTTCGAAATCAAAATTCAGCATATGGACTAGAACAATCTTGATGTAAATAGAATGGAATTAGGGTATAATGGATTAGATTTGTGACAAGTGGCTCTCGTGTGGCTCCCGTGGTGGCTCCTAATGGAAACATCGTGTAAATAAACAGTGTGTATCAATATTTCTTTAGTACTTATCTGTGTAAGAATGACACGTGGTTCTAAAAAGTTACTGGAAAGTCTTAATACAAATTTGGTTGATTTTCTTTTGCCGCTGGGGAACACAGGTGACGTCCAGGATAATTTAATTAGGTGAAAATTAATGTCATTGTATGATTACGAATTGTCAAATTACAGGTTTGCAAAGGTAAACAAATTACTGTTATTGTTAACAAACACAATTACAGGTGTATACGGCTTAATTCCGCAGGAGATTTAAATTCAAAAATATTTGTAATAAGACACGCCCATTGATCCGAAATAAACGTCGGTCACATGACACTCATTGAGTATTTTCGTTGGACATATCGATTCAGGAATTTCACCGTGAGCTAAATTTGTCATTTAGTATATAAGAATTGTGTGGGATTTACCTGGTGTGTATTTTGTTTACCTGTAAAAAGTAAAATGGCGACACATTGATAGATCAAACTACCAGATTTCTGAATTATGCTCGAAGTACGGACTATATTTCCACGGAGAAATATTTGGATGGAATTTTAGTGTATTCAAAATCAATACAAAGGAGGTAAATGGGTAGTTTTAACAGTACACCTGTCGCGAAACGTTAACATCGGTAGCACTAAAGCTATGGAGGGTTCAGGGTCGCTCCCGGACGGAGCTTTTGAGCGATTTGTCACTTCAGCTTTAGCTGCGATTATAACTATTGTATTTTCATGGCGACTTCTTGCAGAAGAACAGAGACAGTTTGAGGGTGCCAATCGACCGAGGCCTCATAGACCAAAAAACGAAATAGATTTCGAAAGGAGAGACAAAAAAGATAAACAATCCACGATCGACATTCCCATTGATGAAGACTCAAAATCTACGGAAAATGGCAATGCAATTTCAAGTGACGAAATTGACGAAAATTTTATATCAACAGAAAATACTAATTTGAAAATATCACCTAAATATGCAACTTTAGATGCGGGAAATAGCAAAAAATCGGACGACACCGACAGTCCTTCGTGGGGAGACTACAGCTGGGAAGAAGATATGTACGATACAGTTCACACACGTCGTAAGGTCACTGATTTTACGCCAAAAAGGTCATCCGAGTCTTCATCAGACGAACACGACACAGATATAGACATACAATTAAGTCCGATCCCTGCATCTCATGAAATGTTGGAACAATTGTATATGAATCAGGAATATCGAAGTATAGTGGACGACGAACAACATGATGAAAGTATTGTGGACGATGAATTTCAAAACATAGCAGACGATGAAAGCGATAGTAGTGATTCCGACGATGATTTGGTTGAAGGTGTCTATGAATCTCCAAATATAGAAAACGACATGTTTTATGCAAGTGGATTAGAACCAATCATCGAGGAAGATTCTGATGATTTTGAAATGTCCGATAATGAAGATGAAAACGATGAATGTGAAATAAAAAGCGAAAATTTAAACGATGAGAAGAACCAAAACACAGACGATAGAGAAAATAGAACTAATAGAACTTGCTCACAAACGGAAAGTTGTGACAATATGCCTGAAGGGACAGAACGACAAGATCTTGTCAAATGTGAGGTCAATAATCAAAGCGATATCAACTGTTTACAAGATTACGCAGACGACACGTCTAGTCTTCCAGATTTAGCAGACGATAATCAGACATTATTTGATAATTATATCGATGAATGTTTTGATAACTGTATTGATGATTCTGGAGAGGATTCAGATGAAAGCGACAGTCTACCTCCATCACCAATTGTTCGAACTCGTGCCATTGATGAAGAGTATGCAAATTTGTCGGATGAATCGTGTAGTAGTGGGTCAGTTATTACCGTTATTAGTGTTAAATCCGAATACAGCGATACACCGGAAATTCAGATTGTGGAGGATTCGAACAAACCTTTGTCTTTCATATATACCGACAACGAATCAAATATTCACAACAACATTGAAGGGGGGGATATAATTGCATTCATTCATGGTACGGAAGACATGCATTTTAATGATTTTGATCCTAATAAAACACCAGATAATGATGTGTGTAATGATTTAGTAGATGAACTTGACAATACACACGTTACCTATCAGTTGGATTATGCTGATTTTATTAAAGATATTCAAGCAGTAAGTGAGACTAATAATGCGCTGCAAGAAAACACGAAAAACACTGATAATTTAAACAAAAGTGATGAATGTGGAATTGTCGAGACTGAAAAAACAGAGAGTGAAACTTGTATAGATGAAAATGAACTGATTATACGAAAAGACAATGATATCGCTTGCCCAAACATACAGGAAAACGAAAGCTCAGATCAGTACATTGCAGCGCTAAATGAAATTGCTGTAAAATCAGAAGAACACTTCGAAAATAAATTTGAAGATGACGACGGTGTTGTCCCACGAGAGTATAATCCGTATGAAGACGATTTTGCAGAGTTCGAGTACTGTGATTCGGATGACGATTCCTTTTATCTGGTGTGTGGGGAAACTAAACACTTGTCGAACTTTAAAACATTTAATCATGCCGACTCAGGAAACTTACGAAATTTCGACACTTTCGATAATCTGGACGCCGTAGGACTTTCGCCAGGACTAGATAGTTCATGCGAATCGGGCATGTCGGATGATGGGCGCTTTATATTTTCACGAACGGAAGAAATTTCTACTGAATATCGAACAAGATTGTACACAAAGGACAGGGATACAGTTCAGGAATTGAATAACATAGAATTGCAGGAGACTGAAGGTGTACAGAATGTACCACAGATAGATACAGACGTAGAAAATAAAAATTCATATAACGAAAGGAAAGGTCACGAAGTTGATTCAGGTGATCCTATTATAGCTGATTTAGAAAACATCGAACTTTTTATTGATGAAAGTAAGATTAAGATATCTGAATCAAATGCTGCTAGTCAAAACAACGATTTGAAAGACAATTCACACATTTTGCGCTTGACTGCTTTTGATGAAGCTAATTATAACATTAATTATTCACCTACATCTTATACAAATGACGAGTGTGTTAATAATTCAGTTAAAACAATTAATTCGAACGATTTATTATTACTAAGTAAAAAGATGGACATTAATGGAAATAATAAGGATGAGAAGGTAATTCAGTCAAATAAAGACAAAGAGGAATCTAGTATTGAATGCAAAACAATCGATGAAAGTATATGTAATCAGAAAATCACAAAATCATCGGCTGCAAATGTTAATACATCATCAAAACAAACGTCAGAAAAAACTTTTTCAAATGAAAAACGAGAATTTGAGACTTCTTTAAAGCCTTGTATAGAAATTTTAACTAGAGCACATGATTCTGGAATAGATTTAGATTCAGATTCTGTGAAATATGATAGTACAGACAAAATTGCCTCACCGAGTAATAAATATGAAATTTTAGACTTATTGCACAGTGTAAAAGGACAAATCGATCGAACATCGACTGTAAAACCTTCTCTGCTTAAAGGCGGAACAAAAACTAAAATACAGCAACAGAAAGAAAAACATCGAAGCAAATCTTATGTTTCCGTTCTACAACAACCTGTTTCTCCAGAAATCCCGCGGAATGTGGCGGTTGTACTTCCGGAAAAGTCTGTTCCAAAATTACGTCAACAAATTATTGCCTCAAGAAAGAAGTTTCTTAGTGAACAAAACTTGATATCTGACGAGATGCATGACAAGTTTCAGCAGCATAAAACGTCGTTTGAACAAGTTAAGAAACCTCGATACCTTCGACGCGGATACAGCCTTCCAAAGTCGTCACGTAGGCGTAAAAGTTACGACAAGTTGGATTTTAATTCACTAAATTCTTCTCGTTCAAGTTCAGTTGAAAAACCCGAAATATGTACATTGCACGATAATTGTATATTTTCTCCGCTTAAACACAAGGAAATTTTAGACCGAACATTGTCTATTGATAATTTAGAATCTAGCTTAATGCGATATGGATCTGTTGCATCATTGGTTGAAACGGATATTGATTCAGGGGAAACTACTGAGTATCAAATTTTCACTGATTTTGACACTGATTTTGAATTTCAGTTTCCATTAGAGAGAACAGCAAGTATGAGTGACTTAGCAACAAAAATAAAGAACATAAAGGAATCTAAAGGACGTTTTAACGATCGAAATGTTCCCAAATCAAAAAGCTTGTGTGCACTTGAAACGAACATTGACGACGTTGATGAAATTCCCCAACCCGGAACGTTAGGGCGCGTTCCATCAGTTCATGAGTTACGTGTATCAAAATCTTTGCAAAAGTTAAATGTACCAGATTGGTACAAAAAATCAAGTGTCTCAAGAAGCGGTAGTACATGGAGTTTGTACACCTCACCGCGTAAAGATTCATTTTCATCATACGGTTATTCCCCAAGTATTACGTCATCACCTTGCCCCTCAGTCAGCCTCAATTCAAATTCAGTTGTAATTAGAACTCGCATTACTCCTTCAGCCGCTAAACTTTTAAGATCACCCAAATTACAAACTACACCAGAAAAATCGCCAATACCAATAACCGTTCAATTGCCAAGCGAAAAACTTCGACAAAAAGAGAAGTCGAAAGAACTAATGCCAATCCCAATTGTGCCTTTTACTAAATTGCGACTTATGTTTGAGGAGAATTCGCGTAGGTTAAAACCAACAACACTGTCAACTAAGCCGTCGTCTGCGTCACCTGTCAGTACACCAACTACTCCCGTCTCTCCAAGTGTTGTAATGAAACAATCGGAACTGACGTCACCAGTGGAAAAGCCACCAAAACCAGTAGTACCTGCAAAGCCAATACTTAAAAGAGATACAACGAGTCCGTCAGAGAACAAGAATGTCGGACACGATGAACCTCGTCAGACGACACCACTTAATGTTCAGCCATTGTCAACGTCACCGCGTAGTGGTCGACGCGTTGAAACGACTTTTAATGGATCTGTTGGACAAACAGAGGTACGTAAAGCAAAAGAAACAACATTCGAAGGAGAAAAGCCTGTCCAGGTTGTTAAACCGAAGATACAGGAACAAGTAGTCACGCCTCAAATATCAAAGGATCAAAAAGTATCCCCTCAAATATCAAAGGAACAAAAAGTAACCCCTCAAATATCAACTGAAAATCAAACTGAGCATAATTCAAAGTCTGCCAGGTATAGTAGTCTATCGAAGAGCCTAAAATCTGCATTTCGACGACCCCAGAAATCTTCGGCTGTTAGTTCCGGTGGGAGCAAAATTGGTAAGATCTTTTCATTCTACCTTTTTAGCGAGAACTAACAATGGATTGTATATTGCCACTAACATATAGAATTTTACATGTAAGTGCATGCACTATCCAAGAGGACCATCCAAGATATTCTCGACCACTATTTTAACACGATATATTTTGCATGCACTTCTGAAAATAACATTTGAACACCAACTTTCTGCACATGGTTTATAAATTATCAATCTAATTAAAATTATATCTTCACTTGGCTCCCCCTTTGTTGCTACGGCGGCAATAGCAAAAAGGGGGAGCCAAGTGAAGATAATTTTAATTAGAATGATTAATTATGGACATGGGAACTTGTATTTTAGAAGTTTTAATGTTATATCCACTGTCGGTGTATTAAAACATACGATTTTAAAGTGTATTATGTTGCTGTTCTCCGCTTGTCCACTCTTTCTGTAAAAGTAAAAAAAGTTGGCAATGTATATACAAATTGTAGAGAAAATGTTTTACTGCGATTGTATCCTGAACTTATGTCTCCTTTTTAATAAAATAAGGTTTTTTTGTCTACACTTTAAATGTTTACCCATTCGAATACTTATTGAGTGAACACAATCTTCATGGTTGAAATTGTACAGCTTTCATTTACCCTGGAACTATGTATGGGTCTATCAAAAACGTTGAAATTTATAGAGGGGAGGGGGTAATATCTTTTCTGTTAATGTTTTTTGGGCATTTTTACAAG
The DNA here is from genome assembly GCA_944474755.1 of Limnoperna fortunei. Taxonomy (NCBI): domain Eukaryota; kingdom Metazoa; phylum Mollusca; class Bivalvia; order Mytilida; family Modiolidae; genus Limnoperna; species Limnoperna fortunei. Next base: position 18,750,267 of record OX104114.1, on the reverse strand, counting down.
TGTGTTAACTGTTTTTGAAAGTAAAGCAACGCAACTTTTCACTGTTATAATGAAAATAAAAACCCTGTTTGCTGTTGAAAGTATTGCCCTTCGATGAGATTCTGCTGTTATCTCTTTTCTATTTTTGAAATCACTTTTTGTCTGTTTTCTCATGTAAATGTCTGTTATCTGTTTTCATAATTTTAAATTTACTGTTATCTGTTTTGGGAAAAATAAAAAATTGTTAACTTGTTAATGGACCCCCATCTAGCCCCTCCCCCTCTTTATAGACATCAAATTTCTCGTATTTTTTCATGTTTATCGGGACCGAATGTGCTTGATTTTTGTAAAATTTAAGTGTCAAAACCATGAATTTGAACCCATTTCATGATATCATACTGTCTTATTAAGATATTTTTCAGCAAAGTTTAAACTGTTTCTGTTTATTTGAGATTCAAATTTTGGGCTTACTTGGGCCCTTAATTCACCTTCTCATTTGGGCTAATGGGATAGTCTTTTTAACAAGCAATAAAAGAGAAAACACGTACAATAGTGACATCTTAGAACGAATAATCGCAACCTTGCTTTTTAAATCTGACCAATCACAAAACTAAAACCGGGTTATTACGGCAGTAAAATTAGGCCTTATTTACGTCTCTGAAGCGTGACACTCTCCTTGCGCCTTGAAGAACCCATTTGAAGTTTTTAGAGTGTAGCTGCTAAAAGAAAGCAAAAAATCCTTGTCCCCAACTCGCCATACTTTTACATAATGTTTGGCAAATTGTCGGCCTATCGATTCGTCCGATTTTCACAATTAATTTGATTATAGCTCAATTACTGCTAGCTGGACGTTAAGCAACCATTCAATCAATCAATCGGTAGATGAACCCCTCCCCTTTATCGAGTATGTCGCATCAGTGCAGATAAAATTCTGCATCTAGTCTTTGATTTTCAGGGGGGGCCTCGGTGGCCGAGTGGTTAAGGTAGTTCATCTACTATTGATCACGCGGTCTGTCAACACTGAGATTGCGGGTTCGATTCTCACTACAGGCAGGATGTACTCGACTCCAATCTTAATTGACAAGGATTGCCAGTTTTCCTACCGCAGGGCGGGGGTTTTCTCCCGGTACTCCGGCTTCCTTCCCCAATAATACCTGGACGCCATGACATAAGCTGAAAAATTTCTGAAAGTGGCGTTAAAACAGCATCAAACAAGCAAACTGATTTTAGGGGCCGAATTTTACTGCCGTTATAATCCGAAGTTAGTTTTGTGATAAGCGAGGGTACAATTATTAAACCCCCCGCAAACTTGTTTGGGGTATATAGGAATCACCCTGTCTGTCTGTCTGTCCGTCTGTCCTTCTGTTCACATCCCTTGTAAGCGCTTCTCCTCCTAAACCGCTTGACAGATTTTGATGAAACTTTACATGAAGGAAGTACATCATATGTAGATGTGCATGAAGAATTTTCGTCGCTGTCGGATATTATTCGGGGGAGATAATTGGACTTAAGACTTTTTAAATATAGTATTCAGTGTGAGACTTCGTAAGCGCAACTCCTCCTAAACCGTTTGACAGATTTTGATGAAACTTTACATGAAGGAAGTACATCATATGTAGATGTGCATGAAGAATTTTCGTTGCAGTCCTATATTATTCAGGGGAGATAATTGGACTTGAAGCTAAGCGGGGGGTATCCCTTTGTGATCGTGATCACAGTCCACACTTGTTCGTTCTAGGGGCATAACTCATTGCGCAACTGCTTATTAAAGAAATGCTACAGCCACCCCGTGGAGGATTAAATCGGTTTGTTTTAGAAATCTTTTAAAGAATTTGTATTTCGGTAAAAGCCCCAATATATCTTGGAAGCATTTTTGTTAATTATTTTTTTTTATGTAAGTTCATTTTTAAACCTTTATATATTTATTTACGTTTCTGTTTTTTGACAAAGTCTTGTAGCAAAAGTTTCGTTATGCTTGGTCATGTGTAAAATTTATTGTAAAGGCAAGTAAGCTATCGTTTTATGTCCATAAAATATACGTTGATGTTGTTTATGGACAGTAAACATATTTAAAGACCAAGTACATTGACCTACAGGTACACAGGTTGAATGTCGTCGTATTGGCATACTGTACTCTGGTTTGTATATACATTGCATTTTATTGAAGTAAATAATTTCAGAGCATTAAATTTGACCATAGGGATTGAAGTCTATTCTTCTATAGCTTTAAAAACTGACCATAGGAAATTCATGTTAAATAATTAAAAGGCATTATAACCAATCTGCATGTTTAATGTTGCATGCACATCTTTATTAATATTTTAGTGTATTGCTATAGATTTCATTTGTAACGTTCGTGCTGGAATAGTTTATTCAGCACAATAGAACAATAATTGAAATATCCTTTGTACAATGCAAATCACTTCAATACTTGCATTAAAACCCCTTCTATGTCATGCCAGATCATGCCAGCTAGTTAACATTTCGTTGTAGCAGGCTAAACCTGTAACTTTATAGAAACTATAGTTAGAAAGTTTTTTATTCAAAGTTTGATCAATCAACAAACACGGCTACTATTCCTAAACGTAGATCATAGCTGTTAAGGTTTAGTTTTGTATCTTTAATATTATAAAAACTAGGACAAACCGTTATCCTAAACGCTCAGTAGACTATGGCCTGTTAATAAGGACATAGCTCTTAGTCTGGATTTATGTTAAGACTTCTGTAGGAGTTGTAGTCCTTCAAAGTCGGGTTTTAAAGACGAATTGTATCTTTTTCCATATAAAATGAAACATCTGTGGGTTGCAAAAAATGAGAAGTATTTTGTCGTAAAATATTGTCCAAGGACTGCTTTTTCCCCTTAAAGACTTTTCTTTAAGACATTCACAGTTTGGCCTTATTATTTGAAAACTTATAATAGGCATTTGTTGTCATTCATGGATCTGTTCAGCAAAACCTACTTAACACACATTGAGTTTAATATGCGTAATTTCGTTTTTGTACTGTTCTTGCCTTGGCAATTTTAACTACAACATTTCTTTCCATTCCTCTTTGTTGGTTGATCGCGACCACACTCTCAATGTAGACAAAGGACTCCCCTTCATTGATGGTTGAAATTGATGATTAGGGAAAAAAGGAAAGGCTGCAGTATGCAACACTGCGGGACTAAAAATTGTCTATGAACTGACAGTTGTTGTTGCCCTTAAGTGACTTTTTTACTACAAGGTTTTTTTTTGTTTTTGGCTATTACCTGGAAAACTAAAATAGAGAGACCAACTATAACCGAGGGATACAGCAGAAATGATCGACAAGACAAGATCTACATACCATCCAGGCAATGTTTTATCTGACATCTTTTTAGCTATGATAGCTTAGAGTTAATGGTCTGCCAGGTGTTCGATTAATCTGGGAAAACAGTCACGGAAAAACATAAATACAGGCTCCACGTAAATTCTAGTATATGTTTAAAAATATAATAATAATAAACGGGGTCCTTTACGTCGACAATCCATACAAGTCTTTCCAAGAAATGTGTGTGTTTAAATAATACATAGAGATGACGGTTTGAATTCAGATATAGTTAATTTTGTAATTTAAAATACATCAAAAGTATAATTGTGCTTGGGTTACATTTACAGAGTAAATTCTTAGTTATTAGTTTCATTTATACTGCTAGCAGAATTTCCTTTAAATACATACTTAACGCTACTTCTGTTTTTGTAGAGACGACAGTTTAGCGGCATGTTCGAAGGAAAAAATGATAGAGTGAATTATTATCCCATTAATACCATTAGTTCTCGACATTCCGTTGTGGGAGATTTTCAGTCTTATTCTCAAACAGACCGCAATCCATTCAAAATACAGAAAACTGAGAAAGTTGAAAAACTTTTAAATAAATTTAACGATAGAGACGACGAAATGTTATACCATAAATGTAAGTCGTTAGAAGATGTAGTCGAGGGATTACTAGCAATGGAGAAGAAATTCTTATCATCAGATGCAATTTTGTCAGACAACAAGTATAATCTGGAGTATGGCAGATCGAAGATTTTATCAGATTCGGGACAGTTGTCCGATACAACGAGGCATGGTTTCAGTTCCGAATCATTTTTCAAAAATCCAAAAGAATTCTTTAACGCTTCATATAATGACAGTGTGTTCATCGATAGTCGGACATGTGCAAATTGCCGATTAAAAACTTCAATAAATGAAGCACAGAACTTTTACTTGATGTGTAATTACTGCGAAACTTGGTACTGCAGTCGTCAATGTCGTGGAGAAAACTGGCATATCCATAAAGCATTATGCATGTTCGGAAGGATTGCAAGTACTTGTAAACGTGTTATCAAATTCTGCAACAGTAATCCGGAAACACAATTGTTCTTGTCACAAATTGCTAGACGTGGATTTATCGATAAAGGAAGAGGATGTGTGAACATTAAATTTAATGCTGTATGGTCTGCAGAAAACTTCTGTATGTTTGGCCTTTCTCACTTGCAAGAACATCCTACATTTATTTCAAAGGAAAACTTTTTTACACTGCCGGAATTGTCTACCGCCACGGAAAATTATAATCCCGATATTAAATACATTTTAATTGTGTCAATATGTATTAAAACTGGTTTGTCTGAAACAACTGTTGAGCCAGGAATAAGGTGTGTCCAAAAAAGTGCTCAACTAAGACTAAGTTTAATTTGTAAGTATTTAAAACCGGAGACTGAAATGTCGTCGATACTTATATTGAAAATTTCGCCTGGGAATTTACAGTCAAGTCAGTCGGAAGATAGAAAAGTGCGCGAGACTTCTTTCATTAATATTCAGCAGACCTTGAGTGAGAGAGGTGTAAATCTACGGCATCATTATCCGAAATTGTATCGTAAACTGATAGATTTTGTCGCCGAAGGTAAACATTTTCCGCCATCAATTTTCAGCACTGTGGGTAAGGGAATAAGTGAACAAACTACGTACGTCGTAATGGTTGAATATGAACCAGATATAGAATGGATACTTGATCCTTATCATTTCAATCATCTAGAAATAAAAACTACGTTAACTAGAGATAATAGTAAAAAGTGTAGTAAAGGAGTTCATTTTTCTTTATAATGTCTTTCATGTGATACTGGTTTTTATGGGCAAGCATTATTTTAGTGTATTTTCAGTAATGAATGAAATTTTACTGCAATTGATTGCCATTGTTGTATTTTCAGTTTTTTCCTTTATGTTTACTGTTGTGTGTAAAGTTTACCAAAAATGATTTTTATAGAACATTTCAAAACATTATAAAGTTGAAAATGAATAAAAATCGTGTTTCCCTGATATAATTTGTATTAAATATAAAAGAAAATATCCAGGTTGAAGAAATTTATAACAATAATGTATAATGTCAAGTTCATCCTTTTATATATTTATAATACAAGGACCGGAAACATTTTTTTTTGGTCAATCTATTAAGTACATGCGTACCTTGTAAAGCTAGTACATTTATGATCCTGTTAAATATTTTCCTAATCTTATTCTTAGATATTGAAATTTTAATTTATAGGATATTGTCATTGTTCTATTTTATTGCTTGGTTTTATGGTGTCACCAGTAAAATTTTTAATGTTAGAATATATTAAATTTGTAAAGTGCACAAGTTCACACTTTAAATATCATGTGTTTGTTTCAATATTTTTTTATTTTCATAAAATCAAAATTTGTAAGTTTTTGTACACAGGGAAAATTGTGCAATGTTTATGATATACACGTATCCTCAAACCCAAAAGCTTTCATCTTTACATAAGATCTGCCACATTTCACAGACATTCTGAATTCCACAGGTATAGGGGCAGCACTACATTTTTGGCCTAGAAGTGGGATCTGTACATATATAGGGAGGCACTACATTTTTTCTCCCAGAATGGGGATCTGTTCCGATATTTGGAGTCACTACATTTTTTTCGCTTAGAAGCTGGATCTGTACGGATATTGGGAGGCATTACATTTTTTGGCCTAGAAGGGGGATCTGTACAGATATTGGGAGTCACTACATTTTTTTTGGCCTCGAAAGGGGATTTTGTAGCTAAATTCAATTCTGGTAATTTAAAAACTTATTGATAAAGTTAATCAGGCATGTCCTCAGACTAATATAAACATTGCTTAATATGCATGTAACACAATGGTAAGATCTTTCTGTATTTTTTATTCAATATTTAACACAAATTTGAAAAATTAGTAACCACAGCATATTAATATCTTTTAAAACCTTAAGCCTATTTAAGAAAAGTTTAACTTTAACTAGATTGATCTGTAAATTATTTTGCTTCACTGGGACATGAACAAATAATTATGACATTTTGTTAGAACATTGGGTACACATAATTTAAAGTTAAAACAGAAGTCCTACTTAAATGATTTAGTTAATTATCAGCATGGGTGATTATACCAAGAAGTCAAATGGGATTTAATCACGTGTGTTAAGTATATTGGATTGTGCTTTAATTACACAAACAACTATATAGTCTTCCACTTTTAGGCCATAAGTGTAGCTATGTTCAGCTTAGTCTTATTACCAATAAGAGTTTTTTTACAAGAAAATAGCTTAATAACAGCTGCATAACATTTATTTCAAAAGTTATGTATAGAAAAAAAAGAAAAGTCGGCTTCCAAAAAGGCTGATAGTAATCAAAACGTTTTCTTTTGTTGTGGTAAAAAATACAAATTACCTCTGTCTTTTAGCATACACTATATCTTATATTTCAAACAAGTGTAATAGTCCAATATTTAAATATTTACCTCTTAAAAAGAGTTCATAGTATTAAGCTTTTTATTTATGCAAGAATTCAGGATTTTGCTCAGAAAAGAATGGAAGTGTCAGAGAATGTGATGTGCATGTACATATTAAAAGTAAACAATATTTATTTTCTGTATCAAAGATATTTATATGTTCCTCTAACAAACTATAAGGCATTTACTTATTAAGATACAATAAAAGTAATTGTATTATGTTCTCCTTAATTCCAGGCCAAGGGAAATATTTAGAAATTATAATTAGCGTCTGGTATGCCCCTGCCGGGTTAGCGCCCGAAATATCCCTGACCTTCCAGAAGGGATTGATTGATTGATTGATAAGCAATATTTCAGCCCCGTTCAAGACATATAAGGGTGTAAGTTTAACTTTCATGGATGTTGTGTGTGTTAATAGTGAATAGCAGTCAAGTAAACTTAATGGCCATATTAAGTGCTGGAATATAAAACGGAGTTCCACAACAGATAACAGTGATTTATGGATGCAGAAAACAGTTAAATCTGGAATATAATAACGTAACAATTATTGTTTCTGATTTAAAAATGCCAGAATTTCAGTCCACATTTAATCATATGTGCCCAATTTGCTTACTTTGCTTAAAGCAACTATTACGGTCAATAGGTAATATTGATTAGATATATTTACGGGTTTCATTTAAGACTCGCTTGCGAATGACTCGGTTCTTGGCAGACTTCATTCACCTATATAGAGATTTTTGCAGGCAATACGAGAAATGTTTATTCGATCCAGGTCGACTAGGGTGTCGTGCTTTAGTTCTGTTAAAATCATTTAAGTCTTTAGTCCTGTCTAAAGCAGGCATGCAAATTCACTTGAATTAAAATAACCTTTGGTCTAGTTATAGTAGACATTAATATGCGCTAAACACAAAACAGTGTGCAAGTCCAGGTTAAAGTAGACTTTGGTAATCGCATAACATAAAACAGTTTATTGGTCCAGTTTTAAAGAGCAGACACGGACATTAGTAAAAACATTGTCGTGTTTAGTCCGATATGTTTGAATGTTGTTTAACGCCACTGTCAGCAAAATATCATGGCGTCCGGTTTTTATTTTGGGAGGAAGCCGGAGAAAACCCCGACCTTCGGCAGGAAAACTGGCAATCCTTGTCAACACATGCCTGAGTGTACTTACACATTTTTACAGTATCCGATTTATTGATTGATTGTTTAACACCCAGTGAACAATATTAAGCTATATTTATGACGAGTTAACAAACAATAAGGTTGGGAAAAAGTGGACAAATGCAGTTGTGACAGCCATTGGAAACTCTGGGGTGTTGCCAGAGAATTTATCTATGCCAAACTACTCTTTAGCGACATTTATATTTAAATCTAATCTATCGGTAATGATGACGAAAACAGGAATAGAGTCCTTAGTTGTACTGTTCATATGTTTACAATAGTATACACCGAGTCCAAACAATAGTGGCATTGTGGCCATTCTGTCTAACGAGGGTACGATTATTCGTTCTATAGCAGCTCGACCCCAGTACAGCACATGTAGTCAGATCGATATAAACAACGTAATAGAGTACATCATGGGGTTTGGAAATTTTTATAAGCACAGAGACCCGTCTCTAGCACGGTGATATTTACGGTTATCGAAGATTGTCCGATCTTATGGTTTTGAGTAAGCACCGGTTAGGCTAAGGGAATAAATCTTGTCTGGTTTTCTGGTGTAAACATATCAAACATAAGTAATTAAGAGAATGATTAAGTTATAATTTACAATGGATTTCCTTAAGGCGCGACCAACAATATGAATTATTCAAATAACAGTTTATATAAATATAGATAAATAAAGTCTAAATCAATAATGATTCATCACATCGCTGGAACATTAGCAAATGGTTAAGATTTATTTTTTGGCAAAATTCTCGCGTCTTGATGATATTAGCCATTGAATCTGACGACTATTTCAAATACTGAGACAATTTCGTCTAAAACTTGAAATAAGAAACTGCAACAAAGAATAGCAGAGAATAATACATTTTTCAAGCAGACGAATTGAATCATCAATTAGTTGGCTGCATTTAAATCTATGAAATAAATAATAAAACGTTAAGAGCTACCGGTGCTTTATTTATAAATATTTTATTAATATATGGGAATAAAACTTATTTTTACAGACAGTTTCTTCCCATTTTTTTACATCGTTAACAGTATGTTGTTGCATATTGAGTACGTGCCGTGCGGATATAAGCATATTTGGTTTCCGGCTATCAATTGTGCCGCTTCGATTCTCACTGCAGGCAGGGTGTACTCGACTCCAACCTTATTTGACAAGGATTGCCAGTTTTCCTACCGCAGGTCGGGGGTTTTATCTGGGTACTCCGGCTTCCTCCCCAAATAAAAACTGGACGCCATGATATAGCTGAAAAAATGCTGAAAGTGGCGTTAAACACGATCAAACAAACATCAAACAAAACAATTGTGCCGCCATTGGAGATTAAATTCTTAACGGGAGGGGTAATCCAATATGCCGAAAGTTTGGACTAAGTCGCCCCACATCCTTACAAGTAAGGTTTCTGTGTTTCGTGTACCATAATGAAACAGAAACCCTGACTTGTGAGTATATATGGTCGACCCCATTGAACTTGGTTTTTTTTTCTACTGGGTCGTTCAGTTAACGCGGTTATTAAATACGTTATAAAAAAATTAACCATATATTAATTATAAAGATACAGTTTCTACAGTTTAAAAGGCTTCTCAATATAACGTTAGATATGCTTGCTTCTTATTCTTTAGCTTTATATTGTGAAAATAAGCTAAATGAGAAAAAGACAACATGTTTTTACCATGTATGTAACAATCCAACGTTATATAAATATACGGGCTGTACACGACTGACAAATGCAAACGCTCCCGTTTTTTAATACTCTTGGTGTAATCGTGTTTTATTTAATTTTCCGTTATTGTTAAATACTGTAAAAAAATTAAAGGAACTTTATGAACGTAAGAAAATGTACGAGAATTACTCCCAATCTCGTGATCAGTGGCGTAGCTACCATTTACGCAACGACGCACCTGCGTGCACAAACGAAACGGCATTTGAAAAAAAAAGAAAGGGCAAGGCCGGGAAGGCTAAGAGGGTATACTCATTCCATAGAATAGAACAGAATGGCTGTATTTCCAATCAAGGGTCTTCAAGGGGCAAAAAATCAGATACAATGATTATGATAATAATACAATATATATAATTGAACACAGGACAGGTCAGAACACCTTAAAATATATGTTGATACAAATATATTATGTTAACAATAATAATAATAATTGTGTGATGTCTAATTTTTACCTCTATATTGTAGGCACATTTTTATAAAAAGACCTGATTCTTTTAAAATTCTTTCATCCTCATTAGTAAGGAGCCATATGAATTTAGCTTCATTACTCATATTTTTAAAATTCTGGTTATAATGAGATATGCTTTCAAAAAAAGGTTTTCTATAATTTTCATAAAAAATACAATCTATCATAAAATTTTTTTCATCTTCAATATCTTCATTACTACATTTGGTGCATTTTCTGTCTGATCTGCACTGATCCTTAGTTTACAAATAGATTGCCTTATAGAAATATCTTTTATAAATATATACCTTTCTTTCCCAAAGCAGCTTTTGAGACTAAAATAAGTATCTAATTTCCCTTTATTTGAACCAACTAAATTTATCTTTTCTTTATTCCAATATGTGTTAAAACTATTTATCAATTCTTTTTTAACTAATTTACTTATTGTACACAGTTTCATTTTAAGGTTTGGTAACTGTAACTCATTCATAATATACAATATGCTAGAATACCATGTATTAATATTACTTAAATGCAGATTTTTATTACAGATATAAGAATCAAATAATAAACCCTTTTCCTGCTCTTCCAATCGATAACAATATTTAATCATAGACCATATGATAGAAAAATATAAAGGATAACGACCAAGTTCAGTCATCACTGCTAGATTTGATGCCTTTTTGTTTACACCAAGAATATATTTTTAAAATTTGGTATGTGAAAGTTCAGTATGACCTGATAAAAATATTTTTTCAAAGCAGTAATTACTTTCTTTTTTACAATTAGCTGAGTTTGTTGAAAACATTCCCCATATTTCACTGCCATATGTTAAAATTGGTTTTATGGTGTGGTCATACAAATGCAAGTATGTGTCAATACTTGGACTTGATGAGGATAAACAGTTTTGTAGTTTAAAACAAGCCTTCAAAGATTTTTTATAAAGATCTGTTTTACATTGACTACAATTTCCATTATTTGAGATTATAATCCCCAAATATTTGTATTTGGTAGATACTGTAATAGGAGTGTTATTATAAAGTATAGGATGTTTAAGTAACTTGCCAGATTTATTAAAAATAATAAAATTAGTTTTTGAAATGTTAACATTTAAGACACCATTTGGAACAATAAGAACTCAGCAAGTTCATTCTTTGTTGCAACCCATCTTGAGTATCAGATAAAATAACAATGTCATCTGCATACATAAGACAGTCCACTCTATTATCATTTACATTTACAGCTCCAGATGTTTTCGGAAATATATCAGGTAGATCATTTATAAAAATTTTAAACAAGTTAGGGCTTAATACATCACCATGTTTGACACCTATGTTTGATTGAAAGGTTGGTGTTATTCTATTCTCTATTTTAATACATAACTCACTTTTCTTATACATATCTTTAATAATGTCATAAAATTTTCCTGATATCCCGTTTTGAATAAGTTTATATTTAATACCAGAATGAATAACAGTATCGAATGCTTTTCTCAGATCAATAAAACAGGCAAAAAGTTTTCCATTTTTTCTATTAATATATTTATCAATGATGGTTTTTAGCACAAAAATGTGGTCAGAAGTTCTCGATTTTTTGGAGAACCCTATTTGACATTGATTAATTATTTTTTTCTCTACTAGATATTTGTCTAGTCTGTAATTTAGGACAGTATTAAAAACTTTACCAATACATGAATTTATGGCTATACCTCTATAGTTTTCAGGTAAGCTTGGGTTACCAGATTTATAAATTGAAGTCATATATGCAGATGCCCATTGAGTTGGGTAAGAAGAGAATGTAAAAATGAAATTAAATAGCTTAACTAACAGAGGATTAAGCATGTTACATCCTGCTTTTAGCACTTCACTTGGGATTCCATCTAGACCTGAAGCTTTACCCTTTTTTTTAAATTATTGAGAGCATTCATTATTTCTTTGGCACTTATCTTATAGTCTAGTTCATTAAATTCTTTTGCCTCTTCCATTAATTTTAATGTTTCATCTATATCTTTAACTTTTTGACAAGTAGAGCTGTCCAATTTGTTCAGATTGGAGAAGTACCAATACCATAAGTCAGGATCCACTTGATTGTTTTTACCATCATCTTTTAATTCTTTTAATGAATTAATCAATTTAAAGTACTGCTTAGGATTTGAATCTCTTAGATTATCTATACTGTCAAGAATTGTTTGTTTAAAGTGTCGTTTTTGTATTTTCTTAACTTGTTATATTCTCTGTAACATTTATAAAAGGAACCCCTAATTATGGGATCAAAAGGGTACATAGACTTCAATTCCCCCTTTTCTATAAGATTTCTTCTTTTAACTTTTAGATCATGGTCATACCATTTACATGTGTTTGTTTTTCTTTTATGATATCTTTTCTTAAGAATATTTGCTGTGGCTGCAGCTGAATTAATGCTATTTACAAATTCATCTGTTAGAGAGTCAGGGTTACAAGTTTCATTAAAATCTGTCTCCATATATTCATTTATAGCATTCTTACAGATAGGATGACAAAGTGAGTCTTGAAATTTAGCTGCAGATGATGAATCCCAGTGACATGCAGGTGAAAATCTTTCAATTTAATTTTTCTATTTTCATTTCTATTTGAATATCTTGCTAGTAAACTGAGTGTCAATTTACAATGACAATCTGAAAAATTAGGAATAAAATCTGAGACTTTAAAATAAAGTACATCTTCTATAATATTTTCTGAGACAATAATATAGTCCACCACACTTGAACCTGTGGGTTTGTGGCAAGTAAATTTGTCTAATATATCTCCTATTATTCTTCCATTTAATATTCTCATTTTAGTAGTAATACAAAAATCTAATAAATGTTTCCCTCTATTGTCTATTTTTTTATCGTAGCTACATCTTGTATCTTGAACTAAGTCACAATCATAATCATTATAAATAGGATGATGATCATTATTACTACAACTATCATTCTGTATAAAATCTGGCTCTGAACCGTCCTGACATTAAGATCACAACACAAAACTATGTCACCAAGGTTGTTATATTTATCAGTTATATCTCTTTCTATACAGTATATAATATCATCATTGGACATATTGGCATAACTTGAATTTGATGGTATAATATATGCTAAACATAAGAAAATGTCTTTGTTAAAATTGACAAACTGTTTCTCTAGTTTTAACCATTGATAATCTTTATTAGTATTAGCTAAAATTTTAACCCCTTGTTTTATATCATTCTTAATTTACTATAGTACTCCTAAACCGCCATAAAACCTTTCATTTGAAGATTTTGGTCGACAAACAGAATAGGATTTGAAATTTTCAATGACAATATGATGGTTGTATCCAAGATGAGTTTCTGTTAATAAAATTATATCAAAATCTTTTATCTCTTTTATAAAATTTCTATCTTGGAGTTTATTATATGATTTGGAAATAAGGCCTCCTACATTCCAAACACAAAAAGTAAAATTTGTTTTAATTACTTTAGGCATATTGTTCAACTTTACTTTAATAACTGTTAGAAATAGTGTTTTCTAAATAATATAACAATAAAACAACACTTCACACTTTGTTCAAGTGACCATGGAACAAAATAATAATAATAATAATAATACATGTATAAATAAAATACATGTATTCATTGGTCAGTTATCATCTTCACAGCAAGAAGATCTCCACAATATTCATTTATCTGAAATTACTTATAATTAAACAACTTTTTTACATTAGTATCAGCATTTAATGTCGATTGAATTCTCGTCCTTGTGAACTGTACCCACTATGACCATCCTCTATATCTCGAGTTGTAACCTCTACCTCTGTAGGAATTTTGCTGTCCATAACCATAATCATTTGATCTCGATCTTTCATCACGATTATCATGTTTTGAATTTAGTCTGTGGGGTAATCCTAGTACTGAGTCAATACAATCCCTCATATTTGCAGCTAACATGGCTGTTCCTTTTGTTGTGAGGTGCACTAGGTCAGACACATAAAAACGCTATATTGGTTTTCCTTTGAAGGAAAGATTTGTGTTGTCACAGGTTATTACGTTTTTGATGTTTCGAAATCTATCCTTTATCGTCAGGCTAAGCATTTGTGCTTTATTATTTAATGTTTCATCGTCTCCTCTTGGTAAGGGTAATGATATAATAATTAACTTTTATGTCACTGAACTGCTGTTGAACGTTTTCTATTATTTCCTTCAGCTGAAGTACACATTAGTCTATGGATTTAATTTTGACATCATTAGATAACGAGTGAAAAACAATGATGTCAGGTTTCTCTGAGATGTTAGATACCTCTGTTGCGGTTTCTTCCAGTGTCATTGCCATTCTTTTCTCCACTGTGTATTTTGCAGATATGAGATCAGGGTTAATGCTTTTGGTAGTTGATGTCCCTAATAAAAGTACATGTGGTTTAGAACGGTGTGTTATCGCCTTTGGCTTCTGTGTTTTGCCGACTAATGTGAATCCTGAATCCTGTTGCTCTTCTTCATCTTTTTGTTCCATAGTTAATGTCAATTTCTTATTTTCACCTTCCAGGTCTGTTCTGGGTAGTTTTCAGTCCATATATTCTCCAACCATACTCATTCTATTTGTCTGGGTAGTATTCAGTCCGGAAATTCTCCTTTTGTTCCGATGTTACTACACGACGTAATTACGCATCACACAAAAGAAGGCAGCTGAATCGTATCGGAAAATAGATTCCTTTTTTCTCAAAGTACAGCCTCTTAATGAAAATACTAAAGATCAAGAAGAACAACCTGTTGATACTTTATTCCTTGAATCAATCATAATTTTCTTTTATTGCCATATAAATCACATCATTAGGAACATCCCTGACTGGAAGATTGCAAATTCTTACAAAAAAGTATTAAAAATGAATTGAAATAAACGCTCGTGATTGGGTCAATTTCATTGGAAAAGTAACATACTTTAAATTTAGTTCTAAATGGCTATAGCCGCGAAGCTTCAGGGGGCTGCGTCCCTCCCGTAAGTTTTTCGTGAACTTCAATCGGAACCTAGCTACGCTGGTGATGATCAACACGTTGTCGTATATCGTGACAGTTGTATATTAGCTGAACACACAGATACTGAACAGTTCGAGGCGTTTCATATTAAAATATATATAGGATTATTGAATTGCTTTTGAGCGTCATAACCGGAACCCTAACATACCAAGGTTTTATATATTGTTTCGTTTTCTTAAAAGTTTGTAAACTTATCATTTAATAGAATATGTTCGATTGCTGAAAATGAATTTTAATTGTGTTAATTGAAACGCTTTTTCATATGTTCAGCGTATGTTTTTTAATATCCGTAGACTTATTAACATGTGCGATGAGATTAATGTTCCTATTTTTTTACGTAAAAAGATTGCAGTATTGGCCTCAATAGTCTCGGCGCAAAGCATGTTAATAACCATGCGCGAATACGGATTGAGTGTGTGTTTATTACAAGAGATATAACACCAAGGATGCGTATACGCACACACGCCCATTAGAGGGTTGCGCAGTATACGCACACAAACGCATTACGTTTGAAACACGCAGAAGTTATGGATAGGAAGTTTCCCACAAATATGGTATTATAACGTAACCGAGGCAGTCGTGTTAAACTTTAATAAAAGTCCGCCAGAAGATTTGTTTATAACATTATTTTAACCAACAAGTCTCGATCTCACGTATTCCAGTTAAGCACAAACACCAAGATACAGCAAATTTAATAAGGAGCAGCTCCTTTCTCCCTCCCCTCAGCTCCTTTCTCCCTCCCCTCTACTCCTTTCTCCCTCCCCTCGGCTCCTTTCTCCCTCCCCTCTTTACACTTCTCCCTCTTTAAAACCCTATAGCAATAGAAAAGATCACTAAATTTTGACTCAAAACTGATATATATTTGGGATATGAAGCATATAAACGACTTTTACAAACAAAGCATGACTCATGACACATCATCAAATGAATTTAATTGGTGTATCGTACCCTTTGGTAAAAAAAATATGAGGATCATAAACTGTGACCCTGAAACCTAATAGCAATCATACAGCCAGACCTGTAGTCCACATAGACCCATAGTCCACCCAAACTTGTAGTCCACACAGATCTCTAGTCCATACAACCTATAGTCCACACAGACCTATGGTCCATACAGACTTATTTTCCACATAGATTTATAATCCACTTACATTTCTAGTACACCAACACCCGTAGTCCATACAGACCTAAATGTTCAGAAAATAATATAGTGTATTCATAACTTCAATTCATCGTTGTTTTTATGGTCTCTTGTTAACTGTCTCGTTGTAGTTTGAAAAAGAAACACAAAAGAAATTCTTTAACAATAGGGCAATCTTGTATTTTTAAACTTTTAGAAAACTGTGTTCACTATCATGTAAGATTAGCATTATTCTACACTTAATTTACAGGGAGGATTTAATAGGTTTACATTTAGAGTAAAATTTTGATTAGTTAAAAATTAATTCATGATTGGGAATAGATTTCTCAAAACAAAACTCAAATCAATTTTCAGACTTTTGAGTTATTTCTTAACTACCACAGCAACATAAAAATTCTCGAAGTTCTGATCGACTTAAAGGGGAATTTAAACTGAAAAAATGGTGCTTATAAATGTACATGTAATGAAAAAGGGATTATTTGCTGCTGTAACATAAATTGCCTGATTATTTGTGTTATTTACAGTTTTACTTTTGATGCTATAGTTTTTTTTACTTAAAAGGAGAAAACTGATATTTCATAAATTTGTCATTCAAGGGAAATAACTCCAAAAAAGAACGTCATTTGACAATCTTGGACCAAACGAGTTATTTGTAGCCCTTGTTCAATCTAATTAAAGTTAAATCTTTCACTTGCTCACCCTTTTTGTTATTGGTAGCTGCGTAGTAACACTCAGCGACCATAGCAAAAAGGGGAGGGGGGGGGCAAGTGAAAGATAAACGCAGCGACCAATAACAAAAAGGGGGAGCAAGTGAAAGATTTAATTTTAATTAGAGTGGCCCTTGCCTTACAGATCAGTTTTGCAGTTTAGAGTATCACTCTGATTTTGGGCTATAGTATGGTTTAGTAAGGCGGGCAGGGGAAATGGGGCATCTATTTTTATCAACTCCTCCTACAGTTTTCAACCCAGATCTCTGAAACTTCACATAACGATTGCACATCTATTGAATTTGTTGCACCTGCTATTATGGAAGTGTTCCAGCATGTTCCTAATTTTCCAGACCTTGGAACTTGGTCATTTTTGAGCAGATTTACAAAAGACAGTAAATATATTGTGTAATTAACTCCTACAGTTTCAGTCTAGAACTCTAAATTTCACAGAAAGATTGAAAATCTATTGAAGTTGTACACCGGTTATTATTGTTCGAGGATTTTTTTCCTTATTTTCAGACTTGGAAACTTTGCGATTTTGTTAACTGTTGAATTGTTGAATTATGTATTCCTTTATAAAACTTAATGGTAAGTATGATTATAATTCATTGAGAAATTTATCAGTTTAAGTTACAAAGCAAACACTGAAAATTTCAAGAAAAATTATGAGTAAATTACATATAATACTATAAGGAGTAACTGGATAAATTTTTGACAATTGAATTGTTTGTAGGCCATGTCCTTCTGTTTATTTTTGCAATTGACAGTTTTACTCTAGCTCTAAATTTATAAGGCAAATACTTATATTTTATTAACAAAATTGTTATTAAAGGGTAAAAAGACCTGTAAGGATTCGTCCGACAATTTTGGACCAAATGCGTTTTTTAAAGGCATTGTCTTGCAATTTACAGTTTCACTCTAGTCATTATTAAAGGGCAAAAACTCCCTTAAGAATTTGTCAGACAATTTAGACCAACATAGTGATTTGCATTGTCTGGCTGATCATTTTTGCAATTTACAATATCAATCTGCTGTTTTATTTTTCAAGTTATACTGTCAAAACTGACAATTTTCTAAAAAAAAAATCGTAACTTAATGTCCATAACTCCTACAGGCAGTTAAACAACTTCTGAAATTAAAAAAAAGATTGAATGTGCTGATCATTTTTTTTCTGTAGCTATATAACATTGTGAGATATTGGCCAAAACATGTGTTGACCCATGTTCTTCAACTTGCGCTTGTGAAAAATAGTTCAGATTAGGGCCGTTCTCAGATACATAAACCAGTGTACTGTATTACTTTTCTATAAATCGTGAATCTTTGGTACTGATCCTTAAACCAAGATGGCCACAACACTGGAACATAGAACTCCAGAGGCACTAAAAATAGCTGGTTTCAGAAACTATTTCACTTATTTAAATCAAATTAGGCAGAACTAATATAAGGGTAATTTTCTGCCATTGTAAAATGCATTGTGGCTTCTAGAGCCATTGATGTTCTGATTGGCGGAAATTAAAATGAATCTTGCTCTGAAAATCTGAGTAGCAAACATAATTGATACTGTATAAATTTTAAGATTTTGGCGCAGATCCTAAATTCAAGATGGCCACAAATTTTGTGTCATGTTCATGTCGATTAAACTAAAGTTTTTGTAATGAGTAATGTGAGCATTACAGGCTTTCCATGTGTAGAAATAATTTTTTTACAAGTGTAATTATGAATGACTAAGACTTACCGGAGGTTGTTGGGTCTTTTTTAGTTTCCGATACTAGTAAATATTTTTTGGTTCGGAGACCTTTAATGGATGACGAAAGTATTTTTAGTTGTGGATCAAAACGAACTATATCCGTCTTTTGGGTAACCAATATACTTGAATAATTAAAAACTAAAAATATTTAACCAAGATTTCCACCATAAATCGTGTTGTAAATTGTAACAAGAAAAGCAAGACCAGGCCATTTGGACATTCAGAGCTTTTAGTTCCTTGTTTTCCTGAAATTTGCCATTAGTGTTAGTTATCCAAAATCTAGTATGGTGACGTAATCATTACTCTGAATTACTGTGAAGAACGGGATATACCTATACAAGATGCTGTATTTTAATGTTTTTTATTTGTATGAAACTGTTAAATTGAAAAAAAAACACTTTTTCAAGAATGTGTTTTTCTTAATTTCAAATTTTGCCCCTTTTCAATTTGTTTTCATGTATTGTGAAAGCGCTATACATTCAACCATGTCTAGTAACGTTTATTACGAACACATTTGTATAATTTTTTACCGATTTATAAGACTTTCGACGTATTTGCCGCACTTTAAATTCACACTGAAAAATATAATATCATTTTAGATATGCGTTTTTTTCTCAATAATTTTTCCATGAATTTTTAGAGTACAACATATATTTTTGTCAGATTTACACGAGTTTCTCTATTTCTATAGTCGTTTCGTTAGCGCGACATTTTTTAAAACGATGTTATTATAAACAAAGTTGCATGAACATATTATAAATATTCGATAAGGAAAATATTAATACGCAAAACGTATGTGTGCGTATTTAAATACAATTTGAGCAATAAATGGTTATTTATTGTGGACATAGACATACAAATCTAGATATTAAACCCTCTTTTAAGGTGCACGACATAATATTTAATGTAACGTCAAAAAAGCTCAAATGACGCTACGTTTAGAGGCCCCAATAACGTGCGCTACATCTTTATTGAAATTGTTACAATTTTCAATGTAAAAGAATTAACAAAACTTCATTTGTTTTAAAATCTACCGGTATTATGTACTACATGCAATAAAACACTACCAGTGCAAACGACGCTTTGATTAATATTTGTTTTACATACATGGATCAAACTCATGGATGCAAAGCTAAAACTAGGTACTCTAAGTGGTGTCAGAGGAGAAGATTGTTTATAAAGTTAACAACGGACAGATAACAGATGACAGACACCTAGTCAATCAAGTGATCACAATATAGAAAAGGGACAGACATACGCTTTAGGAAAAACCTTACTGCATACTAGCATAGTAAAAATTCTGATCATTTGGATGCAATTTATCTCTTTACTGGAGTTTTATGAAAATAATTTTAGTCTTTTTAAATTACATCAATGAATTGGCACATATTAAATGATTTTCAGGTTCGAGTTAAAGAACATATTTGTAAAAGTACTGCCTCCCTCTTTTTTTTATTTTTTCCTTTCTCCCTCCCCTCAGCTCCTTTCTCCCTCCCCTCTACTCCTTTCTCCCTCCCCCTCTCTCCCTGTCTCCCACTACCCTGTCCACCCTCTCAATAAGTCAATCAAATGTTACAGAATAAAATTTAAACTATTATTTTTAGAAAACATTTACAAAACATTAACTCATTTTTAAATAATACAAATCTTTCAATTTTTTAAATAAATCCATGAGTTTTTGGTTACTCTCATCTACACCCCCTTTTAACATAAAGATAGCACTGCTATTGATTTAGGTTTCTGCAACTAAGGATGTTCTGCGCATGCGACTTTTATGATGATAAAAATATGCGGCATTATCACAATATGATGAGAGTGTAATCAAGAAAATCACGTCAAACAAGGTAATTATTAATTTACTTAAGCATTTTTCCGAATTATCAATTATATTTGTTGTTGATGATCTTTATTAGGGTAATACACAAAAAACAACACCGTAATGTATCATCAGCAGACGGACATTGCTTCTTTCAGTGTGTTGGAATCCATGTTTATCGTCATTGGGCAAAAAATTTGCTTTTTAATCTTAGCGTATTGTATGATTACATAACCAAAATTAAAAGATCAAAAAGTTTATCGTGTCCTGTGTTGAATCGTTGGGTTGATAAACGTGAATCACGTGTGTCTTCGATGGCGATATCATCATGCATATGCCCAGTTTATATATTTTTTCGAACAATGAATGACTTATATACATGCATTAATGCAAAGGACAGTTAAGGCAAGGCATTTGTTTATCTTCGACGGTTATAGGTCATCTCAGAGTCACCTCAATTGTTTTCAAATATTGAGCATATAAATAAAAAGGGAACATCAGAGCAATCTAAATCTAATTAGAAACGATCATAACACCCTTCCAAATAAAAAATGGGGCTAAAAAATCATCGGGAAACAATGTAGATTTTGGAATACTAAGTGTTTTGTTACATTAAGTGGTTTCTAATAGCAGAAGTGCGACTTAATACGTAAAAAATGCCATTCGACGCTAATTCGATGGGTAAATATTTGACATATTTCTCTGTTTATTTCACTCTTTTCTCGTTAGCAAGCTTGCATGCTGAGTAAGTCGTGTCAATATAATATGTCCCATCAATTTACCCGATGGCAAAATACTTACAATGACACGAACATATATTTTCATTAACAGTAAAAGATAAGTTGTAATACAAGCAAGGTAAGGTTTTACAATCTTCAACATCAGCTAATGAGATTGATGGAATGATTATTGTTGTACTAAATTTCACAAAAACCGCATTTTAACGACTTTATAACATAAAACCAAGCATTTCATGTCCATTTTTAACATTATTATAAGGATTTTTTTTTTTAAATTTTATTGAGCAATCAATAATTTTAAAAACTCTCAATAAAAATATCAATATAAAACTTTAAAACGCGAGGGTACATGCCTCTAAAATCCAGGCTGGCTTAAAACGACAATCCTACCTCCCAATGCTTTTTAATGACCTGCCTGTTTAAAATTCCGCTTATAATGTATCGGGCACATAACAAACCGATATTATATTCCGTAAAGCACTTATAGAAAATCGCTAAACAAATTGTTTTTCTTACTTATGCATGGACGTAAAAGCACTTGACAACTTCTTTTGTCTTTAATTTTACTTTTGAAGTTCTACGCCATGACGTCAATTTCAGGCTATAAATAATCATTTAAATTAACTATTAACAAATAACGCAAGCCTTTCACTGATATCCGGTCTGAAAAAAATATCTAACTATTATAACCTTGCTATTCAATTACCAGTAATTACTGGAAGACAGAACACGTGAGACAGAACAATTACAAATATTTTAAACTAAACAATAATACCAAGGGCAAAATGCTTTTAAACAGTCACACGAAACATGTTTGCTGTTTACATTTTATAGTTTAATCAGTAAGAGTATGCCCAATTTTATGCAATGTATGAGGCCAATCTTATTAAAATTCGCTGCGATTATAAGAAAAAAGGGCTTTAAACGATTTAATTTTAATTAGATTGTTTTTAGGCTTGTCTAGAATTGCTCACAATGTTAACGTCTGTCCGACATCAGTGGCGTAGCTATATTATAGAACCGTAAGCACGTGCGTACCATTATTTTTGGCATTAAAAAAAACAAGTTGGTAAGTTTTCATACAAAATCCCGAGAATAAAAAATCTTGCCATGGTAATTTTAAAATATGCTGCATCCTACATGCAAACATTTTATCCTCTGCTACGCCATTGGACATCATTTCGAGTCTTAACATTTTACCAGTCTGCCATTAGTTTCTATTATTATCTCTTATTAAACTTCAAGACTATATACTTTAGACTAACCTTGGGTCTAATTACGAAACTAACAATGAGTGAAACTCGATATCGCAATTTAGTAATCGAGCGAGAAGTAGTTTCTCAGGAATGGAAATGGGGTCATATTAAATAATACCAAAAATTCTAATCATTCAGCGAAGCATGTTTTATTGTTCTAATTTCACATTTTAAAACAGGTTATATAGGACTCTTTTAAGAAATATTCCTTATAATTGATTTTTAACGATACTTGACAACCGCGCTGACGTCAAGGTAGCGGCGTAAGAATTGGTCATGTGACTGCAAGTTAAATCTTATGTTTGCTGCATTTGAATTTGCTACTTAAATATGTTAGCTTACCAATTAAAGTACAAGTATAAATTCTTGCTTCTTGAAAACTACAAATATGGATTTAAAAACGTCATTTAAAATGTTGTTTGTGACAGTATCTCATGGACCAACAGGACGAAATTATAAAGCCATGTCTAACAAAAAACAACAAACACAACGATCACTTTACATGCAAGCAATACACAAATAAATAAGTAATATGAACACAAACAAATAAAAGGATAATATCAGGTGTTTCGGAAGGGTTAGCATATCCTGCTACACTATTTATTCCCATCATGATCATATTTGTAGTCAAAATCAACGTGAAAGGACTAATAAAAACGGACTGTAGTTTCTGTTATATAACTACATAGCCATTGTATTGTTTTTAACAAATTAAAATTAAAATTTCCTTTCAGATGTTCCAAATGGGCGAAATCTTATTATCAGTTAGTGACAATGTGACATACGTTGATGATTCCCCAGTATTGAAGACAAAACAAGATGTATTGTTGATAATTATGGACTGTCTACTCAATGTTCTGATAGTGTTGCTAAATATTTGCCTGGCAACTTTAATATTGTGCAAGCCAAACTTACGAAACCAGTTGTTTTACTGGCGGGTACTGAATTTGTGTTTCTCTGACCTTGTTGTTGGAGTGTTGGTTCTTCCTTTCGGAATTAGCTACATGGCAAATTATGCATGGCTACACGGTGACGCCTTGTGTCAAACATACGTCATCCTTGACATCACACACTTTGGATTTTCTGCGCTTGTTGTTACAACCATGTGTATCGACAGATTTTTGTCTAAAATTCTTGAAATTTTTCCACAGAGACAGCAAATCATACGCAACATACAAATAACGATATTTATTATGCCTTGGGTTTTCACGTTGTTAGTTTTCCTTCCAATGCTTTTGACGAGTGTAAAGACGATGGGTGTTGTGTTCAGTCACGTGTGTGGTTTTATTTTGCATGACGATATGCTTGTTCCAACTGCTGTAGTTGCTTATTTGATACCAAACATACTATTAATTATAACTACCATAGCCATGTTGATTTTGTACAAGATCAAACGTCCGGTATGGTACAGACTTCCGGAGGAATCAACAGGAAGTGACATCACCATGCAATTGCGATCTTCAACAGTAGCTACCTTAATTGTGAGCAGTGTCACTTTGTTGTTTTGGTTCCCATATTTGGTGAATATGTTTATTATGGTGACCTGCAGATCACATTCGTGTTTTACCGGGTTAGAAGTTTTCAAAGCAACACTTATACTTTGCACTCTGACGTCATTGTTCACACCTTGTCTTTGGTTAACCGATAACGAAACCAGATCTGCAGTCAATCAGCTTATACTTGCAGTCCGTAGTTACTGCCAGACTAGAACTTTGTCTGTAAATGAACCACAATATAATGAACAGATAAACGAGGATGATTTGTAAAAATCACGACCAGCAATGGAGTCATCCGAAAGTATCAGAAATCTGTGCAGTCTGTGATGATCCTTTGAAATCAACACATTTAACAGAAAGTCAGCATTATGTTCAATGTTGAGTGATTTTGAGCTTGTAATCAATTTTTGTATATAAAAATAAAAGTGCATGTTTTTTTCTGGTTTACAAGCAGTCTTGACGGAACAATATAATGTGCAGTTATTTGCTTACTTCAAGATCACAATAATACGGACGAACACAACCTATAAGGGTTAAATGAAATTGATTAAAATGATTTTATTAAAACCGAAACCTCTTAACGTATCAACAATCTTCTCAGCGATGCATTGCCCACCAGTAGAAACCTTTGTAAAACAAAGAAAATTTCGTCATCAGTACACAAGCACTGTGGAAGCTGTTCAGTTGTTTAGACATGTAACAACCCACTTTGTAATAACAACGCACTTTGTAATAATATTTGAAAAAGTTAAATTAAAGTTGTCAAACTGTATGCATAGCACTGTTTGGCTATTTAAGTCATAAATTATTATAAAACTATTCGGAAACTTTAACTATTCAGACTTTTTTAACTACTCGGACTTTTTTTACAAAGTGCGTTTCGTTGACTAACGCAGTTCGTAATACATTGTAAATATGTAATAACGCACTTTGTAATAAAATAAGAAAAAATTACGATACGATTTGAGGTGTGTGAAAATACCATTATTTGGTAATCCTGGACTGAAAATGACTTATTATTATACTAGATATCGGTGAGATGGTACCCATCTCTGTAGGCCCCGCCGACCTTGAGGACAAGGTGATGGTCAACAACCACGGTATGCGACACATCGCATTGATATTATCTACCCACATTCCAAATATCAAAGGCCTACCTTAAAAGAATAAATAGTTACAACCCGGACAAGAATTTATCATTCAGAAAGCAATAATGTGAACTTAAGGTCAACGTTCAAGGTCTAAGGTGATCAGCCGCGGTAGGCGACACATCGCCCTGATATATTTTCTACCCACGTTCTAAATAACAAAAGCCTACCTCAAAAGATAAAAAAGTTACAGTCCGGACACGATTATTCTAACGGACGGACAGACTTATCACACTTGGTCGGACTGTTATCAAAAATATTGGTTGGGTGGAGTTTTTTACGTCTTACACCGACAAGTTAACGCCCTTGGTCAGACTGCTACCAAAAATATTCGGGAATTTTAAAAACTCAGACTTTATTACAAAGTGCGTTTTGTTGACTAACGCAGTTCGTAATAAATTGTAAATATGTAATAACGCACTTCGTAATAAAATAAGAAAAAATTACGATACGATTGGAGGAGTGTGTAAGTACCATTATTTGGTAATCCAAGGACTGAAATTGACTTATTAGTTCATTATTTACCAAAAATATTCGGGAATTTTAACAACTAAGACTTTATTACAAAGTGCGTTTTGTTGAATAACGCAGTTCGTAATATATTGTTAATATGTAATAACGCACTTTGTAATAAAATAAGAAAAAATTACGATACGATTGGAGGAGTGTGTAAGTACCATTATTTAGTAATCCAAGGACTGAAAATGACTTATTTAATTAATTATTTACCAAAAATATTCGGGAATTTGAACAACTCTTTTTTAGTGCGTTTGGTTGACTAACGCAGTTTGTAATACATTGTTAATATGTAATAACGCACTTTGTAATAAAGTAAGAAAAAATTTCGATACGATTGGAGGAGTGTGTAAGTACAATTATTTGGTAAATCCAAGGACTGAAAATGACTTATTAGTTCATTATTTACCAAAAATATACGGGAATTTTAACAACTCAGACTTTATTACAAAGTGCGTTTTTTTGACTAACGCAGTTCGTAATACATTTTTAATATGTAATAACGCACTTTGTAATAAAATAAGAAAAAATTACGATACGATTGGAAGAGTGTGTAAGTACCATTATTTTGTACACCAAGGACTGAAAATGACTTATTAGTTCATTATTTACCAAAAATATTCGGGAATTTTAACAACTCAGACTTTATTACAAAGTGCGTTTTGTTGACTAACGCAGTTCGTAATACATTGTTAACATGTAATAACGCACTTTGTAATAAAATAAGAAAAAATTACGATACGATTGGAGGAGTGTGTAAGTACAATTATTTGGTACTCCAAGGACTGAAAATGACTTATTAGTTAATTATTTACCAAAAATATACGGGAATTTTAACAACTCAGACTTTATTACAAAGTGCGTTTTGTTGACTAACGCAGTTCGTAATATATTGTTAATATGTAATAACGCACTTTGTAATAAAATAAGACAAAATTACGATACGATTGGAGGAGTGTGTAAGTACCATTATTTTGTAATCCAAGGACTGAAAATGACTTATTAGTTCATTATTTACCAAAAATATACGGGAATTTTAACAACTCAGACTTTATTACAAAGTGCGTTTTGTTGACTAACGAAGTTCGTATTAAATTGTAAATAATTATGTAATAACGCACTTTGTAATAAAATAAGAAAATTTTTTCGATAGGATCGGAGGAGTGTGTCAGTACCATTTATTTGGTAATCCAAGGACTGAAAATGACTTATTTAATTAATTATTTACCAAAAATATTCGGGAATTTGAACAACTCTTTTTTAGTGCGTTTGGTTGACTAACGCAGTTTGTAATACATTGTTAATATGTAATAACGCACTTTGTAATAAAATAAGAAAAAATTTCGATACGATTGGAGGAGTGTGTAAGTACAATTATTTGGTAAATCCAAGGACTGAAAATGACTTATTAGTTCATTATTTACCAAAAATATACGGGAATTTTAACAACTCAGACTTTATTACAAAGTGCGTTTTTTTGACTAACGCAGTTCGTAATACATTTTTAATATGTAATAACGCACTTTGTAATAAAATAAGAAAAAATTACGATACGATTGGAGGAGTGTGTAAGTACCATTATTTTGTACACCAAGGACTGAAAATGACTTATTAGTTCATTATTTACCAAAAATATTCGGGAATTTTAACAACTCAGACTTTATTACAAAGTGCGTTTTGTTGACTAACGCAGTTCGTAATACATTGTTAACATGTAATAACGCACTTTGTAATAAAATAAGAAAAAATTACGATACGATTGGAGGAGTGTGTAAGTACAATTATTTGGTACTCCAAGGACTGAAAATGACTTATTAGTTAATTATTTACCAAAAATATACGGGAATTTTAACAACTCAGACTTTATTACAAAGTGCGTTTTGTTGACTAACGCAGTTCGTAATATATTGTTAATATGTAATAACGCACTTTGTAATAAAATAAGAAAAAATTACGATACGATTGGAGGAGTGTGTAAGTACCATTATTTGGTAATCCAAGGACTGAAAATGACTTATTAGTTCATTATTTACCAAAAATATACGGGAATTTTAACAACTCAGTCTTCATTACAAAGTGCGTTTTGTTGACTAACGAAGTTCGTATTAAATTGTAAATAATTATGTAATAACGCACTTTGTAATAAAATAAGAAAATTTTTTCGATAGGATCGGAGGAGTGTGTCAGTACCATTATTTGGTAATCCAAGGACTGAAAATGACTTATTTAATTAATTATTTACCAAAAATATTCGGGAATTTGAACAACTCTTTTTTAGTGCGTTTGGTTGACTAACGCAGTTTGTAATACATTGTTAATATGTAATAACGCACTTTGTAATAAAATAAGAAAAAATTTCGATACGATTGGAGGAGTGTGTAAGTACAATTATTTGGTAAATCCAAGGACTGAAAATGACTTATTAGTTCATTATTTAACAAAAATATACGGGAATTTTAACAACTCAGACTTTATTACAAAGTGCGTTTTTTTGACTAACGCAGTTCGTAATACATTTTTAATATGTAATAACGCACTTTGTAATAAAATAAGAAAAAATTACGATACGATTGGAGGAGTGTGTAAGTACCATTATTTTGTACACCAAGGACTGAAAATGACTTATTAGTTCATTATTTACCAAAAATATTCGGGAATTTTAACAACTCAGACTTTATTACAAAGTGCGTTTTGTTGACTAACGCAGTTCGTAATACATTGTTAACATGTAATAACGCACTTTGTAATAAAATAAGAAAAAATTACGATACGATTGGAGGAGTGTGTAAGTACAATTATTTGGTACTCCAAGGACTGAAAATGACTTATTAGTTAATTATTTACCAAAAATATACGGGAATTTTAACAACTCAGACTTTATTACAAAGTGCGTTTTGTTGACTAACGCAGTTCGTAATATATTGTTAATATGTAATAACGCACTTTGTAATAAAATAAGACAAAATTACGATACGATTGGAGGAGTGTGTAAGTACCATTATTTGGTAATCCAAGGACTGAAAATGACTTATTAGTTCATTATTTACCAAAAATATACGGGAATTTTAACAACTCAGACTTTATTACAAAGTGCGTTTTGTTGACTAACGAAGTTCGTATTAAATTGTAAATAATTATGTAATAACGCACTTTGTAATAAAATAAGAAAATTTTTTCGATAGGATCGGAGGAGTGTGTCAGTACCATTATTTGGTAATCCAAGGACTGAAAATGACTTATTTAATTAATTATTTACCAAAAATATTCGGGAATTTGAACAACTCTTTTTTAGTGCGTTTGGTTGACTAACGCAGTTTGTAATACATTGTTAATATGTAATAACGCACTTTGTAATAAAATAAAAAATTTCGATACGATTGGAGGAGTGTGTAAGTACAATTATTTGGTAAATCCAAGGACTGAAAATGACTTATTAGTTCATTATTTACCAAAAATATACGGGAATTTTAACAACTCAGACTTTATTACAAAGTGCGTTTTTTTGACTAACGCAGTTCGTAATACATTGTTAATATGTAATAACGCACTTTGTAATAAAATAAGAAAAAATTACGATACGATTGGAGGAGTGTGTAAGTACCATTATTTTGTACTCCAAGGACTGAAAATGACTTATTAGTCAACTAGATATCGGTGAGATGGTACCCATCTCTGTAGGCCCCGCCGACCTTGAGGTCAAGATCAAAGGTTATCAACCATGGTATGCGACACATCGCCTTGATATGATCTACCCACATTCTCAATATCAAAAGCCTACCTCAAAAGATACAGTTACAGCTCGGACATGAATTTGTCATTCAGGAAGCAATAATGTGACCTTAAGGTCAAAGTTCCAAGTCATGGTATATTAACATTTGTTTAATATTGATAGAAAAGTGATAATACTCCCAAAAATAATTATAGATCGTAACCTTCAACCAACATGATATTTAAAATGTTTTCTTGGTTTTAGGTATTCTATAAACAAACTCAGTTTCGTACTACATGTATATAACAAATAACAGACAAGTTTCGGCCACGGTTTCTACTACTTCATGCCTAATTAAACAAGGTAAACAACATGAACAAATAGTAATAACTGTAGCTTTTGCCTACTTTTTTAAACATACCCGAAAGGAAGCGTTTCCCCAGCCAAACCATCGAGGAGGTACTACAGGCGATGGCTGTTTTTTTTTTTTTTTTTTTTTTTTTTTAACATGAACACATGAATAACAATAACTAATGTGTTTTGAAAGGGATTTATTTTTTATCAGTTGATGGCAAGGAAGACAATCCGTCAGTGTTTATGTGATTACATTCTCCAAAAACTGACGGAAGGACGGACGTGGATCGGTAATGTTATACCGCATAAGTAGATGTTGCTTAAATGAAATTTACTTACATTCGAATCCTCAAAAATCTAGGCTTTCTCATTTATTTCACTGCTCACAAACCGTTGTAAGATAGCAAATATATCTTGGCGAACACGAATTTTGATCTTACATGTTTAACATAGAACGAATGAAAATTTGTGTTACATGCTATAACGATTCACTACGATCTATACTAATTCAGTATATCATATTTACCATATAAATCAATTTATGTTGAAATCTAGCATCTCTAACAATTGGCATAAAAGCGGTGTCAAACTTAAAAATAGACGCTCATAAAACATTTCATCTTTACCACTCAACTGTGCATACTATGTAAACCTGATAAAGCAGATTTTGTCAAAATACGACACTTTGAAAATTTTGCAGAAAAAGGGAGGCCATCTTCAAAATGGCTGTTTGTTTTAATTTTTTTGTTGCCACCATTTAATTAAGCATGTTACTATCAAGTATAAAATACTTTTTATAAACGAAAAAGCACATGAAAAAAAACCGCATTTTTTACCTTTAAAGGGCCATAATCCCTATAAGGGGTTGACTGACAACTTTGACCCGATGGAAACTTTTGTTGTGAAAGTGGCACACAAACGAGGCGGTGTTACAGATACACATAGAACATAATTTGATGGAGTATTTAGTAGAGACGAAAATTTTTCAATTAGGTCCAAGAATCTTTTCAAGAATCGTACTTTGTATAAATGACCGACGAAAAACGAGCGAAAAGGATCAATAAATCATGACTTGATAAGATGTAAAATACGATGTCTCCGTATCTACAAAATTAAATCATAACTGTAAAATCCAACCGTTACTTCAGTTGGTATGTGAAGTATGGGGGAATTTACAGGATATCAAAACATCCCGAAACCTGACTTACATAGTATTACTAGACTATAAAATGTTCATGTAAATAAATGATCACACAACAATATATAAAAATATTTACACTTTATAAATGTTGTAAAAATGAAAGTAACCGTCCACACATTGATGAGCTAAAACTGTCTTTTGGCAAACAAATAGTATATCTGTAAATTTTAAGAAACAATATTGGTACTAAAAATCTCTTTATATATATGGTGAAGTAAGGTGGTCACGAGGGCAAAATACGATATCCATGTTTTGTAATCATCTTCTACAGTATTCAAACTCGATCTCTGAAACTTCACAGAAAGATTGCACATGCATTGAAGTTCTGCAACTGCTATTATGGAAATGTTCAAGGATTGTTTTCCAAATTTTCCAGACTTCGGAACTTGGTCATTTTTTTCAGAACATGTGCAGACGCCATAATCAACTCCTCCTTCACAGAACCAAAACCTTCTTCGTACAATTTGTAAACCATTCCCCACTTATTAAGGCACATGTTTTGCAACCCGGCCATTTCAGACCTGCTATTTTTTTATATGTTTAGTGCATTATTTTTTAAAACTAACACAATGTAATCTGTTGTTTATACGAAATATGAATTTACAGTAATGATTTATTTAATTATTTTTAAAAAGAAACTACTAATTAATATTAAATTACGATTGTGATTGTCAAAACTCCACGGTCAAGATATCTTGTTATTTCACACATTTTTTTCATTGCCCATATTTGGTAGATAAGTAAATGCAAAAAATTATTTGTTCCAGTCTTACAAAAATTTAATTTTTAATAAAATTTGTTACATTTAAAAAAAAATAAAAAGGAAAGTTCTTGAATAAGTGCACAGAAACAATTTAATTCACTAGAAATAACCTATTATACTTATACTGTAAAGAGGTGTTGCATTGAAGAGAATGGTTAGTATTTAACAATTGACCAAGTTTATTTATTTGGAATTTTTTCATTCCTGTTTCCCTAGAAAGTTAAATTTTTTATTTAAAAAGGGTAATTGGAAATTTGAAAAAATATATCTGCCCAGAAAAGCCTAGAATGCAGGAGAATTTACCTCAGCTTCTGGACCCAGACCCCTGACTGTATAAGCACCGTGCATATGCTTGGTGCGTCGGAAGGGAGCTGTCCGAGTGTATGGCAAGTAAAAATAAGGAAGGGCTACCAAATATTGGAATTGACTTGCCCGTCGGTCAAGTTAGCTGACTTTTCTTATTTCTAATTTAACCAATTACCATTTCTAATATAAACGCATCTTACGTACTACCGTAAATCAGGTTATTTTGGTTGTAGTTTTATTTTGGCTTACTTGGCGCTTTCGGTGAAAGAGCCAAAATTAAACACATCAAAATAAAGCATGCACCAACGTTTTACACTCCAAAATAGCGGACCGGTAAGACAATATGGCTTAAAATACCGGTAATAAACAAGTGTGTGTAAAGGAAAATTACAGGTATACATTTTTGTGCATATTTCCGTATAAAAATGTGCAACTAACGGTTAGCAACACCAGGGTATATTGGTTTTGTAAAAACGTGTAACTGACTAATCAAATCCAAGGAATAATACTGATACGGGGAAAATACCCGATATATCCCCACTTCGCACACGCGCAAAGAGACGTCACAATAGTAACGGCTGAATTTTGAAGTTCTGATTAAAATAATGGCCAATAAATAAGACTATCGAGGGCACGTTATGGTAAACTATTTTGAAAGGATTTCTTGACAAAAAATGTTTCATCATGAAAATGGCGACTAGAAAATGATTGCCTATAGGGTCCAATTGAATAGGAAAACACAGGATTTTGTCATATTAGAATTGTCATAATTCATTCTGGATATAATGTTGTATTCACTTACACATGAGATGGGTTTTTATATTCATATTTTCTACTTCGGTATCGCTCCGTCTGTAAAAAAAAAATAATCGAATATAAAGACCCAGCCCATGTGTAAATTAATACAACATCATACCCCTCATGAATTATTTTTAAAACAGAAACATTTGTGTCAAACAAATCCGAATTTGGCATTTTGTTCCTGCAAAAAATAAAAGCGGAATTTCACTTGTGGTTTCTTGAATATGACCAACAATAATTAAAAAAAACATAATGGAGTGAACGTTAACATTAAGAAGTTACATAATATTATTTTTATAAGTTTGATCAAAATCTTACTGCTCAAGCTATTCCTACTAATCATTTAACTTTCGAATTAGCAAAAAACTATACCATATCCATCTGCTATGTTTCGGGTTATATGCAGCAAAAGAGTTTTCGATCTAATGAACAATGTTTGTTGTCTTTGATACGCGTAAAAGCAACAGTTTCATTACCATATATCTAATTGAAATGGAAAAAAAAATATATTTCCCCTAATAGGAATGAACAGTTTATATACACTTTATAATATACAGTCTTCGTTTGTTAGGGACGGACCATTTAACTTGAAAGGGGGGGGGGGCATTGGTTTTTTGTTTTGGTCAGAAAAAATATTTATTTTTTGAAGGCGTCGCCACTGAATATTTTTTTCATTATTAGCATTATTTTATATAGCAGAAATCCCGCTTCAGCATATTATTTTTCTTACACTCTGCTTCCAAAATATTTTTTTCATCAAAAATCATTTTCAAAATATTTTTTTAGGAAAAAACCAAGGCCCCCTCCCTGCAAGTAAAATGGTCGGTCCCCTAGCGTATATTTATTTACATAATGAACAAATAACGTATGTTGGCACGATGCGAAGCCTACCTAGTATGTAATTCAAACTTATGCAACAGTCGGTTTTTGTTAAAGAATCTATGCGAAAGCCAGTGTACAAACTGTAATAATTAAAACTAAACATTCTTGAAACCATTTAATTTAGTTCTGTTGAAAAATAGAAATATTGACAATCTACGGAGTCATAAAGTTTGCTTTAATGCATGAAAATATTAATGTGTTGGAATATACAGTTAGCACATGCCTTTCCATACACACCACAACGAGATTTGTTACTTCTGCGCCACAAGAATTCGAGACGCCATACATAGTGGCAGGAAACAGCGGCGGAAAGGTCTTGATCCACGAGGGTTTCAATATCGGAAAAACAAAGAGGAATGATGCGATATACTGCCGATGCTGGCGATTAGATTGTCGTGCCATTACGCAGACTAGTGTTTTCAATTTCGAGGACGAAAATCCAAACATTGTTATTTATAGTGCAAGCAATATTTTTCGTTTAAGGCATAAATCTTTCAATGAACAAAAGCTACTTGTAAAGTAATAAATTAGTATTTTTATATAGTCTGATGCTTTTCAGTGCAATTATAGTATATTTAAATGGTTAATCATCTACTATGTCAACACTGAGGTTGTGAATTTGAGCAAGGCGTGCTCGACTCCAGCTTAATTGACAATCACACCATCTTTCCTCCCGAAGTTTGGGGGTTTTAACCCCCCCCCCTTCCGAAAAAAATATGTATCCTGTAATCCCTGTACATAATAAAGGTTATATTAATACCTTTTTTCTGTATTCGGCTGGTATTCTAATAAACTATCTTGGTACCCTTGTCTTTGCTTAAAACAATAAGTACTATGTTCTAGTCTCCGACATGTTTGTGTTTAAGGTGCCGTTTTACTATTTATTCCTTATTTTTTGCATATCAAAAAATAAAATATTGATATAAATGTTTTGTGATATTAGGAAATAATAACTGATAAAAAAATTATACAAAATTGGAAATAATTAGTAAAACAGCGACTAGTATTTCTGACGAGGTTTTGCAAAAAAAGTTTCAACTAAGAAATCAGCTAGAAATGCCCAACAGTGAATCTGTGCACTAACCGAACTTCGCTCATGGTTTGAGAATGTTTTTTTTAATGGGATAATCGACAAATTGAGTGTCGAACTATTTTGGGCGTCGCGAATTATTGGTGTGTCGGACTAATGGGGTGTCGGACCAGTGGGGTGTCGGACTAATAGGGTGTCAGACCAATGGTGTGTCGGACTAATGGGTTGTCGGACCAATGGGGTGTCGGACTAATGGCGTGTCGGACCAATGGATTGTCTGACTAATGGGGTGTCGGACCAATGGGGTGTCGGACTAATGTGGTGTCGGACCAATGGGGTGTCGGACTAATGTGGTGTCGGACCAATGGGGCGTCGGACTAGCGCTGCTGCCCAGTATCTTCTGGCGTGCAACGCTTTGTAGACTGATTGTTGTGTAGGATGTTCGAAAACTGTCCATAGACAAAACGGCGGATTTTACGACACGGCCCTGAGTCTGCTATTTCACAAAATCTCCCGATGTTAAAAAAATGTTAATGTGGTTGTTCATGAAAATAATAAATAACTCTAATCCAGGTCCGGGTTTCATAAGACATCTCAAATTTCCTCAACTCAAAAATTGACCAATCAGATTGCGTGAAATTTTGAATTTGAGGAAAATCTCAAGGATTAGATGAAAATCTCAATTTGAGATGTTTTATGAAACTGAGGCCAGATTTTATTCCGCAAAATTATGTTTTTTTCGTTAATTTCTGTGTAAATCACAAATTAAAAGAAAGCAAGTAAATAATGCTCATATTTTCCCTAAATGCATTCTGCCGAATCGTCCATGAAATCTTAAAATGGATAAAAATTGTTTGCTTACATGTTTGACAAAAAATCAATTACCTGTTTTATGGTACAAATTAGATGAAAAATGACGGATTAAAGTTATCTTGAACTCTTTATTTTGATTTTGCATTTTCATTTTAACATAGAAATTAATGAGAATATGAAGTTTAAATACTTTTACACCTTGACTGTGGACAAAACATAGTGCATTTATATTGTCAGTGGAATCAGTAAATATAATACTTTATTTGGCCGTACATCTCAAGCAGGAAATGTAGATAAATACGCGATGTCTAACATTGTATTTCATATTTAAGTTTATAATTCAAAATGGCTACTTACAAGTATAGTAAAAAAAATTTCAAGCTTTTTTAAATTGTAATCATGCATAAGTAATACAATAATTGGACGGACTGAGCGTGGCTTCGCATTTGAACAAAGTAGTTTTAACTCCAGAAAATAAAACTACAAATTCATTTTGTCTTAAAAAAGCCATACATTGCATTGTATATCAAGCTAAAGTTGAATTTTTATTGTGATTTTGTGTTATGCATATATATTATATATCCTCTTTTTGATTCCATACATATCTTATAACATTACTGTTATTTATATTTTTTTTACTAAGTCGGACAGACGGATTCCTGTCTACGCTTTTTAGTGGGGACCAAAACAACCTTAGGTGCGTTTACTCCAGACAATTAAGGAAGTAGCTATAGGATTCTATATA
The DNA here is from genome assembly GCA_944474755.1 of Limnoperna fortunei. NCBI lineage: Eukaryota > Metazoa > Mollusca > Bivalvia > Mytilida > Modiolidae > Limnoperna > Limnoperna fortunei. The sequence goes on along the minus strand of OX104114.1, from coordinate 18,713,994 downwards.
CTTTTTGATGTTTTTTTCTCTATATCGCTCACATGATTGCATGCAATTTATCTATCTTTCAATTTCCATATGATGCTAACAAAACTTTTCGTTACAACTTTTTTGTAATATTTTTACAAAGTGCGTTATTACACTTTCACAATTTATTACGATGAGCGTTAAGAAACACAAGGTAATTTGTAAACAAAATCAAGTAGTTTTTACTTTCGTAATTTCAATAAGTCATTTTCAGTCCATGGATTGCCAAATAATGGTACTTACACACTCCTCCAATCGGATCGTAAATTTTTCTTATTTTATTACAAAGTGCGTTATTACATATTAAAAATGTATTACGAACTGCGTTAGTCAACCAAACGCACTTTGTAAAAAAAGTCTGAGTTTTTAAAATTCCCGAATATTTTTGGTTACAGTCCGACCAGGGCCATTAAGTTGTCGGTGTAGGACGTAAAAAACTCCCCCAACCAATATTTTTGGTAAATAATTAGGGTACCGCCACTTTGTGGCGGACGCCCTATAGTGATCTGTCTGTCCGTCCGTCCGTCCGTCCGACTAATCGTGTCCGGGCTGTAACTTTTTTATCTTTTGAGGTAGGCGTTTGATATTTGGAATGTGGATGGATAATGTCAAGGCGATGTGTCGCATACCGTGGCTGATCACCTTTGACATTGAACGTTGACCTTAAGGTCACATTATTGCTTTCTGAATGACAAATTCATGTCCGGGTTGTAACTTTTTTATCTTTTGAGGTAGGTCTTTGATATTTGGAATGTGGGTAGATAATATCAAGGCGATGTGTCGCATACCGTGGTTGTTGACCATGACCTTGAACTTTGACCTTAACGTCACATTATTGCTTTCTGAACGACAGATTCATGTCCGAGCTGTAACTTTTTTATCTTTTTAGGTAGGTTTTTGATATATTTAGAATGTGGGTAGATAATATCAAGGCGATGTGACGCATACCATGGTTGATAACCTTTGACCTTGACGTCAAGGTCGGAGGGGCCCACAGAGATGGGTACCATCTCAACGATATCTAGTTAACAAATAAGTCATTTTCAGTCCTTGGATTACCAAATAATGGTACTTACACACTCCTCCAATCGTATTGTAATTTTTTCTTATTTTATTACAAAGTGCGTTATTACATATTTACAATGTATTACGAACTGCGTTAGTCAACAAAACGCACTTTGTAAAAAAGTCTGAATATTTAAAGTTCCCGAATAGTTTTATAATAATTTATGACTTAAATAGCCAAACAGTGCTATGCATACAGTTTGACAACTTTAATTTAACTTTTTCAAATATTATTACAAAGTGCGTTGTTATTACAAAGTGGGTTGTTACAAGACATCTGTCTCTTCCTTTAGCAATCCGGGTGAAAACCTTGGCATCGGTACACTTGTGTATAATTTATTTTTCCTGATTTGATTTCAACATAGTTCATTGAATTTATTTTACATTTATATTTGATAAATATTTTGCATTTTTTCGAACTTTCCCTAAATGCTCTTGTAGCACAAGATCAGGTTCTGCTTTGAAATTGACAAAAGCAATGGATTTGCTTTTTCTACTACACATGACTAGAAATTTTTTTTCGGTTTTGAATGTTTTTTTTATTTTGTATTCAACTGCATCGTTTATCATAGAAACGAAACTTTCCTTTTCTCGTCTGAATTTCTTAAATACTAAGTTTTGCATTCTGGTGAATTCGCGTATTTTGTAATGTACTTCCACATATGTTTGCCAATCACTGACCACACTCCTTACGTGTACATCCGATCAAATAATCGACGCCAAATAAAATAGACCCCATCGACTGATTCAGGATACCGAAGCCATGTTCAAACCAAAAGGACTAAATCGCATAATTGTACCCATACTTTCAGTTGCACGGAAAACTTCTGACCTCTGAAACGTACAACCAGATAAAGTAAAGTCAAATTTTTTAGGTTATTTAAGTTGACACCTAAAGTTGACATTTTGTACACAATATTTTTTTGTCAGAAGCGGGTTGTTGGTTATTTTTACCGACGATAATCTACGGTCGAATGATCCAGCATGATTGAATCCCAAATCAATGTCAATTGCATTCTGAATCGATTCTCGTTCTTTCTTGTTTAGATTTCTTAAAACAAGAAACCAAGCATACAGCGTAACTGCGATTCATTTAGCCTCAGTTCACTTCAATTAAAAAAAGAATTTTTTTCGCTTCCAAAGCTGAGGATTTCAACTTAATGTACTTTAAACATTACAAGTAGTCGCTCGTATTTTAATATTGAGTCTTAAATTTTATTACGAACATTACAGAAGTTAATTATTAGTTTTCCGAGTGACTTTCTAAAGTTCAAGATGAAATAAAATTTAATTATTCGTTCTCCGAGTGACTTTCTTAAGTTCAAGATGAAATAACCAATTTATAAAATAGAATGACTAGTGCCAATAGATTGTACATATTCAATAGTTTTGTGTGTGTGTGCATAACATAAAATTGGTGCTTCCCCTGCCTACATTACGGTACGCCAATGAAACAACAGAGAATTGGAGAATTGTAAGTGCCTCAAAACTGAACTTTGACCCGATTGGTCTTTGAACAGATAGTTTTCTGCTATAAGGCCATCAACGAAACACAAGTACTACATCGCCGTCTCTCTAACTATAAATCCGTCTCTAAATTGTTATTTGTCAATATTTGAAAAGGGCATATAAGAAAGATTTTCCAGTAATTTCTCTTATTATTGACTAATTGTTCAACTGGTTAATCAAAACAGGTATAATTGCGTCAAGTTTTCCATATAGAATAATGTATTACATAATCTTATCGAATGCTTTATCCCCATTAGGACCAGTTTTCCTATCGAAGATCGGGGTTTCTGGTACTCCGGCTTCATCCCTCAATAAACACTGAACGCCATGGTTAAGCTGAAAAATTGCTGAAAGTGGCGTTAAACAACATTAAAACAAACAAATACATGTATATCACCATGAAGAACATATCAGAGGGCCTTTAGTGATAGTAGTAATAGAGAGGTTTACGATGCGGGTGTACGATACAGTGTAGCTTTAGAAAAACGATACGGGTAACGCGATACAGGTTTTAGCTGACTATATTATGGTGTATGCGATATATATAGGGTAGATCAGGTTTATGACTCCTGGGAGCGAAGAGCCTTTATTAGATATACAATAAATCCCAGTTTTTAGTGCAAGATATATAATAAAACACCAATATTAGCCTAGATTTGTATCCATTGTTTTCATTAATTTGACATATTGGAAAGGTTAGTCAAAAGTTTTCTATATTGGCTGAGTAATTGGTCAAAAGGAAGCCAGATAAAAACCTTACTATAATAATACTATTAATCTAATTAAAAATTATATCTTCACCTAGCTCCGCCATTTTGCTATATTTTGTCGACGGCGACAATACAAAAAGGGGGAGCCAAGTGAAGATGTAATTTTAATTAGATTGAAAAACTAGTATGGAATTAAATAGAAGTAAAGCCTTGGATATTATACTTAACCAACCAAAATATAAATGAATCATCTTAAGTTTTTTTCTATAACGACTGATAACGGTTTAAAGATTATGTGAGAAATTCCTGACGGATTTGACCGTTCGCTTCTTGAAAGCATCCATAACATATGTTTAAAAAATTAAGATTATAAACATGACTAAGGTGCGATAAAAAACAACGTTGAAATCAACAGTCAACATTATCATTACACGACACGCACAAGAAAACGTAGTATTGGGTATTCGCAGAGGATCCTACTTTACTTGTACCAAATATGTAAAATTTTAAGTATTTTCAGGTTTTTTTTCTCCGTAATCTTACCTCAATCAAAGTGCAGTCTACAAGCTAGGAAGGTTGCTTTCAAGAAGTGATTGTTGTGAAAGCGGATATTTGGAATGCCATAACAACCTGGTTTAGCCTACCATTTCTTTTAAAATGCCTGTACCCAAGTCAGGACCATTGCTGTAGTTACTATATATTTGGATGTAGGTTCTTGAGTTTGTCGGTTTCTAGGATTGTGGATTATCTTTTTAGACAGTTTCCTCTGTATACGGCACTTTGTTATTACTTCAATTTTCAAACGTCACCGATTTCTTCTGGATAAACGTATAAACCAAGGTTACAGGAAACACACTACTCGTCCGCGCCTTTAATACGTTTTACTATAGATATTATTTTCTTGCTGAAAAATATTCTATCTAGTTTGAAAATATGATTTCAGATTGTTTTCCCAATTTTTGAATTCAATAGAATTTTTGGATACACTTATTAATGACTAGTCGTATGTAATACCCATCCATTTTCATCAACAAAACAACTCACATACTACAGAAATGGAAGCGGGAGGTTTGGCATGCCATAAAACCTGGTTTAACTCACCATTTCTTTTGAAATACATGTACCAAGTAAGGACCAATGCTGTAGTTGCTTTTTTGGGGGTTGTTGGTTCTGGTACTTTGAGACAACTACAGAGACAATTCGGACCTTTTAACCACCAGTAAAAACACTATACATATTGCTCAATAATACTAAGAGCACTATTAGGAAATTTACATCAATAGGCGCGTAGCTACCCGGAGGCACGGCAGCATGTGCATCCACATCGTTTTCACACAAAAAAAGAAAAACAAACGAAAAAAATCTGCACACACAATCAAAACAATACAAAATAAAATAATATAAAAAGGTACATAGAGTACGTCCCATTTATTGTTAATGTGATCTTGAGTCTTGATGTTGGTCTGTTTGTTATTAATATATATTATAATTTTTATAAATTTGCATAGTTTTTCTAATAAAACAACATTTCGTGAGGAGAATAGTTGATTAAATTTAAAACATTCGGGTTGCTATGACAATATCTGGGTAAGTATTGTTGTCGTTCTCTAACAAAGTATTTACATGACATTATGTAATGGAACTCGTCACCAATGTCTTTGGAGTCACATAGGGCGCAGGGTCTATCGTGTCTGTGGAGACCCTGCCACCTACCTACCATCACCATTTAAGGTATCCGACCCATAATTGAAATTACCGTTTAATTTTATATTTCGACCAAGAAATGTGGCTTTATTAAATAAATATATTGCTAATTAATGATGCAAATTATATATATTGTGCTACTTTGAGTTAATGTTAACATTTTTAGCAAAAAATTTAGTTACTCAAATAGTATTTCTGATGTTTGCCGAAGATTACCGAGGTCTGCTCCATTGAAATACAATGGACAAATATTATCACGTGGTCAATTATGGTCCGGATACCTTAAAAACCATATTCCACTATTGCTTTATAAATCCAGTATATAATCCTATATCCCATCACCACTGTATTAGTAAATCTGTTAGTTGATAGGTCATTGTGATATTTACACATTTGTTTAAGTAATGCACATCTTGGTCGTCGGAGTATATAGGGAGTAATATACAATGTTCAAATTATTCACTGTAATACAATTCGACAATAGCTCATTCAGCTCAACCACTGTATCAATCCTCTGCTGAATATGCATATATTATCATAGTAGATACCTTTTGTTATGCAGATTATGAAGCAAGCGACGACAATGAAATTCTTGTTTTCCAAGTGTGTTTATTTTGGTTCTAGTTTTTACTATATTTCAGCAGTATAGCACTATTTGAATTTTCTCACTATTCGACAGGGAATTAAATTCTATACTGAATGTATCTAATAGGGTGTTTCTGGTATCTGCAGTAGGATTATTTCTCTGGTTTCCTCCAGGATTGGACAAACGAGAAGAACAAGATACAAGATATTTTATTAGCAAATCACTGCGCCCAATATTGAGCATATAATCATCATTAGAGAAAAATATGTTCCTATGTTTCTGGTTCTTTATTACATAGTTGACATGTTGGATCCATTGTACAATTCTTATATTTTGATCTGTTGCTTTGCATTATATGAAAAAAAATATATATAAAAGAAAACGGTGTAGCTCCAGTTCGAGTGAAAAATCATGCCTTTACCGTTCAGGCTTTGTGTTTTAGGTTATGCAATTCTTGGACACACGGGGGACTCAGTGGCCGAGTGGTTTAGGTAGTTCGTCTACTATTGATCACGTGGTCTGTCAATACTGAGGTTGCGGGTTCGAGTATCACTGCGGGCAGGGTTCACTCGACTCCAATTGACAAGGATTGCCAGTTTTCCTATCGAAGGTCGGGGGTTCTCTCCGGGTACTCTGGCTTCCTCTCCCAATAAAAACTGGACGCCATGATATAGCTGAAAAATTGCTGAAAGTGGCGTTAAACACCAAACAAACAAACAATCTTGGACAAACAGAAGATGTAGTTCTGGTAAGTCTTATTTATTAATTTTTTAATACTTGATTCCATATTTTACATTCGTTGACCATAATCATTTATAAATTTAAATGTTGTACAATAAGATTAAGTATCACTTGTGCGACGGGTCTAAGACCCTTTACAAGTTACAGACGTAAAAGTAGAAGTAGAACATATGTGAACATTTTCCGAAAATTTCCGACATCCGTCATTCATTTCAGTGCTTTTTGTAATTCTCCCGGAAGTGGTGTAATGCATAATTTTTGACTATGGCATCAACAAGCAAAGGGTTGGTGTCCTAAGAAAACTGTGAATTGTTATGTCATTTAGAGGCAACAACGTCTTTGTTGTAAATCTGTAAAATGCATCATATACAGTTTATCTGAAAAAAAACATCAAATTAGGCGATCTGTTTTTAGTTTTGTCTTTCAGTTTGTCTTTGTCCATCAAAATAATTTGTATCTGTAACACAAGTATTACCGTGTTGTTAACTTATAATAAATATGTCTTTAAGTTATTACTTAGGTTTTGACACAGTCCTGAGGATTTATCTACGTGTTTTCTTTGTGAACAACATTCAAAGAGATTTTTTTAATTTTTAAAGATAAAATATAAAACAGTAATGTCGGTATATATAAATTAAAAAAAACATGCATAATTCTAGCTGCGAAAACGTAGCTCTGATGGTTACTCTTTAATTTTTTTATTGCAACCATAGTCACAAAAAAAAGAAAAGAGCGACCTTCAAAGATAGGTTTTCGCAGCTAGCATAAAACAGTTTTTTTTCAAAATTATTCAAAGTAATGATATTATTTGGCTTCTCAACTTGGTATACTAGTAAGTACAGTTTACAGCTCATAACATACAATATTGAGACAGTAATAATTTTTTTCTTAATGTCTCGCAACAACAATATTGCTTATCAAAAAGGAGATGCAATCATTGTGATCTTCTATGCAGGGATAGAGCTTAACATTTTTCCTGCATTAGCCGAAAATTTCCGACAAAGTCAAAAATTATAAGTCTCCTAGATTAAAACAAATCCAGGGGCCCAACTTTTTTCAACGCAAGTGTGTTTTTTTTTTAACTATATATCATGATAATGTATACAATTTTGATTATACTTTATGGACATGAATCTAGAAGTTATTGTCTTGTTTGTTGCTACCTACATTGGACCACTACATTAAAGTAATTGGATATTTAAGTCTGTTGGACATGTGTATTTTGTTTACTGAAATTCCCAAAATTGAGTTTAATTAAAGAATTATTAAGTGGACAATAATTTTATCTCTCATAATTAAGGAACCTAACCCCACTCCCACAAAGCTACTAGGTATTTGACTCAAAATCCTACACTTCTGGCATTTTTTAGCTATTTTTATTCTTCAAAATAAAGAAATTTATATAAGACATTAACTTTTTTCCATTTTATGAAGGAAATTTTTCCCACCCATTTTCATTCTGGATTAAAGATTTGTGAGACAGAAAAAACATGGTATATGAAATCTCCGGTATCGAGTTCATATCTTCTCTTGTGATTTCTATATTTTATTTACTTTGTACTTTTTTCCATCAGTATTTAATCCATGTTATACGTACAAAGTTAAAGTTAGGCGGGAACCAGCTTTCACTGTTTTGTTTATTCCTGTTTAAAAAATGTCCTGTAAAACATTTCAAGACCATTTCTAACACAAATGTCAATGAAATTATTCTATCTATTCCCGCTCTGAATTATAATTATGCTACTTCACCAAATATTATACACGCGCAAGATTTTGCTAATATTGAATAACATTTTTTTAAGGGACAAAACTTGAAATGTAAAGGCAAAATGCGTCTTAGCATTCTTTGTTTTGTGCATCGTACTACACTTGTTCCGTTCGCCAACAGGGAGATCTAGACACATGCATTTGATCGTTTACCCCAAAATCTACTCGCATTGGCGACTGGGCGACTCATATTTTATCCCTGCTATGCTTCAACGTTAAAAATGACAGACATATGTGTTGACCGTCAGTATATCAAGATGATAGTGCTATAAAAATATCTGAATACACGGTCATATGTAATATGAATATAGGCGTATCATAATGAGAACATCACTCATTGTTCACGACGTTACTTCAGAGCACTTGAACAGTCCCTTTGCATTCCATTGGTGACATCACAAAACTGTAAATTTAAATATTTTCTTCAAATAGCTCAGCTAAAATGGATTTGTTCATGTGGATCACATGACTTTTTTACACACACGCATGTAACCATATAGATCAAACTTAAGCTTTTATCTTAACTTTGGGTTTAGTTATGAAAAAGATACAATAATGCCAGAGAGATTCCAAACAATGACACAGAATTCCCCAATATTAATGGTTGGTGAAGACAGTTTTTTACTGGTACCAGAAGTTCAATCTGAGATGACCTTAATGGGATGTTGTTAGATCTAAATTAACTTTTACCAATTTAAATTATTTTACATTTCAATTAAATTACCTGGTATACTCTAGGTTCTGAATGAAGAAGGCTTTCCTGTGGTAGATGTCAGTTCACCTCACTTTTAATTTTGTAATTGATTATAAAATTTTCTAAATTAGCAATTATGAAATTTAATTTATTTTTATGAGATACAGCTTTGGTATTGTGGTATACAATGAGAAAGAATTGGATCATTCACATCTGCATTACACTTAGACATTGAGTTCCTAGATTAGCCGGACAAGACCCAAGTATTTCTTTAAAGGAGAATTATCAGTATGTTCATTCATACGTCAGAAGACTGACAAACTCTACCACTACTAATAAAGAATAGCAAGACATAAGCCATAGTGTATCTTATTTATAGACATTTATAGACATGGACTGGATTGGTCAAAGAAACAAATGGTTGTATGCAAGCACTTTGTTAAACTCGTCTGCAATATATGGGACAAATTTTGGCACTTTGACTCAACATTTTAAAAGAGTCCAGAAATAACCATAAAAAAATCCTACAAGTATAACTGGTTGTATGTTTGACATGTTCAAGTAAATATGCAAGTACATTTTGAACTATTAACTCGTTCATGTTGAAATTTGTTAACAGGAATGTAAAACAAACTTGTTCAGTATTTAGTATTTTATTTTTCAGTCCAAAGACAAAACAGATCTGTTGCCCGGAACATCCATATGCTAACCTTGTGGAGGATTATCATGCTGGTGACATGATATGTCCTGAATGTGGACTTGTTGTTGGTGACAGGTAAGATAATGATGTGATCATGTAGGTGACATAATATGTCCCATATGTTAATTTTTATACGCCAGTCGAAGATGGGTCATATTATAGAAACACCCATGAAGGGCAGTGTCCACAGCAATGTCTGCTCTCTAACTCTAACTGTTGTTGTCTGATCTTCATGAAATTTGAGGGGAAAACTTTTATGGGCATAATATCTCGGCCAAGTTCGATAATCAGCCAAATCACTTCAGAGTTGTGGCCCTTTATTGATACAAAAAATAGAAAATTTCCCTTGCCCACTGTCTAACTCAAACAGTTGTTCAATCTTCATGAAACTTGAGGAAAATGTTCACAACATAATATCTAGGCCAAGTTTGATAACCAGCCAAATCACTTCAGAGTTGTGGCCCTGTATTGATATATATACAACAAATGTAAATTTTGCCTTGCCCGCTCTCTAACTCAAACAGTTGTTGTTCAATCTTCATGAAACTTGGGGAAAATGTTCACAACATAATATCTTGGCCAAGTTCGATAACCAGCCAGATCACTTTAGCCACTTCAGAGTTATGGCTTTTATTTTTAAAAAAAAAAAGAGTTTATTAATGGATATGTTATCCCTTGTAGCTATATTTACAGAAAAAAAAAATAGGTAGAGAGATGGGAAAATTCACCAGCAAGCCAGGTTATTTTCTAAAATCTGGTATTTTGGCAAGTTTTCATCAGAGGCATAATATATCTGTTAAATTACACTGAATATCGTGGATTATTCTTTTTATTATATACCTCAAAAGAATTAAATGTTGGAATATGACACAGTAAATAAAGGAAGTGCTTAGCACAAGCGGGTACAAAATAACTAACTTTTTAGCAAATACCAGATAAATACAGGGTGAAAATAGACAAATTTTTTGATGAATACTCCTGTGATGTCAAAATAGATTCAAATCCTACTGCAAGTGGTAGAAATGAGGAAATTAAAAAAAATACACTGTCTGTTGACCAATCAAAAGCCATCATTTGTTATAAGGTGTGATTATCATTTTAAATTGAATATTTGTCCTTTATTTGTTTTTTAGGGTAGTAGATGTTGGTACAGAATGGAGAACATTTAGTAATGAGAAAAGTACGGGAAACAAAGACCCATCTCGTGTTGGAGCTGCCGAGGTAAGAGGTAGTTATTAGGAATAGTAATAAGTTTCATCTTCTTTTCACTGTAGTTCACTTTCTGAGATGAAAGGTCATTTCTCAAAAATATGTATTAAAAAATTCTGTGTTATTTTAAGAAAATTTGTTCATTACATTTAATTTTGTAAAGGTTTTGTTAATGCAGATCTTTACGGTACACGCTTTCATCATCATGTTGAAAGTCATGAACATGTATGTTTTTAAGAAAGAGATCAAACACACAGAAATGAGATACATGCATCAATAGAAAGTCATTTTCAAAAATTTATACAACGGCGTACAACCCCCACCATGGGCACACTTGGAGATAATTTCTCGTTCTCATGAATATTTAATGTCCTATTTTGATTATTTTCTTGTTCTTCCGCCGATGCATTTGCAACTAATCAAAATAGGTTTATTCAATAAAAGTTGTCACTGGTAAACCTAAACGGCTAAAATGCCCGACTTTTGGTAAAAATTAGAGTAAAACGGCTAAAAACTCTATTTTTAACCATTTTTCTTTATTTTAACCAATATTCTCCAAAATTAGACACGAACTTTATTTTTAACCGAAAGATAATAATTTTAGACGTGTCGACCGTAACTTTCTAAAGCGCTCAAGTGATCGCGATTTTCTGATAACGTGATCGATAATCTACAGCTACTAGATATAAAGAAAGCCGCCATAACAGTTTCAATGTCAAAGTTATCCCTAGTTATGGCAACTATTTCAAGTCTGTAGTTTAAATATTATGGAACGTAAAAGCTTCCAAAATTACCACAGACTATGGTAAATTATTGTCGTAATGAATTAAATTACACATATACATTGTTTATTTAAATTTTGTGATTAGAACTTGCTTTTTGTGACATATAGTTAGACAAACGATTTGCTTAGTGTGTTTTTATACTAATTGAAGATAATTAATCCACAGGTGTTACCGGTCATTTTGTCTGAACATGGTTGATAAGTACACATCAGGAGTTAAACGGTGTTTTATTGATAATATCAACACCCAAAGCTTAATAAAATAATTAAACAATTCCGGTAAAAATTTTCGAATATTCATAATATGGCTTAATAAAGAACGCGTTTTTTGCTTTACATAATATTTACTTTTATGTTTAAGCCAAGTAATACCAATAATTTTATACGAATTAAGAATAAATATAGAAAAATATATCTACGGATGTAGAAATATCAGTTACAAAAAATGTATACGGATTATGGAAAAAATACAATCGAATTAAAATAGATTCGACGTATCGGTATGTCGGAGAACAAATTCGTACTAGTTTTTTTATGTGCCAGTTACTCATCCGTTACCAGATATAACCGAATACACGTCTATTTTCAATACACGATACGGATTTCTGTGGTGCACCTGCCATCGCAATTGCAAGACAAAAGAGGTAAACCACCACGGTAGCCATCAAAATGGTATCACAAGATTTTGAATTTTCATTCACTAACATTCGTGTTCATAAACATTGTCAAGACCTTAAAGTTCATACTATAAAATAGAACAACAAAAAAAGATCAGGCGTATTTTTGCAACTCAATTTTTTTAAATAATTAACTTTGTAATGTTATAAAACTATAAACTGTTAATGACATTTATTTCTAATGTTACCGACTTTTAAATTTTTTAATTGTTTTATTTTAAATAATTTTTCAAAATTGTCGTCTTCTTCCTGCTAAAAATAATTTGGTCTAAGCAATTATTGACTAACATAACCTCTGACCACTGATATTTTTTGTACCCATCTTTTGTATTATTAATTTATTTTCTCGTTCTCTAATTCTTTTCATTTGTTGTTCGTTTATTTTGCTATGTTTGTAAATATTATTAACCATGAATACTCTCCTTAAGGAGGACAATAAAGTATATATTAATCACATTCTATACGTTTTTAAATTGATTTACATAACATAATTAAAGCGTGAATTAAATATAATTCCGTATATTTTTTGACGTTCTATAATAAAGAATTTGATTTTGCTTCATATTTCTATTACTTTTTAACTGATTTAGACATTGTATTGTAACTTTAACTTTAGTCTTTCGTTTTGACCTTTCAGGTGTCATATAATAATTAAGCAATTAACAAACTAATATACAATTACATCACATATCTCTTACGAGTATCGCTAATTATTGCTTGCTGGACATTAATCACCGATGCAGTACGTATTGTAATTGAAAAATATTGATATGATAGCTGAAAATAATGCACACAGTATATATATCATTAAGCTTCTTTCATATACTATTTATGTATGACCTTCATTGTCATGAATTATAAGACAAATATTATATGGTCCATAACTAGCTAGTTACGATGTGCCGATGGAACTGGTAGTTTTTGTATTGCCGATCATCATATAAAATTAATTCTTCAACAGCAGGCTGGATCATCATGTCCTAACGAAATAGCAGTGACAAAATTCAATATCTATATAACATGACTCAAATCCGCCGGGCAACAATATACTCAACCTACTTACCACTGTCAAATAAATCAGACATGCATATGCATAGTTATTTACACATACAAAAAATAGCATGTAAACATAGAGCATAAGAGGAAGAAAGTGCATGAAATAATAAGCAATCTCAGAAACGGACATTAAAATATCATGGTTGGGGGGGGGGGGGGGTCAAATCTTTATTGTACATTTCAGGTCTTTCATGATAGGCTTTTGAATTTTATTACTTAATTACATTACAAATTACAATATATTCATTAAGTCACATTAGTTACACAGATGAAAAATGTTCACATTGTTGGTCATTTAGGAATCCAAATTTTTCCTTCGTCTTTCACATGCACAAGAGGTGGTGACATCTGGTTTGTACCGATAACTGGATTTGGCAGACCTCTACAAAATAACAATTTTAGTCTATGTCTGGCTGTAAGTAGCCCAACCAGTTTATCCATGCCAACTGATTGGTGTTGTGCGTGAAAAAAAAGGAAATGGTTCCAACACAATTCATGTAGAGTATCACGGAGCCTTTTTCTTTCTGTTCATCATTTTCCAGTGACGTATCCCGGTAGGTACCTTTCTTTGTTTTTGCATTGTGGTAAACTGTTATCTGGGAGTTAATTGATTATTGGTTGTAATACACTTGAAGGGCTCTCATTTCATCTATGGTGGCACATCTTATCTCGGGTCTATGGCACCCAGCATACAGAAAGGTATCCATTGTAGTTTCTGCCATGTCTTTTAATGGTTGTAGATATCCACTGCTGTCCACCATCGTGATTAACCACTGCACCTATAAAATATAAACAGTCACTTAAATATAAACAATTCACAGTAAAATCAGGACCTTAACACTAATTCTATCAAGTTATAGTACCAAACAAAATATTTTATGTGTCTGAACTACATAAATGTATATCAACACTTCTGCAGGTAATTAAAATATTAATGTTTATTTGAAATTGTTTATTGGCAAGTGTATGCTATCAAGCCTCAGGGGGGTCATAATTTTTATAAAAGTAAAGAAGTGTCGTCTGCGTGTTTAAACATTATTTTTACAAGACACCTTTAGTAAGATACTCAGTTCATTGTAATCCAAGTGTAAATCATTTGTTTGATTGCGATCAAAGAAGTGTTCACCGGATTAAAAGGGTACAGTTTATTGGATTTTTTCCTGATACATTAGCATACGACACATGCGTAGTTCAATTAAGCAGAATTTCGATCTTTTTATTAAACATGAACTAAGTTACGAAGGTACTTACATAACTAACAAGTATCTACTGTTGTTATTAAATCTATTTAAGTAGTTTTTGATAGTTGTCAATGATAATTACCAACAATATTTGTAATTATTGTCTGCTGATTAAACCGAACCACATGTTTTACCTCGTTTTGCACTTCTACTTCCGGGGGCGCTTTGTATACTGTAGTCACGGAAACGTTTGCAAGAGTTAATGTTTAAAATATTTGATGGGGCAAATTTACTACCCGATACGTACTTTAGATAAAAGGAAAAAATGAATGATCATTAAAATAACACAATAAGCCGCGAAATTGTAAATTTAACTTCTATTTTAAAAAACATTCGTTATCAATCCTTATCAAGGATACAAAATTCATTGAATAAAATTATTTATTATAAAATTAAAAAAAAAGATTGATTCATAAAACAACGGTCATTTGCAATTAATTATGAGTAAATTTACTGTTCACTTATCACTCATTTATGGCTTCATTATACAAATTAAATATACAAGACCTGCCAGCATACAAAATGCTAATTACAAGTGGGTTTACAACTAATTTACTCTTATGGCTTCGTTAGTGTGTGTCGTCGACCTGTCAATTAAGATTTGTATATACAAGGAACCCATGTTTAACTAATAATGAAGTTTTTTTCATAAATACTTTTTATGGATATTTTCTAACTCCGTAGATTGTTTCTATGGATTTCTTTCGGACCCGTATAAATTTATTCTTTAAATTTTAAATAAAAATGAAAAGTATGTCTACAAACATTTTTCCGCTTACATAACGACAAAACGGAAGCAAAAACGCAATCTTTTTTTTAAACCGTATTACATGCGATAATGATACAAATATATTTTTACCGCGATTGTTTGAACTTATTATTTTATTAGGCATTGAATATGTAGCACCGTTAAGAAAATGCAGGTAACGTTAGCAAAAACCAACCTGGAACACCTGTGTATTCATAAAAATGACATGAAACACCCGTTAAATTGATTATCTTCGAGGAATATAACTACTTATCCCATTGTTTAATTGTCTTACCGTATCTGTAACAAACGGCAATTTATCATTAAAAAAAATGAAATAAAATAAAATAAATAAGGTATATATAATTTTAATTACATTCATTTACCATAGTCTGGAAGTTTTTACGTTCCATAATATTTAGAAGCAATAAATTACTTCAAAACAATATATTATACATTTTTGCATAACTACAATTTATTAACTTCTTACCTATTTTGTCTTGCAACTGCGATGACAAGATGACACGTGCACCACAGAAATCGACATTGTGTATTGAAAATAGACGTGTATTCGGTGATATCGGGTAACAGATGAGTCACTGTCACTTGAAAAAAAACTCGTACGATTTTGTTCTCGGACATACCGAAACGACGGATCTATTTTAATTCGATTGTATTCATATATTTTTTCTAAATCCGTATATATTTTTAACGGATATTTCTACATCCGTAGATATATTTTTCTATATTTATTCTTAATTCGTATAAAATTATTGGTATATTATTTTACTTGGCTTAAAAATAAAAGTAAAAATTATGTAAATCAAAAACGCGTTCTTTATTAAGCTGTATTATGAATATTCGAAAAATTTTACTGGAATTGTTTAATTATTTTACTAAGCATTAGGTGTTGATATTAGCAATAAAACACCGTTTAACACCTGACCGGTAACACCTGTGGATTAATTATCTTCAATTAGTATAAAAACACACTATGCAAATCGTTTGTCTAACTATATGTCACAAAAAGCAAGTTCTCATCGCAAAATTAAATAAACAATGTATATGTAATTTTAATTTATTACGACATAGTCTGTGGTAATTTTGGAAGCTTTTACGTTCCATAATATTTAAACTACAGACTTGAAATAGTTGCCATAACTAGGGATAACTTTGACATTTAAACTGTTATGGCGGCTTTCTTTATATCTAGTAGCTGTAGATTATCGATCACGTTATCAGAAAATCGCGATCACTTGAGCGCTTTAGAAAGTTACGGTCGACACGGCTAAAATTATTATCTTTCGGTTAAAAATAAAGTTCGTGTCTAATTTTGGAGAATATTGGTTAAAATAAAGAAAAATGGTTAAAAATAGAGTTTTTAGCCGTTTTACTCTAATTTTTACCAAAAGTCGGGCATTTTAGCCGTTTAGGTTTACCAGTGTGTTGCCATTGGCTATTTAAATTTAATGAATATTCATTTAAACAAAAGTGTGCCCATGGTCGGTAAATAGTAGTAAAGCAAGGTTAATGTATGTAGAGGATATTTATTGAATAAAATTTTAACAATTTATTCATAAATTTTTAAAAATAATAAAATGAAACAGGATGTTTATATTTTTTGCTAAACAGATGTCAAAGTAGTTCTAAATGGTAATTTAAACAGTTGCTCAAATACCAGTTAAGATAAAAATATTTTTTTTTTTAAATTTTAAAAAATTGAACCCAGTCAGCATAAAGTATTTAATAACTTCATTTTTCATTCCAGAATCCATTGTTAGAAGGTGGTGACCTTAGTACCATGATAGCAACAGATCCTTCAAGTATGACCTACGATGAACATGGAAAGCCAATGTACAAAAACAGAAGAACAGTTAGTATAAATATTGATTAGAATTGCTTTTGTTCAGTACATACATTGTCAGCAATTAAATTCTAAGATGTCCCAGTGAAATAAACAGTGGGGAAGGTATGTAGACCTTTGTCCATCCAGTCCCAGTGAAATAAACAGTGGGGAAGGTATGTAGACCTTTGTCCATCCAGTCCCAGTGAAATAAACAGTGGGGAAGGTATGTAGACCTTTGTCCATCCATTCATCTGTCCATTCATTTATCCGTCTGTAACACAAATTTCTGTTGCTGTGTTCTAAGCAACTGTATGATGCAGAAGCCTGACATGTTGCATATAATATAGCTTTTTCCTTTAGTTCCTTATGGTGTGGGGGGGGGGGGGGGGGGCTGGCCTCGGTGGTCGAGTGGTTAAGTTAGTTCATCTACTATTGATCACATGGTCTGTCAACACTGAGATTGTGGGTTCGATTCACACTGCAGGTTGGGTGTGCTCGACTCCAATCTTAATTGACAAGGATTGCCAGTTTTCCTACGTAGGTCAGGGGTTTTCCCCTGGTACTCCCGCTTCTTCCCCCAATATAAACTGGACACCATGATGTAGCTGAAAAAATAGCTGAAAGTGGCATTAAACACTATTGAAACAAACAAAAACAAACATAAATACATTAAAAAAAAAATCATTTCAGCAGTACATTTTAATTTGCTTGTATGTCCATATCTATTCTTATCTAAATCAATAGTAAGCATTCTAAAAAATTCTACTGTCCACTAGCAACTATATGGCCTATTGGTCTTAAATCTATTTTACACCTTTCAATTAGCTTTAATTGTGGAGCTCCTTTTGGGGGAAGGCAGACTCCTCACCCTTCATTTCTACATTCACTAAATTTCTAGTATAGCTATGTCCTGATAAATTTCTGTAATTCACTTTTTAAAAAATAAACTCGCTTCTTTCTCTCCCTGCAACTGACATCACAAGGTATGTCCTTAGCAAAAGTGACATGGAAGACCATTTATAACAAAGTTCCTCTGTTTTCCAAAATATATTCAATATTCAACAATGTAATAAACAGAAATGGTACATCATGAATGTTGATAAAATTATCATTCATGCCAAAACACATTTAACTTTTGTTTGGAACTAGATCAACATGTTTTATTTTTCTGATGCTTTCTGAGGAACTCGTGATCCTATTTTCAACATTCATATGTCCCCAATTTATTATTCAATTATTTTCTTGTTTTGCATATGAATTTATGTACAGTTCTACTTTGTTTGCTCAAACTCATATATCTTGAACACCATTGACTTCTTGGACATTTTTTAGATTTTTAGCTACAGACCCACCAGATTTTCTAAATGCATTTGTACAATAACAACATTTGATTGAATACATGCATCACAAAAACTTGAATTTATGAAAATGTCTGTATGATAAGTAAATCAAATCAATCTCCATCATGACTCAAACGTAAAACAAATAATTGTCATCGGTGTGTAAAAGTTACCTCTAATGTACAATGCAGTTAGTAACCGGTAGGTCAGTTCATCAGTAATAATT
Organism: Limnoperna fortunei; assembly: GCA_944474755.1. Taxonomy (NCBI): domain Eukaryota; kingdom Metazoa; phylum Mollusca; class Bivalvia; order Mytilida; family Modiolidae; genus Limnoperna; species Limnoperna fortunei. The sequence continues at coordinate 18,695,373 of OX104114.1, read as the reverse complement.
ATGTAATGAGATTATGACCAGGTTACCTTGACATAATACACATTAACTTGGCATTTGTTGTTGCTGTCTGTAAACTGGTACATATCTGGCTTCACTGAAAACATGTATTCACTTGAAACAAATCTTGGTCACAATGTTTTTCATTGTTATGGATAATTCAAAATGGCCATCATGGTAAGCTTCACATAGAAATATGTGTACATGCTACCTATTCAGAAACTGCGAAGCTAATTGAAAGGAAACTTAATATGAAAGTTTATTATATGGTACTCGTAAGAGTTGCAGTTTTCTGTTAAAATTTGAAGTCCATTAATTTTTCTATAAATGGCTCATTTAAGGTTAAGACGACTAATTTGAGTTAACACACACTAATCTCTACTTGTTGAGGCATCTGAACAAAATGCTGGAAACAAAAGCTGTTCCAAATCTAACTCGAGCCATACTTTATAAGAATGTTTATGGGATGGTTCACTTCATAATTTACTTCCTTTATTTATTTAATGCATACTTGTATTTACATCAGGTGCTTGAGATCCTCGGGTTTCTAATTTTATCATTTGTCTGTATTTAATAGATGAGCAGTGCAGACAGAGCTTTAATCAATGCCTTCAGAGAGATAGGAAACATGGCTGATAGACTCAATCTACCTAAGATGATTGCTGTAAGTATAGGAATTTAAATATTTTAGTTTTAAGACCTAACATGTAACATGTTTTATTTACACCTACCAAAGCTTTGTTTGGTTCTTACCTCTGTCCATTTTCCTAGGTTTTTGAGAAGTGTGGCATCCTGGCTTAAAGATAAACTTAAATTGCATGCTTCTTTTCTGGTTATTAGGCCTGATTTGAGTCTTCAGTAATAGACCTAACGATGTTGGGTCCATTGATTTTAAATTTAATTGTATTATGTGTATGGAATTTGGTTTTCCTTAAATTTTTAATGAAGTTTATTTCTGTAAACTGGCATTAAAAAAATTGGGCTTAAGTGTTTATTTGTTTATTATTCTTATCCTACATTTGTTTACGTTAATAGTCATTTTTGTTTTGTCAAAAAGCCTTAAACCAGTTATTCCCCGATCTGTTCATAATTTGATGAACGACTTTTGGGGAACTACTTTTTTGTTGCTAAACATAAACAAATATGGCGGCCATGTGTCGTACGCGTGTATGCTTCAGACAATAAATTTGAGCCAGTACACTTGAATTTTGGCGATAAAAATATCTTGAGTGATGTATCTCTTAAACGGAGAAGTGCATACAAGATAATATTTAAACATTTGGATTCTTTTTCATATTGCTGAATGAAGGGAAATTGCCGAATTCGAGTGTGGAAGAAATGCGAGTGTGAAGGAATATAAATGATAATTAAAAATTTGTGTTTCTAGTAATTTCAAATAAAAAATCATTTCAAATACACACAATTGCAGTAACTGTAAAAATCCCTTCTATTTTCTCAGTGCAACAAATCAACGAAATTAACAAGATGTACGGTGTCGCGTGAGATATGCAAGTCCCGTGAAAATTGCAAGCACGCATGTGCAAAATATATTTTCTTTAAAAGTCACTTCCGCCGTGAGAAACGCAAGTTTGACTCCTTTCTATTCAAAATTTCCGGTTTTATAGGTATATTAGAGAAGGGGGTAAATAAATTATCTAAGTTCTGTCAACACAGAATAATGATAAGAAAATTGAATATGTTTATTATATGGCCAATTTATACTTTTTATTTCAAAAAGATAATTTTAAGTAAAGTTATTAATCGTAAACTATTAGCACCCCGTGGATATTATATGATCATAAATGTAATTTATGTGATCATTATTTAATTAAAGGATAAAATTGTTATATTATATGATATTAAACTTGAGTAAAAATTGTATTTCAACTAAAATGAATATTTTAAACAACATGAAATGTAAATGACCAGCATCTTTAATCCATATAGGCCTCGATTTGACTTCAAGTGCAATTCTCATGCATGTATACACTTATTTGTAATTCAGAAGACCATTATTGACAATCAGTGCTTTGGTTTGACCAGACTTGTCATTATCATGGCTGTATAAAAGTACTTATTTTAAACATTTATAGTCAACCTATAATATTTCAGTTGCTTACTACTTAGTCAGTCATGGCCTCGGTTTGACCCGACTTACGGATCTCGTGGCTGTAAAACTACTTATTTAAACACTTGGGTTCACTATAGGCAATCACTGCCTCGGTTTACCAGACTTAAAATTCGCATGGATGTAAAAGTACTTTATTTAAATTTAATAAACCTAAATAATTATTTCAACATTTAACTTTGACCTTTACCTTGTGACCTTTTTCAAAGGTAAATGTCAATGATGACCATTATAACTTTTCGTCTCTATCATATAGTAAGCATGGTACAAAATCAACTGGCAATAAAAAGGGTTAGAGAATTCATATAAGGAGGAAAAATCTTTGTGCCATATATCACAACAGTGCGTCAAATCTCGTAAATGCAAGATGGTTGATATACATGTATAGTGTTTAAATTATAAGTATATCAATATTTTACTATGCATTATACAATAAACTACTTACAGAAACGAAAAGCGTAATTTATATAGACATTATTATATTGCTATTTCTACTTTTACTTACACAACATCAAATTTTGTTATGCCAAAGTAATTCCTAAAACTACGTTTAACTATTTATTCCTTAACATAAAAATGTTCTTTTATTTATGTAATGAAATAATGACTTGTTTTATTTTTACTAAAATGTGAACAGTTGCATTTTTATAGCAGACTTGCGTTTCTCACAGCCTTGTAACTCTCACGATGCCCAACGTGAGAGTTACAAGTTTTACCGGATACCGGAAGCGGAACTTGCAATTTTCACGGGACTTGCAGATCTGACGCGACAGTGGCTTTGTCACCAACTCCATGTTTCAGCACTGCTCCTCACATTTTCACTGATAAATCCATTGAATAATGACAACTTTCGTTTTTTTCCTGTTCGAATTAAAGAAAGAACATCTACATGTAACTAGGTTTAGGTTGTGTTTGAAGTGACATGATGTCACACATGATGTTACATATAAATCGCAGTCTAATGAGGAACATTAGTATACAAAATTCTCTGGAAAATTTAGGATGTTCAGTCTTCTTTTTTTCAGTGATAATCTTCTTGGCCTATCGTAAAATATATCTGTTGTAAATGCCTTCGTCTTCAGTTTGTTGTGTATATTCCTATGGGTCACACACTTATAATCAAATTTTATGTTGGGAAAAGATAGTAAATATTTAGAAAAACAATCAGGAAGAATTATAAGGATTAAACACATTTTGGGTAATCCATCTATGTATGAACGAGGTCTACTCACTCACAAACTTATCATATTATTTGTTTGTGAGCGAGTCAACCTCGTTCATACATCGATGAATTACCACAAATAAGCATTATAATCCTATAATGGTTTAATGCCAAAGCTGGTGTACTAAGTGAGAATACTAACCTTTGATAGCATTAAAGTATGATATTTTTAATGTGAAATATTTTGAAATTTTAAAATTGTCTTAAATTTTGTGGTTCTCTTAATTTCTTTGAGACCAGACATCTACCAGAAATAATTTTTGCATGGTTATTGTAGGACAGAGCTAATAACCTATTTAAACAAGTCAGTGATGGTAAAGCATTAAAAGGTCGAAGTAACGACGCAATCTCCGCAGCCTGTATGTACATTGCCTGCAGACAAGAAGGTGTTCCTAGAACATTTAAAGGTATGAACCATATGTTCATAGCAAAGACTTATACAAAAAATTTTATTCCAGCTTATCAATTGCAGACTAAAATTCATTTGTTGTAATGTCCTTAAATGTGCTTGACCTCACAACATATTGATGTTTGCTTAAAAAGAAACATTAAATTCGCTTTGAATATTTTACTTGCTCTTCTGAAAAGTTATTTAATACATAAATGTTACTTATTGCAGTGTTTTAGTCCAGAAGCAGCATAACAAATGTACAACCTTGCATTAAATACTTAATGTTGATTAATCCTAAAAAGATGTCTTTTTTCCAGTGTTTTCTATTATGAATTCATTAATGCTATTAATCTTTTTTTCATTTGAAAGATGCCATTTTTAATTTTTTTTTATTCAGATTTGTAGCTCAGTACAGGGACAGGCTTTATCCCTACCTAAACACTTCATACTTTTCCAGTTGCACTAAAAGATTCTTTTTCATTGGTTCATCACCATTCCATATAATTTTTGTTTTTTTTTATGTCCCACCAACAAAAAGTAGGGAACATATAAATAGCTTTTTGGTGTATTTATTCGTTCTTTCACCCATCAGTCCATCCTACCTCAGGTTTTCTGTGTATTTATTTGTTCTTTCACCCATCAGTCCATCCTACCTCAGGTTTTCTGTGTATTTATTCGTTCTTTCACCCATCAGTCCATCCTACCTCAGGTTTTCTGTGTATTTATTCGTTCTTTCACCCATCAGTCCATCCTACCTCAGGTTTTCTGTGTATTTATTTGTTCTTTCACCCATCAGTCCATCCTACCTCAGGTTTTCTGTGTATTTATTCGTTCTTTCACCCATCAGTCCATCCTACCTCAGGTTTTCTGTGTATTTATTCGTTCTTTCACCCATCAGTCCATCCTACCTCAGGTTTTCTGTGTATTTATTTGTTCTTTCACCCATCAGTCCATCCTACCTCAGGTTTTCTGTGTATTTATTCGTTCTTTCACCCATCAGTCCATCCTTCCTCAGGTTTTCTGTGTATTTATTCGTTCTTTCACCCATCAGTCAATCCTACCTCAGGTTTTTGGTGTATTTATTCGTTCTTTCACCCATCAGTCCATCCTACCTCAGGTTTTTGGTGTATTTATTCGTTTTTTCACCCATCAGTCCATCCTACCTCAGGTTTTCTGTGTATTTATTCATTCTTTCACCCATCAGTCCATCCTACCTCAGGTTTTTGGTGTATTTATTCGTTCTTTCACCCATCAGTCCATCCTACCTCAGGTTTTTAGCTCACCTGACCCAAAGGGTCAGTGTGAGCTATTCTCATCACTTTGCGTCCGTCGTCGTCGTCGTCGTCGTCGTCGTCTTCGTCGGCCGTAAACTTTTTACATTTTAATCTTCTTCTCCACAACCACTTGGCCAATTGGAACCAAACTTGGCAGGAATGTTTATTGGGTGGTTCTTAACAAAGTTTGAGTTTTTGGTGCTGATCAAATATGAAACATGGCTGCCAGGGCCATTAAATGTGTTCTGATTGGCTGAAATTCAAAAATCTTCTTCTCATAAACTGCTTGGCAGATTGATTTGAAATATTGCAGAAATGTACCTTAGATGGTCCTCTACAAAGTTTGAGTTTTTTGTGCCGATCCAAAATCCAAGATGGCCGCCATCGCAGGACATAGTTTAACATAGGACCCTATAGGAAAAACATATAAACAACCATTCTATGAAACTGTTCCACACAATGAAGCCAAATTAATAAGGAAATGAAGGTTGCATAATTATCTTATTGTTTTGGGTTTTTCGAGCCAATTGCAAATTCAACATGGCTTCCAGGGCCATTAATGTGCTCTGATTGGCTGAAATTCAAAAATCTTCTTCTCAAAAACTGCTTGGCAGATTGATTTGAAATATTGCAGAAATGTACCTTAGATGGTCCTCTACAAAGTTTGAGTTTTTTGTGCCGATCCAAAATCCAAGATGGCCGCCATCGCAGGACATAGTTTAACATAGGACCCTATGGGAAAAACATATAAACAACTTCTTCTATGAAACTGTTCGACACAATGAAGCCAAATTAATAAGGAAATGAAGGTTGCATAATTATCTTATTGTTTTGGGTTTTTCGAGCCAATTGCAAATTTAACATGGCTTCCAGGGCCGTTAATGTGTTCTGATTGGCTGAAATTCAAAAATCTTCTTCTCATAAACTGCTTGGCAGATTGATTTGAAATATTGCAGAAATGTACCTTTGATAGTCCTCTGTAAAGTTTGAGTTTTTTGTGCCGATCCAAAATCCAAGATGGCCGCCATCGCAGGACATAGTTTAACATAGGACCCTATGGGAAAAACATATAAACAACTTCTTCTCTGAAACTTTTCCACACAATGAAGCCAAATTAATAAGGAAATGAAGGTTGCATAATTATCTTATTATTTTGGGTTTTTCCAGCTAATTGCAAATTCAACATGGCTTCCAGGGCCATTAATGCGTTCTGATTGGCTGAAATTCAAAAATCTTCTTCTCATAAACTGCTTGGCAGATTGATTTAAAATATTGCAGAAATGTACCTTATGTGGTCCTCTACAAGGTTTGAGTTTTTTGTTCCGATCCAAAATCCAAGATGGCCGCCATCACAGGACATAGTTTAACATAGGACCCTATGGGAAAAACATACAAACAACGTCTTCTCTGAAACTGTTCCACAAAAATGAAGCCAAATTATGAAGAAATGATTAATGGATATTTATCTTATTATTTTGAGTTTTTTGAGCCAATTGCAAATTGAACATGGCTTCCAGGGCAACTAATGGGTTCTGATTGGCTGAAATTTCAAAAATCTTCTTTTTACAAACCGCTTAGCAGATTGATTTGAAATATTGCAGAAATGTACCTTAGATGGTCCTCTACAAAATTTTAGTTTTTTGTGGCGATCTAAATTCCAAGAGGCCACCACGGTGGAACACAGCTTAACATAGGACCCTATGGGAAAACCATACAAACAGCTTCTTCTCTGAAACTCAGTTCCACACAATTTAACCAAATAATGCAGAAGTGATAGTAATCTTATTATTTTAAGTATGTTTCGAGCCGATAGGAAATTCAACATGGCTGCCAGAGCTGCAAATGCGTTCTGACTGGCTGAGATTTTAAAATTCGTTTTCTCACAAACAGCTTGGCAGATTTTAGGATATGTGATATTGTATGGTTCTCTACCAATTTTGAGTTGTTTCGATCCAAAATACAAGATTGCTGCCACTATGGAACATCACTTAACATACTAACCTATGAAAAAACAAAAACCGCTTCTTCTCAGAAACACTCCTACTGCTGATTGTAAATTCAACATGTGTAAAGAAGTGACTAGATCTGTCATTTGTAGTAAATCACAACAAATAAAAATTTAAATTTATTATAGAACAAAACAAAACAAAAGAACATATTTACAGAACAAAATTTGCAAGAAAAGTATTGTCTTAAAAGGTTTTTTTGTAAGTCAGGTGAGCGATACAGGCTCTTAAGAGCCTCTAGTTGGTGTATTTATTCGTTCTTTCACCCATCAGTCCATCCAACCTCAGGTTTACCTTTGTGTTGAAGCTTTTTTTTAATGAAGATGTCTTCCCATCTTCATGAAACTTAGTACATAGTTACAACTGGCAAAATTATGTAGAGCTGTGCACCTTTGAGCAAACTTAAAATAAAAAGGGGGTATTTAACCTCAGGTATCTGTTGTAGCTTTAAAGCTTTTCTTCAATTAAGTTGACTTTGCATCTTTATGAAACTTTGTATACAGTTACAACATCATGAGGTCTCATTACCGGCAAATTAAGTAGGGCTGGCCTAATATTTCAGACTTAAGTGAAGTTATAAACAGTTTTTGTCTCGCCTGCGACGAAAGTCGCTGGAGGCGAGACATATGTATGGGAATCCGGCGGCGGCGGCGTAAACACTTGACATCTTGCTTCATATCTTTGTAAGCCCAAGCCCTAGGTCCATCAAATTTGGTCCAGAGGTAGCTTATGATGAGTACTTGCCAGTCAGTCACCTGTCACCTGACCTTGACCTCAATTTCACGGTCCAGCGACTACGTTAAAGTTTTAGGGTTACGACAGTTCCTCTGTAACTACGCATGGTAGGATGACAATATTTGGTGTATAGGTTGCTGATGACTAGTACATGACTGTCTGGTAGGTGTCACCTGACCTTGACCTCAATTTCACGGTCCAGAGACTACGTTAAAGTTTTTGGGTTACGACAGTTCCTCTGTAACTACGCATGGTAGGATGACAATATTTGGTGTATAGGTTGCTGATGACTAGTACATGACTGTCTGGTAGGTGTCACCTGACCTTGACCTCAATTTCACGGTCCAGCGACTACGTTAAAGTTTTAGGGTTACTACAGTTCCTCCGTAACTACGCATGGTAGGATGACAATATTTGGTGTATAGGTTGCTGATGACTAGTACATGACTGTCTGGTAGGTGTCACCTGACCTTGACCTCTATTTCACGGTCCAGCAACTACGTTAAAGTTTTTGGGTTACGACAGTTCCTCTGTAACTACGCATGGTAGGATGACAATATTTGGTGTATAGGTTGCTGATGACTAGTACATGACTGTCTGGTAGGTGTCACCTGACCTTGACCTCAATTTCACGGTCCAGCGACTACGTTAAAGTTTTTGGGTTACGACAGTTCCTCTGTAACTACACATGGTAGGATGACAATATTTGGTGTATAGGTTGCTGATGACTAGTACATGACTGTCTGGTAGGTGTCACCTGACCTTGACCTCAATTTCACGGTCCAGCGACTACGTTAAAGTTTTTGGGTTACGACAGTTCCTCTGTAACTACGCATGGTAGGATGACAATATTTGGTATATAGGTTGCTGATGAATAGTACATGACTGTCTGGTATGTTCCACCTGACCTTGACCTCAATTTCACGGTCCAGCAACTACGTTAAAGTTTTTGGGTTACAGCTGTTCCCCCTGTAACTATGCAGGGTATGGTGACAATATTTTGTATACAGGCCGCTGCTGATATTAAATGCTATTTACGTAATGCTTATGACGAAATTTATTTTCGTTACTGATGCGGAATACAGGCGAGACGTTTTTCTGTGTCCACACTTGTTGTTATTTATATGTGTGAAATGGGACATCAGTGACTAATTTCTTGTTATTGTCATGAATATTTCAGTAAATACTTAATAATTTTATCAATCAGTCAGAATTGATGTACAGCATAACTAGTGTAATCCAACACCCCCTTGGGACTTGTGAAAAATATCTGATTATACAATGTGATGGAATACTCTAGTTTTTTATTTGACAGCTGAAAATTTGATTTAGTGAACTATGCAATGTACATTTATGAATTGATAATCCATTTGAACGGCAGTTATTTAATTTTTCATACTAAGAATTGGATGTAAATCTAGTCTGATATTTGGCAGCATTTACTTCTCAGTTAATTGTCTCACTACATAAATTATCTGTCACTTTTTGAAATTTTTCTTTCTGTGAAAGTTTAGGAATTTTCTTGATATATTTAATCTTATATAACATATACATACAATATATATTTCTTTGATCCTGGCTGTTTTTACTGACAAGGTATCTGTTCAATTTTCATATTGTTGATTTTAGTCGCTGTTGATTTCTTCTTTTTTCAATACTTTAAAACTAGAAAATTGTATTCTGATAAATGTTTAGGAATAAAAAATAGAATACGAAGCGTACAATTCAATGTTTATTACTAGATAGCCAAACGCTAATTTCATGTAAGTCTTCACATTAATGAAGCCCACAAATACAAGTTGTATGTGTTGGAGTGTAAAATGGCTGTTTATATAACAATTTAACAACATTGTTAACAGGTTGACATGCTTGACAGACGTGATCGTTTGAACTCCTCGGATTATGAATGTTTTTATACCCCCGCTCGACAGAGTCTGGGGTATATAGTGGTCCTCATGTCCGTCCGTCCGTCCGTCTGTCCGTCCGTCCGTCCTTCCGTTCGTCCGTCCACATTTGGTTTCTGGATGATAATTCAAAAAGTTTACATCCGATTTGAATGAAACTTTGGGATATTGTTATATATCAGGTTGGTAAGAAGCCTATCGATTTTGGGGTAAATCCGTCAAATTTCAAGGTCACAGTCCACGAAAAACGTTAGAAATTTTAACAAAAAAGTTGTTTCCGGACAATAACTCAAAAAGTTTACATCCGAGTTGAATGAAACTTTGGGATATTGTCATATATCAGGTTGGTAAGAAGCCTATCGATTTTGGGGGAAATCCGTCAAATTTCAAGGTCGCAGTCCACGAAAAACGTTAGAAATTTTCACAAAAGCGGGGGTATCAGCTAGTGTCTAGTTTTTTTTATTATATAATTATCTAATTGGGACATCAAATTAATGTTGGATCACAGATACTACAGGTACCGGAAAACCCAGGATTTATTTGTATTGATGAGAAAAAGGAAAAATTTGGACCACAATATTTTGTTTGTTAGTGCTATATGTTAGAATAGTCAGGTGTATGATTAAGTAGGTTCCAATGTATTTCATTATAAATTTTAATTTTCAAAGAAAATCAAATTTTCAACAATTGAAAGTTTGTTCACAGCACCATTTTCTGAACCTCCATTTACCATTTTAAGACTAAAATTCTTTCTATGTAATAATCTTGTAATATATATTAATAGAGATATGTGCTGTATCCAAAATATCAAAGAAAGAAATAGGAAGAGTGTTCAAATTGATCTTGAAGAACCTGGAAACCAATGTAGAGTTAATAACTACAGGTGACTTTATGGTAAGATGTCCTTTAATTCTTGTAAAACAATCAAATTTTCTTATATTTAAACTTATGACAATTCAACATATTTTGTGTAAAATTGTTAAAACATTGTCTGTGACACCTTGCAAATGGCAGCTGATTGACACATAACTTCTGTTACAATTGGTATTTGTACCTACGTGTACTTCTAACCAGGTAATGATATAATAACGAACACAGCTTCGCTGCCAGCCAAGAGCGTTGAGCTCTACGGTAATTAGGTGTCATGTGGTCAAAATGAAATAACGGGATCAAAATCTGCTTAATTCTGATATTGATTTTTTTTCGTCCGGAAGTTGATATCATCAAAAACTGTAACAAAGTGAATGAAGAAGAGCACTAAAATTAATTTTAAAGAAAGACTTGAAAATAAAGTTGACATTGATAAAAAATAAATGTAATATTTAAAAATAACAACTACAAAAATTTCATACCATTTTTTTGCAATCACTATAAATCGATCTTTAAAAACTGACAATCAAATTACATTTCATGTGACAAAGAAAGATGTCACGTGACCACTGGAATTTAGAGGCACTTTTAGGGTGTTCGGAAGTAATGTCAATTATGAAATGCACATTATATATTGATAATAAAGGACTATATATTGTTTGTGCTTTCATTTTGGCAATGCCTGCTCCATATTACTTCTTAGGTTAATTTAACGCAACAAGGCTGATTGGTTCCCACTTGTAGGACTTGGTCGAAATATAATGTCATATCTTTTGGGGTCAGATTAGAATTCAAACAAGAACTTTATCACATGTTTTGTTGCAGTTTACAAATGACTGTTTAAAAGTTGTTCAGCTAATAAATAAGAAAACTCATTACACTTAACAATTACATGTATTTGACTTAAGTGACATTGCAAACAAAACATCTGTTGACCTTACATTATATTTAAGAAATAATTTATGGCTGTCCCAACTTTATGGATTTATTAAATATGGGTAGGCATTATATTCATGAATATTTTGCAACAAGCCTTAGAATTTGTTTTTTTAAATTATATTGTTGGTAGTGAATAATTTTGCATTGTAACATTTGTTTTTATTATGTATTTTAGTCACGTTTTTGTTCAAACCTTGGACTACCTACCTCTGTACAGAAAGCAGCTACACATATAGCACGGAAGGCAGTAGAATTGGATCTAGTAGCAGGGTAAGATTGAAATGTAATGTTCAGGTACAACATGTATATTGGAAACACAGACTATCATTGTTATGCCTTTAAAAAACAATTAATTGGCTGGCACTAGATCACTCGATGTTTTATATGAACTGTTTGTGATGTTTACAAAAATATTTGTTCTTTTTCCAGGCAGCATATGGCATGGCCATATAGCAGTATTACTTATATAAGAACAACTGTTACCATAGAATTAATGTGAACATGTAGATAACTACAGTCAACCCTCTTTACAACGACCATGTTAGTTTCCGGCCATTATTGACGTTAAACAGAATTTGCTGTTATAATGAATTTGTATTTTTGTACTTTGATTATCTCCCTTTTTTATTTGCGTCTATTGAAAATCGTTCAAGCCAAGCTTAAGAAATAAAAAATTAATAAAATGCTTGTTTTCTTGCCGATATTTAATTAAAAACCTTTTTTCTTCTTTTTTTTTTAACAAAATAAAGTTATGATTATTTACATTAGAACGATTTTCGGTAATTATCCTATTTCTGATGTGCCGCTTCAATCTTAACTCACTTGTAATTAAGCCAATAATTTTCTGAAATATTTGAAGATTTAAATATTAAATAGCCTTTGACACCTTTTTAATGAAGCCATATCCCTATCATCGATTAGTCACGCAAGGTTAATTACGCAATAGCAACAGGTGTTCACCTGTGCAATTAACCGTTAAAAAAGTAAATTCTCTGGACAAAGATAATCTTTCCCAGGTAAATCTTGATAATTTGTCGCTGTAACGAATTATTTTATGCTAGCTTTGGTATATTTGTTACCGACAGACGCAGTCGGAGTCGGAAACCGAATATGTCATTGTATCGAGCATACACAACACGTGGACACGTTTGTTCCCACTGAAATCCTGTCAGATGTCGAATATTCCATTAAATCGAATGTCGTTGTAACGAGGGTTCACTGTATTTGATAATTGTAAAGCAACTAACTTTTGTGACTCTCTGGATCATTGAAGGAAACTTTAATAAAAAAAATAGTTATTGGTACATTTCATTTTTAGCTAATTTGACATAAAGAGTTATTCCCCTTGAACTGTTTTTGTCTCGCCTGCGACGAAAGTCGCTGGAGGCGAGACATATGTATGGGAATCTGGCGGCGGCGGCGTAAACACTTGACATCTTGCTTCATATCTTTGTAAGCCCAAGCCCTAGGTCCATCAAATTTGGCCGAGAGGTAGCTTATGATGAGTACTTGCCAGTCAGTCACCTGTCACCTGACCTTGACCTCAATTTCACGGTCCAGCAACTACGTTAAAGTTTTTGGGTTACGACAGTTCCTCTGTAACTACGCATGGTAGGATGACAATATTTGGTGTATAGGTTGCTGATGACTAGTACATGACTGTCTGGTAGGTGTCACCTGACCTTGACCTCAATTTCACGGTCCAGCGACTACGTTAAAGTTTTGGGGTTACGACAGTTCCTCTGTAACTATGCATGGTAGGATGACAATATTAGGTGTATAGGTTGCTGATGACTAGTACATGACTGTCTGGTAGGTGTCACCTGACCTTGACCTCAATTTCACGGTCCAGCGACTACGTTAAAGTTTTGGGGTTACGACAGTTCCTCTGTAACTACGCATGGTAGGATGACAATATTGGTGTATAGGTTGCTGATGACTAGTACATGACTGTCTGGTAGGTGTCACCTGATCTTGACCTCAATTTCACGGTCCAGCGACTGCGTTAAAGTTTTTGGGTTACGATAGTTCCTCTGTAACTACGCATGGTAGGATGACAATATTTGGTATATAGGTTGCTGATTAATAGTACATGACTGTCTGGTAGGTTCCACCTGACCTTGACCTCAATTTCACGGTCCAGCGACTACGTTAAAGTTTTTGTATTAGGACAGTTCCTCTCTAACTATGCATAGTATGGTGACAATATTTGGTATACAGGCCGCTGCTCATAATTAATGCTATTAACGTAATGCTTATGACGAAATTTATTTTCGTTACTGATGCGGAATTCAGGAGAGACGTTTTTCTGTGTCCACACTTGTTAATATTAATTTTGATTAATTTTAAATATCTACTCCTCTAAAACCACTCAAAAGACTGCTTTGAAACACTGCACACATCTTCAGGATGTCCTCTACTAAAATTGCACAAATCATTGAATGCTGACCAACCAACATGGCTGCCTTGGCTAAAAATAGAATATGGGGGTTCAAGATATAGTTTATGGCTTATAGTTCAAAAAGTATAACATATACAGGAAATCTGAAGTGAACCTCCTACCTCAGATTAAAAAGCTCTACAAGACTCTTCATTGAGTTGAAGTTGTGTGATGATGCCTTATAAGAGTTATTGTCCCTTAATCATTTTTTTGTCATGTTTCCTCAATATCTTGAAAACTGTAAGAGCTAGAGAAAATCTTTTCCACACAAAATTATTCAGTTCATCAAGATTTGCAAAAATGATTTTTGGTGCATATGTATGACAACTCCTTATAAGGGCACTAATATATCTTATTTTATATAGAAATAATACATTGGGGGCACTAATATATCTGATTTGAACATGCCCTTTGTACGCACATTTTGAAATATTGTAAATTAAAGGCCAATCTGTTCTGTTCATCTTTTTTGAAGCAAAATGTAGAAAATCCACCCTTGAGTAAGATTTCTCTTTTCTTGTTTTAGATTCTGTTAATGTCCAGTGCTGCAGGTTACAATTAACGACAGGAATATTTTTTTTTAGGTGTTGACTTAATGTTATCCCAACACATAGCTTCGGCTTTCTACGTATAATGCCCCTTTCTTCAATTTTTCCAGCAGGATCATACAATGATAGCTATATATAGTGGCAGTTTTTTTGTGGAATAATTCGAAGAATCTGTGACCTTCAGCAAGGAAAACTGGCATTGGCAATCAGTGATGTGTGTATTTGACTAACTACCTGGACCACTTACCCACCGCACTAAGCTTTGATGTTTTAACTTTCTTCTTCTTAATCTTTTTTGTATATGTTGATCTTTTGTTCTACTTTTCAGACGAAGCCCAATCTCAGTTGCAGCTGCAGCTATTTATATGGCATCTCAAGCTTCAGCAGACAAAAAGAATCAAAAAGGTAAGTTTGAAGACAGTCAAATTGTCCTTCAACTTAATAGAAACACAATCCTAAGTAGTAGAGAGAGATGTTTGTAACAGAAAAACATATACCGTACATACTCGCAAATAAGTCGGGAAATTGGGAGTTAAAATTTGGTTTTAGAGAAGGGTTCCGACTTTTAAGCGAGTCATACCACAAGAGTAAAGAATTCCGGTCGAAGTTTGAAGGCCGTACATAGATCGCCAACCATAAAGACGAAAATATACAGAAACGTGATTAGTTATGCTAAATAAAGTATGTTTAAGACATTATTAAAGATTGTTGTCTCGCCTGGGACGAAAGTCGCTGGAGGCGAGACATATGTATGGGAATCCGGCGGCGGCGGCGTAAACACTTGACATCTTGCTTCATATCTTTGTAAGCCCAAGCCCTAGGTCCATCAAATTTGGTCCAGAGGTAGCTTATGATGAGTACTTGCCAGTCAGTCACCTGTCACCTGACCTTGACCTCAATTTCACGGTCCAGTGACTACGTTAAAGTTTTTGGGTTACGACAGTTCCTCTGTAACTATGCATGGTAGGATGACAATATTTGGTGTATAGGTTGCTGATGACTAGTACATGACTGTCTGGTAGGTGTCACCTGACCTTGACCTCAATTTCACGGTCCAGCGACTACGTTAAAGTTTTTGGGTTACGACAGTTCCTCTGTAACTACGCATGGTAGGATGACAATATTTGGTGTATAGGTTGCTGATGACTAGTACATGACTGTCTGGTAGGTGTCACCTGACCTTGACCTCAATTTCACGGTCCAGCGACTACGTTAAAGTTTTTGGGTTACGACAGTTCCTCTGTAACTACGCATGGTAGGATGACAATATTTGGTGTATAGGTTGCTGATGACTAGTACATGACTGTCTGTAGGTGTCACCTGACCTTGACCTCAATTTCACGGTCCAGCGACTACGTTAAAGTTTTGGGGTTACGACAGTTCCTCTGTAACTACGCATGGTAGGATGACAATATTTGGTGTATAGGTTGCTGATGACTAGTACATGACTGTCTGGTAGGTGTCACCTGATCTTGACCTCAATTTCACGGTCCAGCGACTACGTTAAAGTTTTTGGGTTACGATAGTTCCTCTGTAACTACGCATGGTAGGATGACAATATTTGGTATATAGGTTGCTGATTAATAGTACATGACTGTCTGGTAGGTTCCACCTGACCTTGACCTCAATTTCACGGTCCAGCGACTACGTTTAAGTTTTTGTATTAGGACAGTTCCTCTGTAACTATGCATAGTATGGTGACAATATTTGGTATACAGGCCGCTGCTCATAATTAATGCTATTAACGTAATGCTTATGACGAAATTTATTTTCGTTACTGATGCGGAATTCAGGCGAGACGTTTTTCTGTGTCCACACTTGTTTTTACTTGTGTATTGTTTATTTTATCCAGTTTCCATTTTTCCATTCGTATTTACCACTGTTTACACAAGTATCGATTTATTTTGTATGTATTGCACAATACATCCGGTGATGTCATGATACAACTAAAAACCGGAAATTTAGATAAACTAACTAATACATATATGCTACAGAATTCGTTTTTTTCATCAATTATTATTTTAATTTACAAACCATATTCCTTTATATTTTGTATTTTAGCATTCATTTATTTTAAAAACTCTGCTTTAACTATTAAATAATTATGAAAATGAATATTTGTATAAATACTTGTGTTTGTCTTTTTTATGGTTTTTAGTCATAGCAAATTCAGGGAGATAATTACGTTTACATTTTCAAAACACGTGTACACTAATGTCAACAAACCACTTAAGATAAATGACAAGCAATATTTAACTCATAAAACACGAGAAACAAATAATAAACAAGAAGTTTTACTCATATAATGATTTTTATTCATAAATTTGGAATTTTTATTTGATTCTGACCTCATGTCAACATGTCTGTCTTCCGACCGACTTATACGAGGGTCAACAGCAAAATACCAAATTTTAAGGCCCAAAAAGACCCCCCCGACTTATATGCAGACCGAATTTTAAGCGAGCATCTACAGTACTTGTCTGAAACAATATTCAGTTATTGACTGGGTTAACAAACAAAATAGTGCCCTTTAATAGATTTGTTCTTTACCTTAATTAATTGCTAATTGGGGTTCTTACCATGTATTCTTGCAAACTACTCCAAATATAAACTAAACATCACAACACTAATGTAGCTGAAGGTGATACTTTGATATACAAGTCTTGTAATATTTTAGAGATCGGTGACATTGCTGGTGTGGCTGAAGTGACCATTAGACAATCCTACAAGTTGATGTATCCCAAAGCATTACACTTGTTTCCAGCGGATTATAAATTCTACACACCAATAGAACAACTTCCCAGTCAATAAAGTTGATAAGTGTGGTTGTATGTGGTGATAATGGAAAGCCCTGTTGTACAGGAGGAAGAAGTCTTAGGCACGGCACAATTATTTCTGTAGAGGGATCATCTAAGAATTTGAAAGTTAGTTATCAAGATCTTTCATGATCTTTTAAATTAATGACATTTAATGAGATAATGAGAGAGACATTGTTTCTGAAACATCAGTTTCATATTTGTTTTGTATAACTGTGCATGACTCTTTTTTTTCATACTGTTTGTATTTTTTTTAAACATAATGTTATGACAGTCCTTTCCCTCATTGAACACTATTGTTATTAGCAGCATGGCAACAAAGTTGCTCTCGGCTAAAGCTGTATTACAATCTAATTTAATATAATTTTAATATATTTTAATTTTACACTTGTTTCCCCCTTTTTCTATTTTACCTTTATGTTCTTATGTAACCCTGTAATAGGTTATGTTTGGGTCACTTTTATTTCTGAATAAATTAAAATGCAAATTGAATAATGAGACTTTAAAGAACCAATTAGATTGAAGCTTTAAATGGTCTGATTTGTAGTGTTTAGATCACAAAATAGGAAAATTTGCTTTTAATAAAAAATAACTTTATATTCTCACACTTCAAAATGTGACTTTACTATGAATAAAGGAAAATCCTACATAACACATACATGTATATGTATTAAACACGCAAGACTTGGTGTAATCAGTCTTTTTAATTCACTGTGCATCCTGTAATATAAAAGTAGAATTCCGTGGTCATGCAGTCAATTGAACCTTAAGGGTTATAACTTTTTCTTAAGTTTCCGAATAATTAATTTGTAAGGAAATCCCATTTCAAATAGTTATCATCACACAATATCCTCATTGGGACCATTTTAACCTAAAGATGTACAAATTGAAACAATGAATCATTTTGACTGTTTATGTTAACATTTAAAATGTGCTCGGCCTGCTCCAGATGTGCAAAAGAAATTTTGAACAAAAAGTAGAAAATAAGGGTACACTCCCCTTGTTGTTTGACTACTTCCTGGGATTATTTTGTATGTTTGTAAAGGCACATCAGGTAAAGTAACTAGAACATGCACTTTACATAGTTATGTTATCTTACATACTTTAAAATAGCATAATTTGTGAGAAAACTATTTAATTTTAATAAGATTGGCTTAATATCTGCAGATATTTATGTATGTTTAAAATAACCTTACAAGAATTTATGTTAAAATCTCCTTTTGTTATTAAGAACTTTTTCAAGTTTATGTGGTTTTCACATGTGAACTTTTTTTATTCTTTTCATGAACTTGACCAAAATGATAATTTTTGGTATATATGAACAGATTTTCAGTGAAACTTATTTTGTATTAAGAATCAAGAATGATAATAATTATGTAAGTTTGAGGACCTTAAAGTTTTGTTTAAGTCATGGGTTGCTGAAGTTGCCCTAATTATGAATTTGCTTTATATTGAACCTGAACTTAGGGGGATAGCTGAGTGGTTTAGGTAGTTAGCCATCTACTACTGATCATGTGATCTGTCAACAGTAAGGTTGCAGGTTCAGGTCTTACTGCAGGCAGGGTGTGCTTGACTCCAATCTACATTGACAAGGATTGTTTGTTTTTCTACGGAATGTCTGGGTTTCTTGTGGGTTCTTCAGCTTTCCACCAATAATAAAACATGGATGCCTTGATATAGCAAAAAATGTGATAAAAGTGGCATTTTAAAACATTCAAACAAACAACAAAAATTGTATGGGAATATTTGTTAAGATTTTCATCAAGTTTTTATTTCTATTGGAGAGATACATGTGTTTACACACATTGATTTGGTAAATATGCCTTGATATAAAATTCAATACAATGCAGGTTAATTTTCTTTCAAGTTAGATTCTCAAATGGAGGCTTAACAGAAGCATTTCATTTGTTTCTTATAAGTTCAATGTGTTGCATTGTGTGAACAGGTCAGATAAAAACTAACACATGACCATCTACATGTCGTTGATTTGTTCTAACGTAAATTTACTTTTAAGGTTCACATCTTTTCAATGCACATGTAGTAACTAGGACCATTATGTCCTACCAGTAGAGATACAACTATAATTGTAGGCATGTCAGTACAATAAAGATACAGGTTAAATAATACTTCATTAAAGAAGTTCCAGCATTAGAAAATGAACATTAGATTTGCTTAAACTACAAATGACCATGTTGCAATTGAATCTCCCAACATATACTTGATGTTTTAATTGACCCTTTATGACCCAGTTTCGTCTGTATGGTATGTTTATAAGTCTCATACCAGATTCACTGAAGGGGACTATAGGTTTGCACTCAGTCCGTCAGTCCATCTGTCTGTCACACACATTTTACACTTTTATTAACTATTGCACATATTTGGTATGTAAGTCAACCATGATAAATTGCAGATCAAATTTGAATATCATTTTGGTCTAATGATTTTTTTTTTCAAAATTGTGACCCATGGACTCTTATTTGCTTGTTAAGGACCAAATATTACCATCCACACTTGATTTAGTAAAATTAAAATTTTATTTTTCAGAAGTATTTGCAGATTGAACTTGATTATAATTTTAGTACTGGTAATTATCTGCCAAATCTTATCCATCTTTTTTGTTCTTTCAATCCAAAAAGTTTAATAATGCAGTCTTTATTGGGAATTGTATTTTACGGTTATTAGCAAATCATGCTTGATACATTAAATAACCTTATCATTATTAACTTCTTATATTTGAAGTTGTTTTACATGTTACATTATCCATACAAATTAGTTTACTCAGTCTATTTTTGAAATTGTATATTTGTGGTTTAGGTAACTCAGAGCATCATCATTACCAGTTTTCCTTTTTTTTACAATATTTATAGTGGTAATACTTGTTTAAAACATATACGGCCAGTGATACATACATTATTGCTACTTTATTTATGATACAACAAATCTTATGCTTTAATAAAGCAGATATTTGTTTGGTATTTTACTGGATTTTTGTGCTTATTTGATTAAAGACTTCATTGTTTGGACTAGTCTGGTCCATTGGATGTCTAAGATTTAGTCTTAGTTCGGTCAGAGTATGGGTGTCTCTATACTATACCATGAACTTCATTGCTTGGACCAGTCTGGTCCATTGGATGTCTTAGATTTCATTTAGTCTTAGTTCGGTCAGAGTATGGGTGTCTCTGTACTATGCCACCTTTTTTTAATAATTCACATTTGTTGCTTTTATTATACCCCTGCTTCAAAAGTAGTGGAAGGTATGTAGTGATGGAGGTGTTTGGAGGTGTCCATCCGTCCATTACACTTTTGGGTAACCATTTCTTATCCACCACTGGCTGGATTTGATGAAACGTTCACAGAATCTTTGTTACATATTGCCCTTGTGACCTGATATTTAATATTTTGATCGTAATAATGTGAACCGATATTTAACATTTTGATTGGAATTATATTTGGGGTTTCCCATAGAAAAACATAGACTTATCATTGACATAAGTTGGTACCCATCTATTATCCACAACTCCACCTGTACCACTCAATAGAATTTATTAAACTTTTACATAGTCTTTGACACATGGTGCCATTGTGCACCTGATATTTAATATTTTGATGGGAATGATAATTGGTTTTTTTCTTCAGTACAAAAACATGGACTTTTGCTATTCTTTGAGAGGAGAACCCACCCTTCATCCTCAACTCCACCTACACCACTGAATGGAATTTAATGAAACAACAGAATCTCTGTCACATAGTGCTATTGTGAACCATACATTTAACTTTTTTGTCGGAATTATTGTTGGGGTTCCCATAGACAAAAAAACGGACTTGGCCATTCTTTTACACATAGGAGTACTTATTTTGTGAAATTACTCTACTATTTTCAGCCAAGATCTTTGAAATTTCACAGATTGATTGTTTATGTTTTTAAGATTTTAACCTCCTATTATGGAATTGTTTGGAAGTTTTTAACACATTTTTCAGATTTGAGAAGTTCATAATTTTTCAGAAAATGTACAGAAGACATGTAAATCATCTTCTGCCAGCATTGCTCACAGTTTTTCTAGTTTCTGGTAATTTTCTATTCTCTACCAATTACACTGACAGAAAGCAGAAGAAGAGCTATTGATTGCAGCTTTAAACTTACCATATTCAAATTTTATATATCAATCCTTCATCGACGATCATACTTATGTAACATAGATTACGAGTCATTAAGTTGTAACTAGGGACCTGTTGGCCTTATTGAAGGACCGTATACATTCCTTGTCTTATTACATAATTCCACAAGTGTGAAAAGCAATTAACTAATAAACAAAGATGTAAAAGTGACAAGGAATGAACGTACAGGGGATTTCATTACAAATATTTCTACCTCGAGGCTAAGTTGAAAGAAAAAAAACTGGTTTCTGTATTTGACCGTGCAAGACTGGACTGTTTGACCAAATCGTATTGGTGTAAACGTCGGTCAAATATGCACGCTTTTAAAAGCAGTGGACCCATTTACCTAAATATTTGCTTGGTTATGTTATCAAATACTAGAAACCAATAAGCTGATTTGATTTCGAGACATTTATTCCATGGTAAAGTGCCTCGGTCGCCGAGTGGTTAAGGTAGTTCATCTACTATTGATCACATGATCTGTATACACTGAGAATGCGAGTTCGAGTCACACTGCGGGCAGAGTGCGCTCAACTGCTATCTTAAGTGCTTAAGTGACAAAGATTGACAGTTTTCCTACCAAACGAAGTGGGTTTCTCCGGGTACGCCAACTTCCTCCCCCCAATAAAAGCTGAACGCAATGAAAAAGCCGAAAAATTGCTGAAAATAAAAATACAATTAAAAAAAAAAACAATTAAAAGTTAATTTCTTTATTTAATTGTTCCTGTTACACCCTGCCCCCCCCCCCCCCCCCCCCAAAAACAAAAACATCATTTAAAAGAACAATCGCAGGACCACTAATACTGTGTTGTCAGATGCCAACACAAAAATCGACATAAATACTCATGGATAGTATTCCATTTTTATATCTAAAAATTTAATTTCGTTGAAAAGGTACAAAGTTGACATTTTTCGAGGGAAGGGGGCGTTTGTTAAAATAGCCGTCTTTACACACTGACGGCTTTAACATAAAAAATGCTCCGGATGCAATAGTGTCAGTGTACCAAGTCCATTGAAATCGCTCTAGCCACACCGAAGATCCGAGAAATGTACCTTTATTTTCAACGGTGGCCGTCTTGAAAATTTTTAAAGTTTCGTGGTGATCAGGCATCGCTTCTCGAAGGAAGCGAGCTGACATAATTAACGGGGAAAGAAACAAGAAGCAAAAATACAGAAAAATTAACGTTGTTTTGGGCGACTTAATACCAAACCGCACAATAACTATAAGTGGTTTAAACTTTGTTCGGTTTAATTTCGGTAGCTATATCCAAAGGTAGTCATAATCTTGGCAAGAAGACGGAAAGTTTTACGACAAACGGAGCAAATCAATGGTCATTTGTGACACTGATATTCCGTATTGGTCAACTTAATCATGATGACGAACGTAAATTTTCTACGTAATAAATTTAATCTTGCCTTCGTGACACCTTTTCTGTCGGTAGACATCCCCTATCAAAGAAAACTGGATAGGAATTACAGACTGGAGTACATGATCAATCGACCTTCATTGTCTTTTTCTAGATCTAGGTCAATGTATGAGGCAGACCTGGCTGTCTCCATGGTGTCCCTAATTTCAAGTGAAGTGGGATAGATGCGACTGTAGCAATCAAATGTTTGAATTATCAAGCGTGTCATCAATATAACGAAAGAGGAAGTTAAAAAAGAGAGCTAACATTTTGTCCTTGCTTTAAAAAGAACTCGTGTAACAGCCGTCTCATGTGTATCAAGGTGCAAGTAAGCAAAACTTTAGGGGGAGCACATTTGGTACCAATAGGAATGGCGACGGTCTGATGAAAAACCAGTCAACAAAAATGGTATTAATTAGGAGGACAATTATAAAAGAATTTTTTTGTAGATTCAGAGTGGTTCTTTGTGATATATGATTTATCTCAACGTAAAACCAGATATTGTATATAGGTATGCCATTCGTATTAATGAAGAAAAGTTTATTAAATTCTTTAATTTTTTGGCTTATTATATGTATACAGAGTTGAAAAGTAAAATGTTCTAACGCAATTACTAGTATTTGAAAAGAGTGACCGTTGTAGCGTAAAAAATGCAAGTTCCGTAAAAAATGCAAGCGCGCATGTGCAAAATCACATATCGCTTCCGGTGTAAAAAATGCAAGTTTAATAACTTCCGGTTCGCTTTGGCCTTTCCTATTCTGGTACCCTGACGATGATATCCTCATGAGCCTAAGCGGCCTTCGGATATAACGTCAGGTCAGGAGCATTGGATTTCAACGGTGACAGCGTTGAAATTTGACGTTCGGGTATTCTCTAGACTGACCATTTAGTATTATAGATAAGTTCAAGTAGAACGAACGTATTATGACGTCATTCTCTTTGTGACGTTCAATGTTTACATTTCTCAGCTAAGTTTACATTATGATTTCATAATTTAAACGTAAAGGTAAAATATAATTTATATTTAAATTTTATAAAGAAAAGGTAATCCTAGATTTAAAAAAAGATTGGCATGTGCATGTGATATTAAATGGCGTCATATAATCAACCAATGAAAATGCTTATATCGGAGGTCCTGACCTGGTGTTATATTTGAAGTGAAGCTTGCGTCAATGAAAAATATTGCACCAGGAGACCAGGTTATGGCCTTTCCATGTTCATAATTTGTTTAGAAATATTGTCATTGATGAACTCATTCCTTTTAAGGTGTAATAACTCCATGGCTAACGAATGTTATCAATTTATGATACAAGAAGTGACGATAAATAATTTAACACAATTAATTCGTTGAAGCTCTTAACTTCGTTGATTTCACAGTTCGTGGACGGCTTTGATATGATACATAAACGATAATTTGATTTTATATTTAAAATGCTATTGATTCTTTTCTGGGAAGTCATTTATTGCCGTTTATTTTAAATATAAGAAACCTTTTCTTTCAATATTTTTACTCCCAGTTTCTAATAGTTGATTAAGGATTACATAAATCTTATAATTGCATATATACAGTTTATATTTCCAAGTGAACCGTTTCAAACTTTTACATTAATGAAACAAATGCAATTCAATGTATTATTCAAAATTCATTTTAAAATAAAAACTTTTAAAATTTTGAACCCGCATAACAGAAAGATTAAAATATTTACTTCAGGCTGGTCTGCAATAAAAACTTGCACATGTATGGCTGTTTTGAACTAATTTCTGATATAAATTTGCAATCAAAACTTAACTTCTGTTACTTATCTTGAATAAAAATCTTTAGTTATATTTGCTAGTACTATATAGAGAAAGTAATTTATGTTTTTATCCAGTTTTTATGAAATATTGTATAATATAGGTAAAAACTTGCATTTTTATGGCTGTCTTGAATTAGTTTCTGATATAAATTGGTAGAGTTTGCAATCAAAACTTGACTTCTGTTACTTATCTTGAATAAAAATCTTTAGTTATATTTGCTAGTACTATATACAGTAGGTAATTTATGTTTTTATCCAATATTTATGAAATATGGTTTAATAAAGTTAAAAACTTGCATTTTTTACAACTGTCTTGAACTAGTTTCTGATATAAATTGGAAGAGTTTGCAATAAAAACTCAATTTCTGCTACTTATCTTGAATAAAAATCTTTAGTTATATTTGCTAGTACTATATAGACTAAGTAATTTATGTTTTTATCAAGTTTTTATGAAATATGGTTTAATATAGGTAAAAACTTGCATTTTTTTTGGCTGTCTTGAACTAGTTTCTGATATAAATTGGTAGAGTTTTCAATCAAAACTTGACTTCTGTTACTTATCTTGAATAAAAATCTTTAGTTATATTTGCGAGTACTATATACAGTAGGTAATTTATGTTTGTATCAAATTTTTATAAAATATGGTTTAATATAGGTAAAAACTTGCATTTTTTACAACTGTCTTGAACTAGTTTCTGATATAAATTGGAAGAGTTTGCAATAAAAACTCAATTTCTGCTACTTATCTTGAATAAAAATCTTTAGTTATATTTGCTAGTACTATATAGACTAAGTAATTTATGTTTTTATCAAGTTTTTATGAAATATGGTTTAATATAGGTAAAAACTTGCATTTTTTATGGCTGTCATGAATTAATTTCAGATATAAATTGGAGGAATTTATAACAAAAAAATCACCTATTGTTATTAATTTTGAATTACAAAAATTAGTTATATCTGCTAGTACTATATATAGAGGA
Source organism: Limnoperna fortunei (assembly GCA_944474755.1). Lineage (NCBI taxonomy): Eukaryota > Metazoa > Mollusca > Bivalvia > Mytilida > Modiolidae > Limnoperna > Limnoperna fortunei. The sequence continues at coordinate 18,669,766 of OX104114.1, read as the reverse complement.
GTGAGGTTATGATTTTTTACCAGTTTTTATAAAATATGGCTTAACATATTTTTAAACTTGCATTTTTTATGGCTGTATAGAACAATTAAAGCTTTGCATCCTGTGGGCACAATTATTGTTAATTATATGAATGTTCCAATTAGATAACATTTTTGACACATATATTACCTTTTTATACCTATTTAATGGTAATGACTTGACCTATCAAGTATCATTAATGTCCTCACATTTGCCCATTTTTTTCCTTTTGTTTTATCTGTGCAAAATATATGCAATTTGTGAGATTTTGATCGATATATCGTTAATGATTATAACTTATAACCCATGACTTCAGTATTAATTTACTCAACAAAGAAACAAATATTCGTGCATTTACTATTTTGATTGTCAAGATTTATTGACATTTAGGTGCGACTTGCAATTTTTACAGACTTGCGATTTTTACAACAGTCAGCGTAAAAAACACAAGTTATATCCGGAAACCGGAAGCGGAACTTGCATTTTTTACGGACTTGCAGATTTTACGCTACACCGTAACTGCATGTTCTCTGAAAGATTTATAATCGTTTAGTGTTCACATCTGATTAACGCAACCTCTTTAGTAGCAAGTTTCACGGGATCTGAAGCCCGCTTATATTTGCGAACAAAACGATTATGGTGTAAATGCCAGAAAATAAAACCTTTACTGATATACGTCATATATTTAATTTAACTCAGCTGATATGCAAACCTTCTTGCTTTATAAAAAGGTATACACCTTTACTTGTTGCAATAATGCTCACACAAACATAAATTTATTTTAACATATGGAATGGCATAAACATAATCGTCCTAAATTTCGGTCACATTAAAAGTCAATGTAGCAATAAATCTTAAATCGTTCTTAAAAGAGTTGAACAATATTGACGTAAGACCTCATGATTGAATATTAATTACGACATAAGTCTAAAGACGTATCATACATGTATTGGACTCCAAAATTAAAAAAAAATATATCCTTACAAGGAAAGATACATAGCCGACTCATCTACATGTTCTACCAAAGAGTTGTCAAAACGGTTCACTAAGGTATTGTCTGCAGTTTAAGAGAAGGATGGCAACAATGCTGTGAACTGTTTTTCTCGAAATATTAATCATATGTGGATTCTTAAAAAATTCAAAAGATCTTTCGGAAAATTTCATCTGTTAAAACCTTTGATTATTTAACAAACAGCTTCATCTACACTAATGCCGTTATATTGGTTACCTGTTTTTTTTATATTTGTACTGGGCAGAGAGTAGTTCTCGCTATTTAAATGACGGATACAATTTTCGCCATTTCACACATTGTGTCGTTAAATTCCAATTAAAATCGACCGCAAAGGCTACATATGATAGATTTCACTATTTTCCAACCAAAACATTTTACGCTTGTCATTTTTAAAATGCAAATTTTAGGAATGGTAAAAAATTACTTTCCGGCGAGATCTACTACGTGACCAGTATTTTTTTATTTGTTGGTGTATACTATATTTATATTTTATTAAGCGCTTCCCACATCAAACCTGCTTGTTTTTGATCATATTTAAGGCAAGACGATTCTTTGACGAGAAAAGGCCCAAATAAGGGAATTACGATAAAGTTCGATGATCTGAAAAATACTTTGTATCGAAAAGTTCATGATGTAGCTCGTAAAATATGTTAAGGTTAGATATAAGTTTACTTTGAGCAAGAACTTTGCCCAAGTAGTAACAGCAAAATTTCTAACCAAAAATACGTCTGTGTAATTGGGGATGTTCCAGAGTAGCATATAAATGTAGGTATGTAGACCTTATAGGCTCCTTCTAACATTAAGACTTTCCCCTCCGTTGACGATAGATCCAACTCCCAAGGGCTACTTACAACACTAAGACTTTTCCCTTCTGTTGATGATGGATCTATTCACTATTCTGAATTACCTGCCCTTGTTAAGACTTCTTTTATTTGTCATCGGAGAGTACGACATAATCATAATGTCAACTGCTGTTTTTATCATAATTAGTAATGTTAAATAATCTAATGGCCACATCTTAAATTCAACTCTAGAACTTTGGTCTTACAAAAAACTGTTCAGCTTCTATTTTTTTAACATTATGGGAAAAAAGCTAAGGTAGTGCATCTGCGAAAGTTGCTGCATGCCTGTTTTGTCTTGCAGCAAGTGCATGACAAATGTATCAAGATCGCACCGCCTGTAAAAGTCTACCTTTTACACATTTAATTTTGCTATTCTTTCATGAAGTTTGCGAGATCTGACACCTCATAAATTCTAAATGGGTTAGGATCGACTAGTTCACTAGCTGTTCTCGTTAGGGGAGATAAACATAATATCAGATCAGAGGTTATGATCTTAATTTTCCTATCTTAATCCTGTTGCAGTACTGCTACTATTCCTATGTCTGTATTCAGAATAAAATGCTAATAAGGATTAGTAAAATGTCATCAAAGATACCAAGGTTAAGAAAATTTTCTACGACATACGCGCATTTCGATGATGATCAGTGGCGCTCAAACCTAAACAGTTTGAGAAATCCATATCCATATAATTTGGATGTTGTAGATCTTTTATTACCAAAATTTCAAAACATTTTACCAAATCCGGCTACAGCTATATACACCTTAAAAATAGAAAAACTTAGAATAATTTTCGAAATTTTAGGGCAGTAAATTTAGACAATGACTATATCACAGAACGAATCACTGATATTCTTGTCATCACCGAAGTGTGACTACTGGGCTGGGGACTAACAGTCCACCTGCAGAGGCATCCACCCAGTGGTTGTAAATAAAATGTCATCAAAGATACCAAGCTAGAGAATTTACTACGGCAGACGCGCTAGCAGATCTTCTAGGAACTCATCCTTATAGAGTACACAAACATGTTGCCGAGGCGAGGAGAACAATCAGTACCTATTAGAATTCCAACAGTCGCTTGAAAGACATGTTCTCCCCTTAACATGACAAATATGTTGTCAATCATTGATTTGACAGATTTTATCCTCAGTTTATGGTGTAGAAAAATCAGAGATGTTAATGCGGTTACATTGGGGAAGGGATCCCGATCTTAAGTGGTATATCAGGTCTTTTGAATTGTTCAGTATCTACATTTCATTAATGCCACTCATGGCGTAGCAATTGTCACTGTTAATAGACAAAAACGATAATCATGGAATAGATGTCTCCTTGTTGACCGGATAGTGAGATGCGTAAAACATACATGTACTTGCATAATTAATTGTCCTGTCTTTTTTTGGATGGATCTTTTTAAGTACACGTGTTTATTATGTTAAGAAAAAAATGTCTTGGGGCAAATCAGTGTCGTTCTTACAAATGAGTTGCAACGGAAACATTCATTTTATCAAGCTCGGACTGAAAATAATTAATCTTCATCTGGGCGAGTATATTATAGATGTAATAGGTTTGGCAGTAATTTAATAATGGGACAAATTGGGGAAAATAGTTTGTAAATTTACCAAAATATATTGGTTTTTGTGTTGTAAGCCACTTTCAGAGATTTTTAGCTTTATCATATATTGGCTGGAGGAAGTCACATTACTCCGTTTAAACCACGACTAGTTTTTTTATCAATAAAGAGGTCTCAATAAAACCTGGAGTCATAAACATCATCATCAAGTGTCGGACAACATGATGCCTGCAGTTGAGGGTGGTATACTAGATTACCACACGAAAGAACAATACCGACTGAAACGGATCGAGGCGGTATTCTTTTCTGAGTATGGTGATCTTGTTGTATACTAGGCTACACGTGTTATACTAAATACTATATAAAACTACATGTCATCATTCCTATAGTCAAGTGCAATTATCTGAAAATTTAACCAGTAACACTGTAAATATGTAACACATTAATAACATTTTAACAAAATAACACAAATCACTCTTAATTCTCAATTAGCTCAATTTCGGAGAAAAAGTTTAAACCCTTCTAAAACCACTTTCTTCAACAAAAATGAGAGAATTGCTTGCTCCCTCTCTGCACAATTCTAACAAGCCCTTACTCGCCTACGACATTTTTTAATGTTTACAATTGTCTGATAAAATTTCTGCCGGGTCGACGAAAACTAACTCAAAATGTGCCTGCTCAACGGAAAGGAAGGATCCATTTTCGGTCGGATCACGCGGTATTCTGAGACGGTGATTTAAACTTTACAGATTAAATTTGGGATTACACTGGAATAATATACTCATTTTAACCAATGAAATGTCTCGAAAATGTGTATAAGACATAATAATACTTACTACATGTGCCGCTACTACGGAGAACCTTGATATGTTTGTGCAATTGTTTAAGAACAAATTTAACAATACTTTGTGGCATTTATGTTTTTGTAACGAAATCTTCATTTTGTCCGTTATTTGCAAGTAATTGTAATAAGGTCGGGTAGCATCTTTAAAATAAGTCATATCTTAATCAAGGCTTATATTAATAGCATTCACAATTCTCCATATATCTAATACACTTTACAAGTTTGTTATGCTGCGTTGTCTGTATTCAGCAACGTTCAGTTTGTGTTAAGCTTAACCTTGACCTTTACCAGAAGTCGTGACACTACTGACACTATTAACCCTCTATTGATCCCCAGTGCAGCCCAATGTTTTATTGTCACTTGTCAACCTTTTTATTATGTTTAATGAATAACCAAAATATTTCAGAATAAATCACATCTTCTGTATAGGTCAACCGGGAAACATGTATATTCATTCTGTGGTAAGTAAAATGTTCGAAATATTTCAGGAGAAAATGGAGATTTCTTGTTAGAATTTTAATCTTAAAACTATATGTTTATGTATTATTACGCTACGTCCAATAAAGATTTGGATTTGTTTTATTTCCTTTAGTTTAGTGGAAATATCATGGTATAGATTACGTTTTTCCTATTTCAGTTGAATAGGAAAAATGGATTTCACGTTGCTTTATTCATAATTCCAAGTCCAATTTAAACTGAAAATGACACTGTCGTTGTAGTACAACCAAATGAACTGATTTTTATTTGTTATAAGGAAAATAAAATAATTTTTTTGAAATCAGTCTTAAAACAAACAGCGATCAGTATATTGTGTTCGGAATCGACCAAATATTTACTGATCCCGTAAATGTGGCTGTTCCATCATTCTGACGCGTTCTGGAATTGAACCTAAGATCCCCTATAGTATACCACGGTACTCCAGTCACGTTAACCTTGTTTAATTGTTTAACATTACTCTCCAATTTAACAAATGATTCTTTAAAACAAACTGTACGAATAATATCATTGAGATATAATTTAGTTATGTGTACATCGGATAATATGTGCATCAATTAGAAAATATATAGTTCAAATCTCTTAAGCTTGTTTTTAATTCAACGTACTTGTACCAGACATATTACATTTATTATCGTTTTATATACAACGCAAAAACTATAACATAGGCATTCGAAACGTTGAATTTTATATGGCAAAATTAATTCATCGGTGAACTGGTTTTAGAGGCGTCACTGGGTGTAATCTCATGATGCTGTAAAAAGGAACAAATATAAATTATCGCTATTTTGCAGTATTTTCCTTTGATCTTTGTGTGCGATATTATTCCATCTCACTCTACTAGCGTGAGATAGGCCCATCTCAGCTCGCTGTCAAGACGTCGTTAAGTAAACACTATGACGTCACAATGTTAAAAAACAGCGATAAACAGATTATTTACGTTTTATGAAACTCGATTGCATTTTCTCGTCATCTCATCTCAGGGCTGCCGCCCTTCGATGAGATATGGACGAGAAAACGCATCTCGTTTCAAAAAACGTAAATAACCTATAAATATTCCTTTCTTTAAGCATCCTCCCAAGTCAGGGGTTCAGAGTCCGCGTTCGCTACACCATCACAAAAGTCAAGGGTTAGGAGTCCGCGTTCGCTACACCGTGTGATGGTGTAGCGAACGCGGACTCCGAACCCTTGACTTGGGAGGATGTTCTTTGAGCAACAACTTTAAAATTGAAGTAAATGACATCTGGTAGTGTTGGACTTTGATCAAGATAAATAAGTGGTCTAATTAGAAATCACAGTTACCACACTAGGGTTATAAGATCGGAGCTCCACTTGGGACAGAGAATGCTCTATCTTCGGACAGAATTTGTTTCATATATTAGTAAGACTTATTTTAGGGAAAGGGGTTCTTTAAAGAATAATAGTCCTTTACTCCGACAACAAAGAAAATTAATGTTAACATAATATTTCAACCTCCATCTGCCTAGATTGATTGATTGATTAATGGTGTTTAACGCCCGAGCAGCAATATTTCAGCTATATTCAGGCGATGAACATGAAATGGATGATAAAATGAACATGAAATGATGATGAATGAAAATGGGATGGGACACAAGGAAAAATAGGGGTAACGGATTTTAGATTGCCACTGGCAAATGGGAGGATGGATAGGGTCGGGCAATTTAGCCTCCTGTAGCGGGATCGAAATCCCTACTCATAGCGAATACTACAGCAGCGTTCTTTAACGTGCGAGGAACGGCATTTTTCCCAACACGGTGCACTAATATGGTTTGCGGTCAGGTTTTCCGTATTATGGCCTGACAACCCCAGCTTGCCAGGGGTACCCCATTCAACCACCTGGGGCACACATCCCAGTCGGTCTTTAGGCAAACCGACCTGACACGCCGGTCAGGGTACTGGGCGCTATTTAGTCGCCTTTTACGACAAGCTAGCGCGACTGCGGTCTATTCTTTTAGCCACCCGGATCCCGCACGGGGCCCATCTGCCAAGATAAAAAATTGTTAATTCTCCATAAATTAATTGCATGCATGGTCTATCACAGTGTAAACCGACATTAATTATTTATTAGTTTATTAAATATCTTTATTAATGCAAATTTATACCCCGAAGGGTTGAAAGCATAGAAACAAATATAAATACAAAAAGGTCATAAAACATAAAAACAGCATGCAAATTATACAAAAAATATAACAATACCATCAAAATTACTGTCAGTGGTGAATCATGCAATTGAAGTTTCCATTTTCCACTTCCACAATCGCAATGTGAAAAATGATGGACCTTGTATACATGTATATATATCCTTCTTATATAATAATTACCATGTAGAAATAAAAATTATTTGTAATTGACATATTCCTTCTTCCAAAGTTTTTTTGTCCAATATCGAGTCTTAATTATATTCCAGGAAAGTTAGCAAATACATACAAACAGGGAGTGTTATACAACGTTTCATTCTAAACAGTAATTGCTCAGTAACAACATTATGTGTCACAAACGCTACCTGTTAATCTATATTCACCCCTAAGACAACAAAGGGGTTGTCCCTTTAAATCGACCCTTTCATCAAGAACAAACAACATAATGACATAAAAAAATGGTGGTTGCTGGGGCGGAGGTGGGACAAATATTTTGACTGGAGGCCCAAAGCGTGACCCATTCACAAAGAATTTGGTTGGAATCTGCGAGTCAAGTGATCTCTGAACTTTGATTGGATATTGGTGATTATGCAATTTTAAAGCTGTAAAACTTAATAAATGCCTTATATTTCCGTTGCCCACAAATACAATTGCCAACATAAAGCATTATTTTTACAATACAATTTTATATTTATTGAATGAGTATTACGCTAAACGCGTTTCGTATAAATTCTCCCGAACATATTTAGGATCTCTTATCAAATACAAATAAAAATATTTTATCACCAATTAAAGACGCCCGAGGAGGAAGTTAATTATTGTGACAAACAGACATTGAGATCGATTGACATAATTGGGAACAATATAAAGCGCAATTAATGAAGTTAACATATGGAGTTGGGTCAGTGACAACGAATCTGTCCATAATGGAGAACTGGGGAAAAAATACGGGTCAATATCGGTAAAACTTACTAAACAATACACAATTATTGATATAAGTCGCTATTATACAATTACTGACTCTGATATAGATCGCTATTGGAATTTCTCAACCAGAGAACATGTAAAGCTCACCGAACGGCTTGGGTTTAGAAATACCAATAGCGACCGCATATCAAAAGTCAATAATTATTTTATTGCATCGATAAAACCAACATGTCCTCTCTATAGTGTCAAATCATTCATGTTTTTACGTAACAAACGTGTACATGAATCGGACACATTGATTGGATGATTGAGAAGACGGCTATTCTAATTGGCTACTAATAATTGATATTTTTATAAACAAGTTAATACTCAATTCCGCTTGACCGCTGGTGCAGCAGAAATTTGTTTAAAATGATGCAATTTTAGTATTTTGGCAATCAAACATGATCCAAGAGCAATTAAACATTCTATAGAGAAAATACAATATTCACCGAGCCGCTGTTCTTGACGAAGTTTTTGTTACAGACGCGTACATCAAGCAGATACATTGATTATATGAATGCGATTGAAACGGATTTTCTGATAATGGATTAATAATGTATTCTGCTTAATCGCTTGTAGTCGTTTTTAGAAGGAAACTGTTCAGGGGAGAAAAATAACCTTATTTTGATACAATTTAAGTACTGTTGCAATTTAACATGACATGAAATAAGGTCATCCTCAGTAATTCACGTCCGGTCGCGTTCTTGCTTTGCTACCAAGTGGTGGTGGAAGCAAAGCGAGATGTTGATGGAATAACATTTTGTACGTAAAATCAAAATAATCAGGATAATCCCGCTATCACAATACACTAGAAGCACGGAATAGGGATCATCTCGGGCAAATTAGTTTCTTAATACTATTTCCATGGATTTTTCGGTATATCAACAAGACCAACTCAATCACAAACACATTATATAATTTTTCGGATCTAAAAAAGGAGCATAAGCTCTCCTGCACACTCCAAAACATTTATCCACTTAAGTCCAATGTGTCAGGTTTACTGTATTAAAGCCTGACAACCCAACGAAGGAGCCTCCCCAAGCAGACATCTGGAGATGAGTATCGTTTTAGTTATAAGCCATGAAAAGTTATCACAGTTTTTAATTATTATATTTTAGTTGCATCTTTGACTATTACTGACGTTCGAAGATTAGAACAAATATTAAGAACTTCTTGAACCATAAATGTTTTCTTCATTAAATAAATAATGATTTGGCTACATAAAAGGGAACCAGTGTTACAACCATTTTTATTTATGTTAGCAGGATCTTAGTTTCATCTCAACTCCTCAATTCTAAAGTTTATCCCTAAATTCTGAACAGGAATGTTGTTGTGCCTGCAGAGTGCTATGCCATATTTAAAACAAACAAAGATGCCAAACTTGTTTGTAATGTACGTTTGCTTTATGAAAAACCAGCATACCTTATAACGCCAGATTAGTCATCGCTTCAGTTGCCCGTACTTTTTTCAGCCAAACAGTTTTAATGACTACTTTGTCACGCCCTGACATAGAAACTACTGTTAGCGATTAAACTTAATTGCTATTTACATCTAAAAATTTGTTATTGATACAACGTATTTCTCATTTATCCAGTAGCCATAATTCTAATATAGTTTGTCTATTATACAATCGTTGGTTGCTCTGGCTTTTACCTGTTTAGACTTGATCATGTCATCGAAAGATTCAGAAATTCACCATGAATTACTACATAGCGAATGACGGCGCACTCACTCCCGAAGACGACCTTTGTCTAGTACTCATTAAATGCTTGCTTTTAACTGATGTCAAATTATTGCAATGTCTGTAACTGATGCCAAATTATTGCAATGCCTGTAACTGATGCCAAATTATTACAACGTTTGTAACTGATGCCAAATTATTCAATGTCTGTAACTGATGCCAAATTATTACAAAGTGTGCAACTGATGCAAAATTATTGCAATTTCTGTAACTGATGCCAAATTGTTGCAATGTCTGTAACTGCCAAATTATTGCAATGTCTGTAATTGATGCCAAATTATTGCAATGTCTGTAACTGATGCCAAATTATTGCAATGTCTGTAACTGCCAAATTGTTGCAATGTCGGTAACTGATGTCAAATAATTGCAATGTCTGTAACTGATGCCAAATTGTTGCAATGTCTGTAACTGTCAAATTATTGCAATGCCTGTAACTGATGCCAAATTATTACAACGTTTGTAACTGATGCCAAATTATTCAATGTCTGTAACTGATGCCAAATTATTACAACGTTTGCAACTGATGCAAAATTATTGCAATGTCTGTAACTGATGCCAAATTGTTGCAATGTCTGTAACTGTCAAAATATTACAACGTTTGAAATTGATGCCAAATTATTGCAAAGTCTGTAACTGATGTCAAATTATTGCAATGTTTTTAACTGATGCCAAATTATTACAATGTCTTTAACTGATGCCAAGTTATTGCAATGTCTGAAATATGTATACTTATGTAACAACTATTACCTCTTTATAGCTTTACATTATTATAGACGAATGAAAATAGTGTTTTATTTTTACTTTATTACAAGTGAATTATTTTGCCTTACAAATCCACCTTTATATTACGATTTCATCAGAAATGACATGCCAAGCCGGTAAAAACGTCCGTCTTGTCACTCATCTTGTTTTAATATTGCACAGAGGCTCGCTTGCGTTAAGCAAATTTTGACAATTGTGGCCAGTTAACTACATAATAATCGTCCGAAACAAGTATACTTATTAATGATAGCTGACGATGCATGTTCATAGGAATGTGTGGGAAATGCGCCCCTAACATCGGCACTCTTTTTGATAAATTTTTATAAATTATAGTTGTATTAGTTAAATTATTATCGCATTACCCAATTTCAGATGATACTCTACATTTGAGCCATACATTCTATAGGGTTACAATTACTGACACATCCGCATTTCTTATTATCTCTGTTGTTAAGCAATAATGTTAAAAAACATTCTTTGTATCAAAGCCTACGAAAAACCTGCAGATTTACAAGGGTTCGTCTGACTCCTTGATTAGAGAGGAAAGTTAGGAGTTGGGGGGATGGTTCAGTGGCCAAGTTTTAAGGTATTTTTTCATCTTTATTTCATTTTAGTTATATTATGTTTGTTTCATTTGGATAAAACAAGGTCAGTTGGTATTAATTATCTGAGGTAATTTGACATGATGTTTGTTTTTGTTTGAATAATGTTTAACGAGGCAATTTTTCAGCTATATTATGGCGTCCAGTTTTTTTAGGGAGGAAGACGGGAGTACCTGGAAAAAACCCCGACCTTCGGTGGGAAAACTGTCATTTAAGATTGGAGTGGAGTACACCCTGCCTGCAGTGAGACTCGAACCCGCAAAATCATTGTTGACAGACCACGTGATCAATATTAACCACGCGGCCACCGAGGCCACTTATTTGACATGAAGGGATTATCTCTTCGTGGTAATGCCCTCTTCAGTAACTAGCAACAGAAAACTGTTTATTTTTAATTTATAATAATAAATATATGTACTTGTACAACCTAAATGATAAAAATATGTCTTAAAGTATAAAACTAAACTGTGTATTGCCTGAAAATGCCAAACAATGATATATCATGAGGCCCACATTCAAATCATACATAAAGCAGCTGCAAATACAATAATACAGTCTCAAACACATGGTTTCTTAATTCTTTAATGAAATAAATATAATAGTTGCTTATATATATATATATATATGTATAGCCTGCATTGTCATGATACTTGACAGCACTCGGGACAATGGTATTGCCTTCATCATTGATAATGCCCGAGCCAAAAGGCGAAGGCATTATAAATGTTTCAGGCAATACCACTCTTCCTTGTGCAGTCAAGATATCATGACAAGCCCTCTATATAAGCAACAATTATCATTTATACCGTGCCTGTCCTGTTTCTAAACTGACTGTTATTTGAAAAAAAAGAAATGTTCTCAATTTATCAGGAATGCAAGAGTTTGCAGTGATTTTTGCAAACGTCACCTTTTTCTTCGGGATAAACATATAAACTAAGGTAACAAGAAAACACGACTCGTCCGCGCCTTTAATAAGTTTTACTATAGATACCACTTCCTTGTCGAAAACTATTCTATCTCGTTTGAAAATATGGTTGCAGGTAGTTGTAGCAGTGTAACAACGTTGTTGTTACAATTATTGCGAATATTTTATATACGATACGATAAACTACTGCAACTGGAACTGTTGCTGAACTGGCCAAGATGCCGCAACTACGACAGTGACCGACGCTATTCACCTGCCTTGAAACTGATACTACTGGCGGAACTAACTCACAGACTGGTAGAGCGATGATCAACACAATACAGATTTTCAGAATAGAATTTATTTCTTTCGACTTCTTACTTATCGGAAATTGTCAGTTTGGAAGCCTGACTCCGACTGAGGTATAAACTTCAGTCGTTCCATTATAAACAAAACGTGTAACATGACATAACAATACAACTGAGAAAAACATACAATTAAGGATTACAAATTAACAATAGAAATAAAAGGATTAATGTCACCATACATACATGTATCTAAATTAAAGAATTAACATTACGTAACAATAAAGTGACGGTAAAAAATATACAATTAGCGCTCAAAGAATATAACAATTAAACCTACAAAACTATACAATTAGTTTAACACAAGGTGATAATTGCAGAAATAATTAATGTCACTAAAGATAAGAACTGATAAAACGGATTGTCTTTTGACACTGTATACAATATTCTAATTTAACAGGTAAAATAAATTATAAAAACAGATTAGTTCATTTGAACAATAAACATAATTTCTAGAAGGTTTTCTCACGCGTAGAACAGACATAGGTAGGATTAAAAAATAAATGAATAAATTATAGCAACAAATTACATAACTATTTGCTAATTAATAAATTTTTGGTCCTCAAATATAAGAAATAATTATATACAAAATATTGAAGATTTTTGGCGTTCACATGTCCGAAATAATAAAAACACGAAATTAATAGAAACTCAAGTCCAAAAAGTACAAATAGTAAATAATATATTTTATTGTCATTTTCCGCTGTCACAGATTCTCCCACGTCGAATTGAACGCGTCCCGCGTTCCGCAGTTGTATTTTTACATAACTATCTCCGTCGACCCCTAAAGGTGTTGAAACTTCTATTAGTCGAATTGTTCGTATAGTTAAGATTAGGCGTTGTAAGATGCGATTTACATATTTCCGTCAGATTTGATAGAATGTCTCGTTGGCTCAACATAAAATTTCCACTGTTGCGAAGTTCTTGATTTTCTGAATAAAGTCTTTGAATTTCACTTGATTTAGAACTATTTAACGATAGGAGAGCTGTATTAATGGCTTCCATTTTTTCTTTCTTTTCAACTAGCTCGCAAATCTTATCCTCATATTCTTTCAACCGTTTTGACACAATGTTAAGTTGTTCGGATTCTGCTTTGCTCTGCAATTCGTGTAATTTGCCGATCAGAATTCTGTTTTCTTCCTCTACTTTTCGTAGTTGATTTGAGATTTTAGACGTGTTCTTCTCGAAGGTTTTAAGATTTTTATACACTGTTTTCAATTCCACTTTAACGGCGGTTGAATTATCGAAAAATTTTAAGAGAACAGAGTTCCTGACATTACTAAACGGCAATTCGCGTAAAGTGTTCTTTCTTTCATAATAGCTCGTTATCCTCTGCTTGTCTCTTTGTTGTTGTCTCTTGGATTTTATTCTTACGCTTGAAGATCCGGTAGAAACATTTCGTTGTTTTTGACTGTAGCACTGTCTTGCGAAATGTCAAAATTTTTCACAAGAAAAACACTTTTTGGCTTGCGCTGGACATTTATGAAAACGATAATAGACAAGTCCACATTTTCCACATAATGGTGATTGCTGCATACGGTGGTACTTCCATACACTCCATTGTGGCCGAAAACTGAATTCCATCTCTGAACTTAATGTCTCCTTATTGTGAATTATGGGGAATAAATTGCTTGGTCCTGAGATACGCAGTATCGTGTGTCGCACTAAAAAGGCAACACGCCTCTGGTTAACTCCACCAAAATGTAGCAGTGTAACAACGTTGTTGTTACAATTTAATGGGAATATTTTATATTTACGATATGATATACGACTGCAACTGGAACTGTTGCTGAACTGGCCAAGATGCCGCAACTACGACAGTGACCGACGCTATTCACCTGCCTTGAAACTGATACTACTGGCGGAACTAACTCACAGACTGGTAGAGCGATGATCAACACAATACAGATTTTCAGAATAGAATTTATTTCTTTCGACTTCTTACTTATCGGAAATTGTCAGTTTGGAAGCCTGACTCCGACTGAGGTATAAACTTCAGTCGTTCCATTATAAACAAAACGTGTAACATGACATAACAATACAACTGAGAAAAACATACAATTAAGGATTACAAATTAACAATAGAAATAAAAGGATTAATGTCACCATACATACATGTATCTAAATTAAAGAATTAACATTACGTAACAATAAAGTGACGGTAAAAAATATACAATTAGCGCTCAAAGAATATAACAATTAAACCTACAAAACTATACAATTAGTTTAACACAAGGTGATAATTGCAATAATTAATGTCACTAAAGATAAGAACTGATAAAACGGATTGTCTTTTGACACTGTATACAATATTCTAATTTAACAGGTAAAATAAATTATAAAAACAGATTAGTTCATTTGAACAATAAACATAATTTCTAGAAGGTTTTCTCACGCGTAGAACAGACATAGGTAGGATTAAAAAATAAATGAATAAATTATAGCAACAAATTACATAACTATTTGCTAATTAATAAATTTTTGGTCCTCAAATATAAGAAATAATTATATACAAAATATTGAAGATTTTTGGCGTTCACATGTCCGAAATAATAAAAACACGAAATTAATAGAAACTCAAGTCCAAAAAGTACAAATAGTAAATAATATATTTTATTGTCATTTTCCGCTGTCACGTAGTTTTCAAAATTTTTGAATTCAGTGTACAGTAAAAGTGCTACGATGATTGTTGGATATACTTTTACTGACTAGTGGTATATGATACCCATCCATTTTAATCAACTAACCAACTCGCATACTACAGTAATGGAAGCGATAGGTTTGGGATGGCATCAATTCTGGTTTAACTCACCATTTCTTTTGATGTTTTGTTTGTTTTGTTTGAATGGTGTTTTAACGCTACTTTCAGCAATTTTTCAGCTATTTCATGGCGTCCAGTTTTTATTGGGGGAGGAAGCCGGAGTACCCGGAGAGAACCCCCGACCTGCGGTAGGAAAACTGGCAGTCCTTGTCAATTAAGATTGGAGTCGAGTACACCCTGCTTGCAGTGAGAATCGAACCCGCAATCTCAGTGTTGACAGACCACGTGATCAATAGTAGACGAACTTACCTTGACCACTCGGCCACCGAGGCCCCCCCCCCATTTCTTTTGAAATGCCTGTACCAAGTCAGGACAATTGCTGCAGTTACTATAATTTTGGTTGCTGGTTCTGGAGTTTGCACGTTTCTCGGACTTTGATTTATGGATTGTCTTTTGTGACAGTTTCATCGGGGTTCAGTATTTTATTATTGCCTTCCTTTTAAAGGTGTCTGCGCAATTAATTTTCGACCATGATTCGTGAAATATATACCCTGAAAATTCGAGCGTTTTCTAACAAATTCAATTATTTTTATTATTTTACAGATATCATCATATGTTTTGGTATGTTTAGCAGTCTTCGTGAAATCCTGGCACATGCAAAGTAACAATCGCCCACAAGGAGAATTCAAACAGCAAGGATCGCCACCCGGTGTATTTCACGTAGGTCAAATTCCTCGACAAAATGTTGGAAGAGTACACGTTTTCACAAATCCTCGTAAGTATGTTTTCTGATTTTAAACATAAAAATTAGAAGTTCAAATAAAACGCACAGACAAACATCAAACATGTACAGAAAGGGGGTGCACAATTGTGCTAGTCTCACAATGACCATTCTCAAAAACGAGCAACGTGTCAAATTTAATTCTTTGTGTTATGTATACTATAGAAATACAAAGCCGATAGTTTCTATTACTATCCGTTACTAATCCAAAGAACCACATGTACCACGTGACCTGTACATATCGGGAAGTTTAACTTGTTGCATTGGTGCTTATACTAAAGCGCGGGTTTTCAACTATATTCAGACGAGAACAAGTAAAACAATACATTTTGACATAAACACTACGCAAGTGAAATAACCTAGATCGATTTCGTAAGGGTACAGTATAAGTTTAGACTATTCGGCATAAATAATTATACAGTTAGCACTAATTCGATTAATTTAAGTATATTGAATTTTAAGCGCATGACGTACAATAGTCACGTGATGGGTTTGAAAATACTACTACATGATTCATGCGCAAAATATATTTTCAGTCGTGTTATTTTCTTTTGAAGTTTTATTGTTATATCGGAACAATACTTGTTAATGAACCTATCATGTTTATTTTATTTACAGCAACTGCACCTCCGCCAAGGACAACACCGGTATCCCAACCACCACAACCACTACATCCACAGCAACCAATGGATCCACAGCAACCAATACATCCACAGCAATCAATACATCCACAGCAACCAATACATCCACCATTAAATATGGCAAAACCAGCAACACCATCTCCATTGGTGGTAAGGCCTCCAATTCCAACAACTACCCAGCCATTCGACTGGCAAGCGTATTTTGCAACCACATATCCTTCAACGAAGAAAGGACAATGTCCAAGTTTTGATAGTGTGCACGCTTCGTGTTACGGGCGTTGCCGTAGTGACGAAGACTGTTTCTATGAACGTAAATGTTGTCGGGACGGGTACGGATTCGGATGTTGTGCTGACCCAGTACAGCCTGGACTTTTTGACAATTTTTTTGATTTTGGTCCTACAACTGCATCTTTTTTCTGGAAGAAATGAAAATGAATGGAAATGTTTGTCTTATGTGCCAATATTCTACAATGTACTTTAAAAAACGTAAATATAAAACCTTTAAATCGTACTATCCTATTTCACACTCATTGTGCGAAAATAATTGCTATTAATAGAAGCACGTACATGTAGGTTTTCTTGAAGGACTATGTTAACTTTCTTAAAATCCACATAGGCCTATACACACGATATCTAGTGTGTTTTTAAAAATTGTCGCCTTGAATATGGATGCACAAAAACGCATTGAAGTATATTTATTTTGGTATGATGATTTTATATTGAATGTAATCGTAGCTTGTTAGTACCGGTGACGTCATTGACTGTGTATACTGTTTTATTGGGTTAAACGAATTTATTCGATAATTCATTGTTCTTAGTGGAACTAATTATTATCGCTTTACGAGCTCTGGTGTCCTAAATGGTTTTACCGAATTGTTTGAAAATCGTTTGTTTTGAAATCTATCTCGTTATCCTCCATACAAGTACTACATGTATATTTGTCTTTTGTATATTTACTATAATTAAAAATCCCCTTCCTGCAATAAGATGTCTATTAAAACGTGTAATTTCGCTTTCATCCTTTTTTTCACACACACACACAAACACACACGAACGCACCCCCCCTCCACACACAAAATAATAATAAACATAAAAATGAAAAAAATCACTTTAATAATCGCTATCTTTTAAATGTTTGTCATACATGTTGAACATAAAAATTTCAACTATAGTTTAAAATACCAGAAAAATCAGCTTATTGCCGTTGAACATCCAAAACTGGCATTAAGCAAAGAAATAATTCTAGATTGACATGTCACCGAAAAGCACATATTAAATCACATTTGATTTCGGGGGCCTGGGTATTCGCGTTAATAATATTGATACTAGTAACGTGTGTGTCAACGCTGAGTTTGCAGGTTCGAGTCTCACTACTGGCGAGGTGTCTTCGACTTTAAACTTAATTGACAAGGATTGTCAGTTTTTCCACCGAAGGTCGGTATTTTTCTCTTAGTACCCCGACTTCCTTCCTAATAAAACTAGACACCGTGAAAAATTGCAAAAGTGGCATTTAACACCTTTCAAGTCGGAGTGAAATATAAAGACGCAAAAATGCAGTCACAAAATTGTATTTAAGTATATTTGATATTCGGACATTTAAACTTGAATAAATCATTAGTCATATAATGTAATCAATATAATAATAAAACACCGAAAAATCATAACTTTTCTCTGTTGAGAATGACAAAACAATTCGCTGCTTAATGAGTTACACTGTATAACAATGACGATCTCGAATAGTTTTGAGTCTGTGCGTACTCGCCTGTAATCTGTTCCCATAATTATGTACTGTTTTCATAGATCTTTTAAATTAAGCAAAACCAGTTTGAAAAATCTCCAACATTAAAAATACAAATGTAAATTAAAAATGGTTGTGATATTCTCTACATTTGCAGGATTAGCAAGAACGACTTGCCTGCATAACATGACAACAGTCATGGAGGCACATCATCTTGGTTTTTAGATAGCTTGGTTCCAGTTCCTAGAATTAATTTTATGAATAACCTGAATAAAAATATCTATTAACACGTTAGCTGTCGATCGTATACACAAACATGTCTATTTTTGTGCATTTACATAGGGAACATGTTGCTATTTCACAATGAGGGCCAAGTAACAGTACGTTTGTTTAAACAACTCTTTCCACCCTTTTTACCATGAGAACTGAGTCCATTAATAACATATAAATAGGTGTGACGTATGAGGCGATCGATATTGCATTAATATAGATTTTTTACTAACTATTTCTTATCCTGTGTATAGTTAAAAATTTTTCTTAAAACAGGATAAAGGTAGCAGTTTTGACTAAACCTGGTCGCAATGATTTGGGGAATTTATCTGCAAGTGTTATATATTAATTCGGGTACCATTTTAATATTGACCCAAAAGCATCCCTGCACTGTATCGTATTGCTACCTAGCCGTTTAGGTAACCTTGCTAGAAACCGATTAACCAATCGAAACTAAACTTACAGGACTTAATTGTTTATCCTCGCGGGGGATGTCACTTTTTTATCTATATAATTCAGGTAAGCGATATACGCTTTTGAGAGCCTTTGGTTTTGGTTATTCATAACCAGCCGATATGAAGAAATAAACCTTTTATTTTGATAACATATATATATATATCTTTATTCTCATAAAGCCAACACTTGTTGGTACAGAGAAGGTGTAACATAAATAACAAATAATATATAACCAACTATTTTTCCTCGACTTTACAGTGTAACTTCACATGCTGATAATGTATATATCCTGATCACACAAATCAAGCTTCAAAATACCAGTATCGCCCACACTTTAGACAATAAGACAGTATTCAGTTATTATATTCAGTTTCTTTGATGACAAACAGGACTCACAACCCACAAGAGAAAGGTTCTCTGGAAAAGTTAATATTTCCTGCAGCATTAGTGACATCTAACTCGATTCTTTCAATCAGTTTAGACGAATAAAACCATCGAAGTTGAAGTATACAAAATTCTTTGTCTGCTTGAAGATAAGTTGTGTTTATGGCACGTTTGGTAAATTTGTCCAAAGATATTCGTGAAGCGCATAAAAAAGTCTAGATTCGAATTTAGTTCAGATATATTTATCTTTCTAAGATTTTGTTTGTTTGTTTGAATATTGTTTAACGCAACTTTCAGAAATTTTTCAGCTATATCATGGCGTCCAGTTTTTATTGGGGAGGAAGCCGGAGTACCCGGAGAAAACCGCAAACCTGAATACTGGCAATCCTTGTCAATTAAGATTAGAGTCGTGTAAAGAATAGAACCTGCAATCCCAGTGTTGACAGACCACGTGATCAATAGTAGATGAACTATTTCTGAGAAGGTGGTTTGTATCAAATTTTATGAGATACTTTTATATATCTCATCTGTTTTATCTTTATCGGTAAACTTAGTGTTATCATCATAAATATGGACACGAGACAACCAAATTGACAGGTACATAGCATACACCACACAAGTGTATTCAGTTAAGCATGAAAATGTCAGGATTTTTCAATACGTATTATACTTTTTATTTTGTGTGTATTTGGTAGTTTTGGTTATGATAGCATAATTTAATATATTTTATAAATATTTTTATGAATAAGTTAAATATCAATTATTATTTTATTTTTTCTGATCAAATGCTACCTTAACTCAGTGTCTAATAGGTCATTGACTTGCGTTTTGGTGCTCTTTTATGCATTGATCAGTGCTTGGTATGTCATACAGTATATATTTTTAGAGCCATTGTTGGCAAAATTTTTCACCAACAGCAATGTATAACAATTTTTAAAAAGCCCTACTTATTATAGTAATTGTATTATTGATAAGATGTTAAAATATATGCTTCACAATTAATATATTTTGGTGACCTTAACAATACCAGTAATACATTTCTCTTGTCATTGTCAATTTTCCATGTCCTCAAACTTTGGAAGTTTATCCATTGCAACCATCAGTTTCATTATCAGTATTCCAAATTTAATACTCAATCCGACACTGATAATTCTGTTTTATTGCTTTTTGAAAACATATACTTTAAACATTTCTTAATTAGATGTTGATAATTGCGAGTAGCCGTTTCGAGAATACACCTGTTCAGCTTGTACGTTTATAATAATGTTTATGATGTTGTTTAACATAAATTGATTGATTCCCGAAATGTCTACTTACAAAATAAACATCTAATTAAGAAATGAGGAGACATCAAGGGATTGATAACATGTTATTATCTGCAATAATAAAGGAAAATATAAGGATTGTATAAAAAAAAATACGCATCGGAAGAGGCGAGGCGTAAGCCGAGCACTTATACGGGAATTTTTCATGCACTTCATCTTTTGTATCACCCCTGTAACGGACTACATAACAAACTAATCCCGGCAAAGAAATTTAATTCCTGTCCTCAGAATTTGCTACGTGAAGCATCGACAATAGCCATATTGTTTTTGTCTTGCCTCCAAATCATGTGATTTTAAGGGAGAAGACTATACAAGTCACGTGGAGACCGGAAAGTCGCGTTGTGAAAGAATACAAAAAATTTAGTGTTGGTAGAAAAAAATCCCGTTACTTCACATTAACAATGATATAGTAATTGTAAAAGACACACTGTAGTTTATCAAAATATAGCATTATAAGTAGACTCGGGATAATATCAATTCAGTTAATGTCTTGGTCTTGATATTTAGTTATACGCACATTTAAGATCCAATTTATGATTTACGATTATTTACATTGATCAGTAAGGTCCTCAGTGGACAAGTGGGAAACGGAGTTATTCGCATTATTGATTACTAGCGAGTCAACACAAGGTTGTGAGATCGAGCATGCCTTCTGGCCATGTGTGCGATCGGCTCCAACCAAAGTTGATAAGGATTGTCAGTTCTCCCCCTCTGTTCCAGCTGGTACTTAAGTTCTTTCGTTATAAACATGTATCCCATCATACACTAGTAGTTTAAAAAAAACAATCATACTTAAATATATTATTCCTGAATGTTAAAAATCAATTATTTAATCGATTGGCTGATTACTTCGTCATTTCTATACACGGTCAGTACATTTATCACGACCAGGAGTTAAGAGTTAGCGTTCTTGGCGACTTTGAAATATAAAATGCTTTAGACTGAATTCCAATGATTTAAGACAGTCGTTACCCGCTCCACATATAAAATGTACTAACCGTGAATATCTTGTATTCGGCAGCAACTGCCTGTGTTACTGATAATATCTCATATAAACATGGCATATATGAATGGGGAATATATTTAAAACTAAACGTGAAAAAAAGATGGAGACTTTCTTTGCATATTTCACTTTCTGATTAGACAGCTACTTAATATACTGGTGCATGTAATGCTGGAACTGGTACAAGTAGTACTGATTTATCACGCGTAAGGGGTCGTGTGTTTAGAGAATACCACGCTTCTTGCGCGATAAAGATCCCCTTTTTAAGATTTAGAAAAGAGTAGGCCCATTTAGTCTTATTCTCCGCCCGTACCCATTACTTTATACCTTGTCTGTAGTAGTGACAATTGTGTTCCCAATGTCACATCATTTACAGTTTTTCAGAAAATTGGCAGTTCGCGTACAAGTCCTTTTCAATCAGTCACGAAACAAATTTTATGTCTCCTTTTAAATTATCGATACGAAAGTTTAAGTATTAAATGCATCAAGATTTATCGTCCTTTGTCTATATTACCAGGTGTTCAACGACTGTAGCCCTGGGACAAAGTCATAAGATTTATCGTCCTTTGACTATATTACCAGGTGTTCAACGACTGTAGCCCTGGGACAAAGTCATTAGATTTATCGTCCTTTGACTATATTACCAGGTGTTCAACGACTGTAGCCCTGGGACAAAGTCATAAGATTTATCGTCCTTTGACTATATTACCAGGTGTTCAACGACTGTAGCCCTGGGACAAAGTCATTAGATTTATCGTCCTTTGACTATATTACCAGGTGTTCAACGGCTGTAGCCCTGGGACAAAGTCATTAGATTTATCGTCCTTTGACTATATGACCAGGTGTTCAACGACTGTAGCCCTGGGACAAAGTCATTAGATTTATCGTCCTTTGACTATATTACCAGGTGTTCAACGACTGTAGCCCTGGGACAAAGTCATAAGATTTATCGTCCTTTGACTATATTACCAGGTGTTCAACGACTGTAGCCCTGGGACAAAGTCATTAGATTTATCGTCCTTTGACTATATTACCAGGTGTTCAACGACTGTAGCCCTGGGAGAAAGTCATAAGATTTATCGTCCTTTGGCTATATTACCAGGTGTTCAACGACTGTAGCCCTGGGACAAAGTCATAAGATTTATCGTCCTTTGACTATATTACCAGGTGTTCAACGACTGTAGCCCTGGGAGAAAGTCATAAGATTTATCGTCCTTTGACTATATTACCAGGTGTTCAACGACTGTAGCCCTGGGACAAAGTCATAAGATTTATCGTCCTTTGACTATATTAACAGGTGTTCAACGACTGTAGCCCTGGGACAAAGTCATTAGAAGTTTTAATATGCAATACGTCAAATTATATGATGCAACATTAGTTAAGCATCTGTCAGTCACATGAAACTGGGAATGGAAAACATTTTCTGTCGCTTATAAAAGTGAAAAAAATTATGTCGCTTATAAAAGTGAAAAAAATTCTGTCACTTATAAAAGTGAAATAAACCTTGTCGATTCTAAATGTAGACAAATGAAAAACATTGTTTGACGAGTCAATTTTGGAAACTATTTTTTGTATCAAATATTGATTTTGTAATGTTAAAAATTCTAGTCTCAGAAAATAGTCTTCATTTTCAGATATAAAATTGATTTTCCGATATAAAAATTGAATTCTTGATATAAAAAACAAAATAAGCTTTTGATATAAATAAGAAATAAGTAATAAAACGGTCAGTTGCAGCGCCTCATAAAATACCACATCATCTGAAAGGGGTGTCATGAATTTTACATAGTTATTCTCGGATAGCTATAATATATATTATTGTTGTTTGCACTGTCGTAATCTGTATCTGTTTCTGTAGAGGTACTGGGCTGTGCTTCACTAATGAATATAGTGCCCAGGGGATTGATGCGACTCCAGTCGTACTGGATTAGGGATGCTCCTTGCCCACGGAGTTCTCCCTTAAAGGATTCAAGAGAGAAGCAGTTGTACACTTTTCACTTAGATGGTTCCAGTCTTTGATTGTCCGCGGTATAAACGAGTTCTTGTAAATGTCTGTGTTGCAACTCTGTATTTGGAGTTTATTGGATGTTGTTGATCGTGTTCTTCATTTGCACTTGGTTATATAAGGAATCTTTCTTCATTTGCGCCATTTGTTGGAATTTAAACAATACTGATTCGATATTGGAGCTGGAACTGTTAGTGTAAACGGTTAATTAGTCCCGGAAAAATTAATCTGGACAGACCAATATTACTAGTAAAATATATCCGTGGTTCATAATTTTCCTATTGAAAAAAGTCGACGTCTAGTAAATCTAGTCCTGGGATCAATTTTCATAGTAAAATACTCATAATACAGACTATTTTAACTTTTTAGGAATAATAGTCTGGTACTGGAACTACTCGGAATAATAAACATGCGTACATAAGAATTTATCAATTATCATATAAAAGTAATTCTATTCATTGTAAACACTTCTCACTTATGTAACATTGCAAAATATCAATCCACAAACATGATTTTTTCATGATGAACACTTTTTATCCCTTCAAAGTAACATATAAATAGAGGTAATGAAAGAGGATTTTCGTTGATCTATTTAACTAATAAAATCTGTGAAATGGAAATATTCTACTGGTAAAATTAGTCCGGGGGACTTAATTTACAACCGGACTAATTTTACCATGAAAGCCTAGAAATGTTTGACCAGTAAAAATTTAGTCCTGGGGACTTATTTAACTACCAGACTTATTTTACACTATTATTATTGAAATTGGAATTGATTTGATAGGCCCATTCTTAGAAAATGAAAACCCTATCTCTAATAATGGTAACAAGTAAGAAGAAAACAATTTTATTCAAACATTCTTATTTTCCACTATATATTTAATTTATGTTATATTTTTTAATGATAATAACATTAAAACACATTTTCACAATATGCTTAATATATTTACTTCACATACTGCAAAATTATAATCAATTATATGAAGAGTGTTTTTTTGTGTTTATACCGCAATCAAAGCAATAACCAAATTTTAAAATATCATCATTTCATGTTTACAAACTAAAATCTAAAATCAATAAATCAGTAGATTAACAAGTCACGTAACCGATTTTCCTAGTAAAAAAGTACCGGACTTATTTGACTAAGGTAGGACTATTCTACCTAGGAAAATAAGTCCGAGGACCTATTTAACTAGAAAATAGAGTAACATGGACTTATTTCACTAGTAACAAAAGTCCGGGGGACTAATTTTACTACCGGACTTACAGTGTTACATTTACCCCATCCCACCTGGGTTCCGTTTTTGTTGTTTGTTGGGTCCGTGTTTTTCATGTGTTAGTTTCTCTGTTTTTTCGTTAATTAGTTTGCCTTGACTATTTATTTAAATATTGGTCCGTAGTGGGTAACGTGTTTGGAGAGTGCCGCGCTCCTTGCACGATAAAGACCCCTTTTGTAGATTTAGAAAAAGAGTAGGCTTATTGTAGCCGCTACAAGAGGCTTAATTTTCCGCCCCTACCCAAAACTCCATACTTTTCCAGTGGCAGTCAAATTGTATTCCCTGCGACCCATCCCACCCCCATTTTCCGTTGTTTGTTAACTTGTTCCCGTCCCGAATATTGCTGAAATACTGCTCGCTGGACGTAAAGCAAACATCGAATCAATCAATCAATCAATCAATCAATCAATCAATCAATCAATCAATCAATCAATCAATCAATCAATCAATCAATCAATCAATCAATCAATCAATCAATCAATCAATCAATCAATCAATCAATCAATCAATCAATCAATCAATCAATCAATCAATCAATCAATCAATCAATCAATCAATCAATCAATCAATCAATCAATCAATCAATCAATCAATCAATCAATCAATCAATCAATCAATCAATCAATCAATCAATCAATCAATCAATCAATCAATCAATCAATCAATCAATTAAATATTGGTACGTGCTGTATTTTCTATTTTTAGATTTACTATTGTGTTACTGCATTTGGTATGGTCTGCTTCCTTTTTTTACAGTAAGAATAATGCTAAATAACGACATGATAATGGGCAAAACAACGGTTAATAAATGTCTAAATTATTTTCCTATATTATAGCGTCTTTCAAGTTAATTAATTGTATCAATATAAGAATACACATTTCCTAGTTGAAAAGTACAAGGAACATATCTTATCATTTAGATAAGCCTTTACAAGTATAGTTTTCTGAATAAAAAATTTGTAATTTGAATTTGTCATGTCGCAACATAGATATTTTGGTCAAATTGTAAGTCATGGCGTCTTTACTTACACTCTGGTATATCCTGAACTACAACAAACATCCTAGTTTAAAATGAAGAATTTTTTTGTTGTCAAAGATTGTATATATATATCTGGAGATAAAGTTCAGGTCTGGGCATACAGAGCACTTAAGTTGCTGTAATTTATTTTTGTGATATGAGACGTACTATACGTTTTTGAAATGTATAGTAAATTTGATTTACAGTTGTGTGTTGTTGTTATCCAGGATTCTAATATGACGTCCTTATAACGTCAACCGATATATTTATTCATATTTTCTACCTCGCTAATGCTAGGTAAAATCTGATCGAATATAAAGGCCCAGCCCATGTGCAAATGAGTACAACATCACACCCCTCCTTTGGTAGGAGCTCGGGATGTCTTAGTGCACTCCATACTCAAAACAGTTGATATTGCTGCTTTTGTGTCTATCAGTCTAATACAACATTTTCGTACAGTTTACATAAATCTCCTCTGAGTATACATTTCACGATGCATATAGTCATCATAAGTTCAATTAATCTCATCGAAGTCCACTCATAAACTATTTTTTTAACACAACCCCTGTTAGTTTAAGAATTTCCCTGCAGTCCGTTACCTTTAAAACACATGTTCTGTCTCTTAAATTTAAATCTTGCCATTCGGGCAGTTCAATAGTGTTGCAAGTCTTCTGTTGCCCACGGCTTTATAATTTCTTAGTGAGATTTTGATCTGTTGGTTAAGCCTGGTTATATTGTTTTACTTTTTTCTTTCCTTCTTTTTAACAATGCTAAACTATTTCTTTGTATACGATCATTTGATTGGTCAATATTAGAACAAATATTAACGGTAATAAGCACGAAAATTGTAGTCAAATGTGGCAGCAAGGTCAGATTTAACAAATACAATGAATAAGCTTTTAGTATTTCACTCATACCATGAGCTTTTTTTTACTATCTCACAGATACCATAGATCAGCTAAACTATCTCACAGTTACAACGAATCAGCTTATATATCACAGCTACAATGGATCAGCTTTTAGTATCTCACAGCTACAATGGATCAGCATCTAGTATCACACAGCTACAATGAATAAGCTTTTAGTATATCTCATAAATAACATGAATCAGCTTTTAGAAACTCATGGCTACAATGAATCAGCTTTCGGTATCTCACAAATGCCACGAATTAGCTTTAGTATCTCACAAATAACATGAATTTGCTTTTAGTATATGACAGCTAAAATAAATCAGCTTTTAGTATCTCACAAATAACTTGAATCAGCTTTAGTGTCTCACAAATAACACGAATTTTTGCTTTTTGTATCTCACAACTACAATAAATAAGCTTTAAGTATCGCACAAATTAGCTTTTTGTTTCCCACAGATACCATGGCTTTTAGTATCTCGCAGATACCTTGGATCAGATTTAGAAATCTTACAGATACCATGGATAAGCTTTTAGTATTTCACAGACGCTATGGATCAGATTAAGAAATCTTACAGATACCATGGATAAGCTTTTAGTATTTCACAGACGCTATGGATCAGATTTTAGAAATCTTACAGATACCATGGATAAGCTTTTAGTATTTCACAGACGCTTTGGATCAGCTTTAGGTATCTCACAGATACGTTGAATATAGTACGTATTCAATCAAGATACTAGATTTTTTTTGTTTTTTTCTTTCACATTTGCATGCTATATAGAAATAGGAAACTTTTGTGGACATTAGGGAATACTTTCATATTATATGACGCCCCTTAACCATAGCACCGGTGTTTTACATGCGAGTTTGAAAACCTTTTAATCGTTTGCGTATTTTTTTGTAATTAGACATCTGTTTGTGTTGGCTTATTTTTTTTGTTTGCTTAAATGGTGTTTGAAACAATTTTTCAGCTATATCATGGCGTCAATTTTAAAAGGGGAGACGGAGTACCCGGAGAAAAATAAAACGACATTCGGTAGGAAAAATGGCAATTATTGTCAATTAAGATTGGTGGCTTTTTAATTAACTATTTAAATTACTTCATTTTAGTATCTTCTGGTTTTTGTTTGCAGAATTAATGTATAAATATTTAAACTACAAACACGAGCTTAATTCAATATAAAGCCAAAAGTTAAAAGTTTTAAAGGTAAAACAATGATAACGGTTTCAGTACTTTTTCAGTTTTCCAGAAGTAATAACTCGGGTGCATGTGATCACTCCTATATTTACTGGAAACATGACATTTGGAAATTCCAATGGTATTGTTTACACAGAAGTTTGTAGTATCCGAAAGTAAATGCACCGAATAACGCTCGTCAATGTAGGTATTGTTGTGCTAAATTTAGTGTCCATTTAATATCCATAAAACACAGCTTTATAAAACTTCCTTATACGAAACACCTGTACATATAGCATACACTAATTAAGAATTCAACAAATCTTATCTACCCAATTTGTAAAGTAGAAAATAGAACTATGCAGTTTTCAACAAAATGTTTTTCATCCATACAGATCGTCGTACTGAGCTGAGCTGAAATTTCTTATCGTATCAATCGATTTATGTTTTCACGAGATAAAAACCCCTTTTCCTAAAAATTCTAATGAATTATTTGATTTCGTTTGCCCCGAACAATTATTTTCTGTAAATGCACGTATGTACATGTAAGATCCCAAATGGGCCTAAGATAACAATCAATATAACTTTTTGCTCGGTTGCCATATGAACAAAACAATTCATTTTCTTCGTAATTCTTAGTTTCATGCATAAATATAACACATATTTGTGATTATACCGCCTTACATCTCTTGAATATCAGAAACTGATAGTAAGCATCAAATCATTTAATAAGGTTATGTTAAAGATGACATTTTGTGATTAACACATGAATTTGTATATTGGTTTGTTCTTTCTGTTGTTTTTAGTTTCACCAGGCGATTCATTTTCATATGCCACGATTTGTGTTTTACGTATTTGTGTCTTCTGCCTTAGTGTTTCATAGTCTGACAAGATACCACAAACAATCAACAACAACATAACGACATACGGCCATGTTTTGCTATCCTGACAACGGTTTCCATTTTACTTTTTGTCTGTTTGTGTTTGTTTGGCCGTAGTTGTGATAGAGGGTCTATTATCAATTTCCTAAACGTTAATTAAAAAAAAAACCAAATTGCCCCCCTCCCCAAAGTACATAAAGTAAACAAACAATTGAATTTCCAGTTCATTACACAGAAGTTTTAAATAGCCGAAAGTAAATGCACCCGGATGACACGAATTCAGGAAGACGTTATTATATTAAATTAAT
This sequence comes from Limnoperna fortunei, assembly GCA_944474755.1. Lineage (NCBI taxonomy): Eukaryota > Metazoa > Mollusca > Bivalvia > Mytilida > Modiolidae > Limnoperna > Limnoperna fortunei. Next base: position 18,640,552 of record OX104114.1, on the reverse strand, counting down.
AAGAAATTAAAAAACACACTTTATATATTTTTAAATTCCTTTTTATTTTTTAAATAAACGTTATTCAGCAAACTTCCGTTTCGACCTCACCTTAGAGTAATTATTTTACTAAATGATTGACCAATCAGATAGTATTGGACTTCTATTTGACGCAATAGTGTAAAGTAATTAAACCAGTTTTATAGTTGGAGATTTCAAGATTCATTCATTCATTCATTCATTCATTCATTCATTCATTCATTCATTCATTCATTCATTCATTCATTCATTCATTCATTCATTCATTCATTCATGCATTCATTCATTCATAACTTTGTTTCCTCAAATACATGAGATATATGAACAATTAATTAATGTATATAATGCAAATAACTAAACACAATAACAGAAAAGAGAGAAAAGTTATTAAATATTTACAGCAATCAGGTCATTTCAGTAACATTTCAATCGATGGTATTTGTATTAGTACAATCCTCATCGATGCTATCTCTCAGAATGATTTAATTTGATGGTTGTATTAAGTAGCGCATTGTACAACGATAGATTGGCAGAGCTTCGTGAAGTTGATGGTGTCATCATCATTTTCGTATAAAGTGTTCGGTATTTTTCCAAGTAGGATATTGTGAAGTGCAACCAGTGAGTACGAGTCGAGTTCGACAAAAAGTTGTAGATCGAAGTTTTCGATTATCAAGTCCAACCAGATTTGTCTTAAGGTGATAGTTGCAGAGCAGGTACAAGAAACATGTATGAAAAAGTCAACATATTGTCGATCACAGATTGTGCATATCTTGGTTCAATTACTTGGTACATCAGTTAAAAGTTTAGTTATAAAGTATGACCTCTTAATTTCCTTTTCTGTTTTTGAATTCTGCCAGTATTTTGCAAATGTAACAGTATCATGTATTTCCCGAAATTTAACAAAGTCGCTATCGCTATTTATGCGGATAAACCATTCATTAGATTGTATGTTCTAGCTTGGATGGGAAATGTCCATCTTGAGTAAATCCAAGTAAGTATTCGTGTAGGCTATACTTATGAAGTAAACAAATAAATATCTGGAACGTAGCCAAGATGTTTTCGATTGGGATCCATTAGATATGAAAATAGTCTATTTACCAAAAATCGTGTTAGATAAATGTTTATTGTCCGAAGTGCACAGTTTTTAAAGGAAACATAACTTTCTTTTTTCAATTTCACTTGTAATAGGATGAATGCCTAGAATACTCTCGCACATATCCGAACGTGTAGTTATTTTTAGTAATGTGTTTAGTTTATTTGTTTAGTAACGTTTATACATTTTCCATTGACTTGTTACTTTCAGAATGTCAAAGTTTAGTAACTATTGTTATATGTATGCGGTGACTGAATGTATGTAACAAAAATAACAACAAATACAATACAACCAAAGAAAAACAAGTATTTCGACAAGGAAATTCTTTGGTATAGCCATTTGAAAAGTTGTCATCAGGTTACACAACATTAAATGCACAGACCAAACCAGTTTTAATTATGCGAACTGTTTATTTTACTGTTCTACAGTTATAAATTTAAGTTCGGGTGATAAATCGACTGAAATTCCACACCAGTTGTAAACATAGTTTTGTATTTAAAAGTTATTTGTTTGATTGGTGTTTAACGCCACTTTCAGCAATTTTACAGCTGTATTATGGCATCCAGATTTATTGTGAGAGGAAGCTAGAGTACTTGGTAAAAATCCACGAAATGTGGTGGAGCTCACTTTCACGCAGAAAAGCTCACACTCACGTCCTCAATCTTGACTCGCTGTTAATCATTAGTAGATAACTAACTGCCTTAATCACGCGATCAACGAGACCTGTTGTACGAAGTCACAGTAATCCCTTCTGGTCTGAACATTAATCCCACACTATGGCATGATCATAAAAAGCTACCGCCAAAACTTCAGTATTGTATAGTTTATCAATGCTGAGAAAAATGTGACGGAAAATGATGCGGACGGACGGACAAACTTACACACAAAACACATACAGACCGATAACAGTATAACCCTATCCACTGTAAGGAGCGGGTAAACACACAAAATAACGCTAAAAACTTAAGCATAATCTATAAGTATATTATAAATTTAAGAATACCTCGTATAGAACCTAGACAATTTACAAAGAATAGTGAAATCAGTTTTCACAATATGCATTTTGCATCATAAATAAAATTGCATTTAGTCCGTCCTGTTTTTTCTTCCATGATTTTTAAGAAGACCGACTCCGAACATATGAAATTGGCGTCATTTCATTGACATTGTGGTCTTCTATGCAAGTTCGATTCACAATCGAGTAAAAGTTAATTAAATATCATAAGTTGAAATAAAACATGTATCGTCATAAATTTATTAACAACTATAAAATATTTATAAAGTAAATTATTGGTTGTATATTTTAGCTGTCTTTGAATGCTGGGTTTTCTTTTGTCATAGAACTCGGTGGCTTCCCTCCAATTATAGATGACGATCTCGCCAAAGAATGTCCATTTAACGCTTGATACGTAGGATTTTTCATTTCAGTCACTGGTACTTCGCCTAAGTCAAAAGCCCCATTCACACTTCCTGTGCTGGTGTGTCCCTCCGATGATATACCACTATCAGATCCGTTATCAGATTTCATGTTATGCCTCTTCAAAACCTTTTCAAATATGTTCTCGACTGTTGATTTTGGAGTTAGGCCAATACGGAAAAATCCCAATTTCCCACTATCAACATTTCTACAATCCACGACCGTTGATGCTGCGTTTTCTGGTGATGGTCCATCACAAAGCACACCATCACACTAAAACAAAATTAATATGTGCTTAATAGTGTTTCCAAGGAAACAAGACATTACCATTACATTCATCGAATGCACGCTGCAAGTTATTGTTAATAAAGCTGCTTCAGAGTAGTCCACAGTTCACATGTATCAAAGACAAGTCTACCCCTCTCGAAAATCGCAAAGAGATGATTCGATTTCTACTGACCCTCCAATCTTATTAAAATTATATCTTCACTTGGCTCCCCCTTTTTGCTATTGTCGCCGTGATCGATCTTCACGGCGACAATAGCAAAAAGGGAGGAGCCAAGTGAAGATATAATTTTAATTAGATTGGAGGGTAAGTAGAAATCGAATCATCTCTTTGCGATTGACTGACCCTCCCAATTCCCCCGATGTAATATTTCTTTATTTGTCAGTTCTATGAGAATAGTCGGATTATTATATAACCCTCCAATATATATAACCAATTAAAATGTCTACTAAAAAACCTATAACGTGACAATTAAAGACACAAAATGTATGAAATAAAAATCGTCGCCCGCACCACGGTTGGTCACCTCCCATACTTTTATAGCTTCCGTGTCAGAGAACGAATACACAAAAAGTCTGAATGGGTCAAGTAATTGTTTACAATGCGTGACATATTTTTATTTGAAAAAAACCATATTACTACAATCAGCTACATTATATATCCTGATTAGGCCGAATTTTACTACGTAATCCGATGTTCGTTTTTTATTAGTCGGATTAATGCCCCGAAAAAAGCGAGGGTACGATTATTCCTTTAAATATCCTGTATACCCGGATTTTGGACGAGGAAATACCAGGACTGACACGTAGAAATGAAACATTTCACTCTTAGTTCTTTTATTAACGGTAAATAAGTTTCACCATTTATAATGTAATAAATACATTAAACCGCTCTATAAAATCAACATAAATTAAATTGTGTATATAACTACTTACATCAAAGCAATTTGTGGTATTTTTATATATACAAGTGAAAAGTGCGAAAAAGACTGATTGAACACCATTTCTGGCCATATTCCCCCCTTTAGAGGATATGGGTAAAATTCCCGTGTTGAAAATTCTGCAGTATAACATTCATTTACAACATATACTCTGCCCTGTATGAAAATAATCAGTGGTCGTAAACAAATTCGCAATAACTCTTGTTGCCGTTTAATAAACATAGGATCTTACATTGGTACGAGTGGATTATCGGATTTCTCCAGTCGAGATAGTTAAATTATGGAATTTTAAGTCCTCGCCTTGAATTCCATAATTTAACTATCGAGATTGGAGAAATTCGATAATCCACGAGTACTAATGTAAGATTCGGTTTCTCTAATTTTAAAAAGTAGTAAATTTGCGAAACGAAGTACAAATTCTCCCAACCCCAATTTGACGTTCATGACTTGAATACGCGGTAAATGGAAGGTGTTTTGTTTATGACGTCATGAGTTCTTTTTGTGACGTTATTATTTTTAACTAATCAACTGCTGACAGCAGAACAACAAATTCACTAGTGACGAGATATATTTTTTCCACACCGGTCAAGCGGTTGAAATATTACGTCAAAATTAGAGAAATTAATAATAAAATACTGATAAACTAACGTTGTTATCGCCAAGTTTGGCAATAACTTGCCAGTGGTGTGTAGTATCAGCTTCCCCTGTTGGATTGGCGGATGTTACAGCGATAGGACCAGTTAGATCAATTAAATGGCACGTGATACTGTAATCAGGGATTCGTATTGCTATACTGTCTGGTTTTCCAATATACTTTCCGGAATCGTTAAGTCCAAGGGAATTTACCCAGTCACCTGAACAAAAAACAAATAATAGCATAAATTATAAAAAAAGTATAACATTACAAGATATGCGCTATACGTTTGAAATATCCAGTTAACAATCCCCTAGCTACGACAGAAAAACTGTCAACCCTTGTCAATATATGTTGGAGTAGAGCACACGATGTCCGAAGTCGGATTCAAACTCACAACCCTAGAGTTGACAATTGCAAGCTAGTTGTCAAAAGTAGATGGCAAACACCTATATTGACCACTCAGCCATCGCCGTCTCAGTAAAAACCATAAAGAACCTCAAGTAACCTCAAACGGACCAGGAATCTAAAGAAATCTGGCTTTTGGTTGTTTTCGGCATAAGTTGAGTCCATCTATACACAAAACAAGTGCCATGTCCGGGATTAGTTTACTCTGTGGCTCCATCTTTACACCAAACAAGGAACGACAGGAAAGAGTGAAATGAGGTGTATCGACAGGAAAATATAAATCTGGTAAGGTCATGTCCGGGATAGGTGGACTTTGTGGCTTGATCTATACAGCGAATACGTAAAAATATAAAATAATTGTGTATTAGATCTAGTGTATGTGTTAACGCATTTAAACCAACCTCTTTTCACTACTGCACTTATGTTTGACGGCCAAATTTCTGTAAGAAAGTCCCATAGAACCGGACCGAACTCTTTCTTTGCTGCCTGGATTTGGTTCATATTAGATAGCCACATCGACATTGGCCGATCTTCTGCCAGTTTCTTTGTTTTGTATGCTCGCTATAAAATAATTTTATTCAAATATTTTCGTTAAACTGTGCTTCATGTACACAGGGACATGACTGATTTCATATCGGTTAATGCAATTTAGTTTCATGTGAAGACAAGTCATATACTGTAACGTAATTTTTAAAAACACATAATCAAGAGTATTAATCAACTGAATAATTAAAAAGTTCCTATACGTTCTGTTATTGAATAATAAAATAAATATCGTGAAATCTTTTGTTAGACGTAAATTCAGCTGCCTTCTAACTTAAGGCACCTAATTTAATAGTGATTATGTAAAAAAAAAACGCTTGCCATCGAAGAAGCTGAATTTTCTACTCGTTTTTATGTAAATCGATGGACATCTCATGTCTAGAGTATCGTAACATTTACCTCCACTGCAGCAGGTTGATTGCATGCCGCGACTAAAACATAAACCGTATCCGTGGGTATTCCACAAATTTTTCCAGAATTCAACATATCTGTAACAATACATGTAAAATTGACCAAATCCATTTGATTCTAAAGAATATTATCGGCAGTTATATATTATTAAATAATAACAATATTCAATGAAAAAAAAACTATCAAAGAATTAACTATTAGGAAACTATTTAAAAATTAATTAAATGTGTTGTTCAATATCACAATTAATAACGTTATATCTATTTCACTGTTGGATAATAAAATTTCAACTTAACCCCTTTTCGCCAATGCACACGAAACACGTGTAGTGAAAAAAATCATATAATTTCTCGTAAACAGAAAAACGTTAAATTTCTACTTTATTGCTATTACGTCCCATACTTTCTTTTTATTACGCAATGTCGTAACGTACAGTAAGCAAAATATATAATTATGCATTATTAATTGTTATTAAACTCAACATACTTGCTATTTGCTGGACACCCGTGGCTTTTCGTGAGTCAGTTAGGACTATTTTATCCAAGCCATGTGTCAGGAGACTAATGGTGATAACAGGCTTTCCTACTGGCAATATTTCTCGGCCAAATACATTCTTTAGGTAGAATGACAGAAAGGCGTAAAGTAATATAAGTGCAAAAATGGACGACACAAGTATTCGAAAAATGTCTGTTGACTTGGTCGAAACTCCTTCAATGATAAATGACAGAATCAGAAGACAAAAACAACTGTTAATACACAGCCATATCTTATTTACAGTTGATGATAGCAATAAAAGTGTAATTCCGACTACAAGAAATGAAATACATCCAGATATATTATCAACATTTTTTTCACCGCCATACAGATCAAGAATAAAAACTGTGCCCCAAATGGACCAAAAACAAGAGTACACAAGAAATGAACAACTTTCAAACGTAAGTCCTCTGGAAAGGGCAACAAATCCAACAATAAACTGCACAATACCTCCGAAGCCAAGACAGAAGGGCAATGCATCAATTGAATAACCGGAAGTATTCGGTATTAGGGAGAAAGCAGCGATGGCGTTCACGAGGAACCCCAAACATTGCACATCGACATATTTAGTATATCCAAGCATGATTTCCGCTGAAAACGAACCCTTTGTATTTATTGTTTTAACTTTTGTGTTGTTGTAACATTTATGAAATATATCTTCAAATATCAAAGTACCTAAGGGAGCCTGGAACCAAAACGAAGTAATATGACTCAGATGACCAAAAGCGCCATAAAGGGAGACAACAAATCCAATAAATGCTACCGTTCCAACGAATGTTCCGCGGTTTCCATCTATAAATAATGCTAATATGAAGATCACCATTTCAAAACAGCTAATTGCTTTCAGAAGTTCCAATTTAATGTTAACTATAGTTAATGTAGTGAAAAACACCACCAAGACTACACAAACTGAAAGCGGCAATGAAAGATTCCCGTAAATTATGTCCAACCAGAGATTAGACCCAACAGCAGACCATACAAGACCAAATAACATAATGAGCATTCCGTCCGTTGCGTTATGTCTGCGAAGTGCTGAAACTCCTAAAATGATTTGAACAAGACCAGAACAGAGACACCATGAAAATGTATACTGTGAATTCTCTGATAATGTTGTGACTTGTATTGCAAACGCTGCATATGAAAGAGCATTCGTAACATACCAAATAACGTGATAATCATATGATTTTGGTTGATTTTCTGTTCGGCTTGATGAGTCCATCGGGACGACACGACCTTTTTGTCCGAATCCCTGTAAGGAATCTGATAACCAAAAATAACTTAGAAACAGCGCCAGTGTTATGTATATGGCTCCATCAATCTTCCATGAAACCCATATCGAGATAATCTCAAATACAAACAGAACTACACAAACGAGACTTAACACGGCAGTATATCGGTCAAATTTTCTATATAATGATACAATCAGAAGAAACAGTAAAATTATAACACTTGTGGCATATCCCGGAAGTAAATACTCGGTATCGTCTGCTGCTGATGTAATGTTGTGACTGTTGTTTATTCCTATCCATGACCTTGTAACGCCAAATGACATCCACACGGTTGCTAATAGAAACAGAAGTGAGTTGATGACAGCTCTGTTGGTAGATATTGAAGTTATTCCTGTAAAAATCCACATTTGATGTTTTTTTTAAAATAAGCAATGAAAATTTTACTGTGTTATATATATATATATAGTTGTCTAATTCATTAGACAACTATATTATTTTTATTTGTAATTGTATCAGTCTGCATCTGACTGATCCAGCACTTATTAAACGAGATTGTTGTTGCTATTTATAGATTACATATATATATATATATATATATATATATATATATATATATATATATATATATATATATATATATATATATATATATATATATATATATATATATATATATATATATATATATATATATATATATATATATATATATATATATATATATACTAATAAATGTGGTCAGATGTGGGGTATTTTCCAATATAAAACCCTTTTTGTGGGGTTCTTATAATATGTGGGGCATATAAAATTACCCCACAAAAATTGATAGTTGGTTAGCCTCGGAATATTATTACAGTGATGATGGTCAACCAATGCATAACATGGTTGCAAATCGAAATTTATACAGATTTAATTGCATTACCTCCCTTTGACTAATGATCATTCGGAATCGGCACTCGGAACTCCAAAAAGACAGCGATGAAATTTATTGCCGCCATTTTTCTGGAGTGCAAGTTCTAGCCGAGTAGTTTGAAAGGTAAGCTAACTTAAACTTTGAATAAATTGATAATTTTTTTTGCGTTTGATCAGGGGTCTAATCACAGGGTTTTTTAATGAAGTTGTTGCCATTAATTTTGAAAAAAGTATATGCGCTTTAAATACATTTGGTTTTTTCCATGTTGTCAACAACAACAAAGCCAAGGATGTTCCAGTATCCTTGCTTTGCCGGTTATCGATAGCTTAAGAGATTATTGGATAAAACTTTGATCTTATCTAATAGATATATTTGTTTATTTACCCATTTGTTTCATATATAAACTACTCAACACTTGCAAAAAATTACAAGGAACCGTCTTGTTATTGCCAAGATCTCGAATTATTCGAACGACCCAATTTTTGACATATGGTATATTAGTAACTACGTCAGGAGTTCTCGTTAATGTATGCGTAATTAGCTATGCAGGGTTATTCTGACAATAAAATACCATAAAATGTAATTAAAAAAGGTTATTCATAAAAAAATTATTTTAAATTGAATCGCCTGAATATAGCTGAAATAATGCTGCTCATGCGTTAAACACCATTAATCAATCAATCGAAAGATAGGACCAGTTTGTTGTACTATGTTGAAGAAATTTTTGCGATTGTAGAAAGATATCGAAATATATGGTACTCTGTATTTGGCAGAATTTTAAACATCTAACCGTGGAACCTGTTTATTTTTTCATTCCCGAGGAGCAAAGTGGTATCCTAAACAATTGCTGACAAACAGAAGATATGTGCGAATCCTCGTTTTATGACAATATGAATTTTTGCATGGCTATCGAGAATAGGTTACTACCGAGAACAGATTAAGGCACGATACAGTTTGGTACAAGTATATTTGAAGTCTCTTTAAAGTCTAGTACTCTACTTAGTTAAAAGTAGATATATTTAACAGGGCTCACGCTGGGTCAAAATTATAGGGAGAAGTCACTTCTCTTTTGTGGGGCTGTCAGGGAGAAGTGGGTGGACAACAGGAGGTTGCATTATATGTCGCGGAAGCGTCCTGTTTTGTTTTTTTATATATATGTGTTAATTTGGCATTTAAATTTTTTATTGTTACATGTTTTTTAGAAGTTCAAATCAATAAATAGAGGATAAAGTAAAATATTTGATTAACTATTATCACACATTAGAAGTAGAAAATTACATTATGTGACAAATCTGTTAAAAGTATTTAAACCTATTTAACTTAAATTTGTTTAAAGTAAATGCCAAAATACTATTTTTTACTACGTTTCTATCATTGCAATGCTCATTTCAACACGATCAGCAATTTCAGCATCATATATTTGCAATCTCCAGCATTAAATTCATATCGGCTCAGGAAACTTTCACGTATTTTTGCTCTGAACTGGTTTCCGATTGAATTTTAAACCTATGCTTTAAATACCAAATAAAAGATAAAAGGGTACCAGTTGACTTTGTGGCGAGTAAACATAATAAATATGACGCTGTATCATAAAACGAAGATTTCTTAACAAAAATAATACTGTAATACTGATTTTACCACCGGTTGGCCCATTATGCCCAATTTTTTACCCTGAGCACGAGCGAGGGGTAAAATGTGGGTATTATAAAGGACAAACCTGTGGTAAAATCTGTATATATTCTTGCCCCCAATTAAATCATTTCGATTCTAATAGGACATATCTATTAACTTTTTTAACAATGTAACCTTTGAGTGTCAGTACTTGTCGGCCATTTAGGACACAAATTTGATTGTAACCTCGTTATAATATTTGAAAAATCTTACTTTGACTCCACAGTAAAGAGTGTTGATCGTTTATGACGTTGATTAGGAATATATACTGTACTTGATACAGTATGTTACAAATAGTTCCAGTATTTTTTACACTTGTATCAATTATCTATTCATGAATCGATGATGTCACTGTAGTATTCATTTATTTTGTTTTTTTTTAAGTTTGAGAAAATGGAAGTAAAAGTGTTTTGTTACATTGAATGAAAGTTTTAATTTTGCTTAATTATACATTAATTTAAATTTTTAGATTTCTTTATTCTCCTTTTTACATTTACCAAAATAAAACAAAACAAAAATGAATTGCTAACACATATTCAATGTTCAATTGAAGTTAAACATGCAAATAATGAAAACACACGATGAATACTAAAGATTGATTGGATGTTAGTTTTATGTCCATCGAGCAGTATTTCGGCAATATTCAGGATGGAATACAAAAGAACACAATAAAGTGAATAAATAGGACCAGAGTAATTCCATATGAATTTAATTGCGTCATACGGACACAGGGATTGACACTAACAGTCGTCGTGGCCACTAAAATTTTTGCTGGGCGACAATAATCAATGTTGTTGGTTGTCCGTGTGGCGACTGTAATTTTGGTACATGATCGGGTTCGTTATCTACCGGATATCGCAACTGGTTGAATTTTGTAAAAAGAAAAACAAGTATCAGTACAAATGAACGAAGGTTGTCTCAAAATAAGCAATAATTATGTGGCGTTACATCAAAGGCATAAGCAGAAGGAACAAACTGTTAAACAATCTCCTGCAGAAAAGGGAAATATTCGAAAGAGTACGAAACCAAAAAGAGAGTTCGAGTTCATTCCATAATACCTTTTTCAACACAATTACATATTAAACTATTATTCTGAAAATTTTCTGGGTGCCTAACTTTTTCTTTGGGCTCCTAGATTTTCAAACTTAGGAGCTCAGGTGGCAACCAAGATCAAAAGGTTAGTGTCAATCCCTGCAGACATCTGATTGGTTTGACTTGTCCAGTTGGGAGAATTTATGTAATTAATATTCATGACTGTTATTTAAACTCATTCGTTAATAAAATAAATCGTGTAAGAACATACACATGATACATGTCTTTTCTTGAAAAGGTGTAAAATAAAAATATAATATGTTTATATAAAACGTCCAGATAATTTTTAATTTTGGGGTCAACCTAGTTCGACCCTGAGCAGGACCTAATCTAGCCGGCAAAATGGCGTTTTAAGTCGCCAACAAATTTGGAAAACAGCTAAATCTCGCAGGTCGTTTGATTTTCCAGCGAAGTGATATCGCCATGAAAAAAATAGATAAAAGGGAGACTACTCTTGAAATTTATGTTGTTTACTTGACGTCCATGTAAAACAATATGGCGACTTCCAATGACAATGAAACGATGCGCATTGTGTTTGCATATCTAACGTGATAGAGTTGTAAATTGGTAAAAACAGCTTCTTTGCTCGTCATCGGCTATGACAATTACTAAACAACACTAGGTTTTTACTATTTTAATTTAATTATTTCACCTCGATAACAGCGGGGTCAATCGTCGAATCGATGACGATGTTTTTACCACATGCGCTTGGGTACAAATTGTGAAATCTCGTCCTTTTTCATTAATGCTGGTATATTTTTACGTAGAACCCTTATTTGCCTCATAAAATAATAATATGCGCATGTCTTACCCATATTTTCTGTGTTTTTGCCATTTCTGATATTTCCCCTATACTAAAAAACCACAAGGCCAGCAACTCGCCGCCATTTTTTTGTTATGATTTACCGTAAAATTTCACCCACCTCGCTTCGATCTGGATTGCACTAATTTACAGACTTCTTCGCTTCATGTCAGCAGCGGTCGAACATTTCTAAATGGTTTGTCCGTTTATTCAACAAGTTTCAGCTCCAGCAAGACACATTTGAATAATAAATTCTCATATTTTGTCCTGTTAAACTACACTTTGAAATTTGCAAGCCCGGTTACGGCGTCAAATATTTCAGGGGCAGTAATTTTTTCCCGTTGAATAAAGGGAAGAAGTTCGAGGTGTTCTAAAAAGTTCGGGAAAATTATTATGTCCCTTTGCAAAAAGTTTTTCGAACACCTCGGACTTCTTCCATTGTATGTCACAAACTTAACATGTGCAACTATATTTCTCACTCCACCAACAATCACACGTGATCATATTAATTTTCCATTCTGAATAAAACTTTAATTTTTTCATTATGTTGAAAAGATGTTAAACAGTATTTTTTACGTTTTAAATATATACCCCACAAACATAACTAATAAGAAAGTCCAGGATGTTGTACGTCACAAACTTAACATGTGCAACTATATTTCGAACTCCACCAACAATCACACATGATCACACCAACAATCACATATTATTATGTAGAAAAAATGTTGAACAGAATTTTTTATGTTTTAAATATATACCCCACAAACATAACTAATAACAAAGTCCAGGATGTTTTATGTCACAAACTTAACATGTGCAACTATATTTCTTACTCCACCAACAATCACACATGATATCACCAACAATCATATTAATTTTCCATTCTGAATAAAACTTCAAATTTTTCATTATGTAGAAAAAATGTTGAACAGAATTTTTTATGTTTTAAATATATACCCCACAAACATAACTAATAAGAAAGTCCAGGATGGTTTATGTCACAAACTTAACATGTGCAACTATATTTCTCACTCCACCAACAATCACACATGATCACACCAACAATCACATATTAATTTTCCATTCTGAATAAAACTTCAAATTTTTCATTATGTAGAAAAAATGTTGAACAGAATTTTTTTTTTTAAATATATATACCCCACAAACATAACTAATAAGAAAGTCCAGGATGGTTTATGTCACAAACTTAACATGTGCAACTATATTTCTCACTCCACCAACAATCACACATGATCACATCAACAATCACCAACAATCACATATTAATTTTCCATTCTGAATCAAACTTTAAATTTTTAGATTATGTTGGAAAGATGTTAAACAGGATTTTTTTACGTTTTAAATATATACCCCCCAAACATTACTAATAAGAAAGTCAAAGATTTTGTATGTCACAAACTTAACATGTGCAACTATATTTCTCACTCCACCAACAAGCACACATGATCATATTTATTTTCCATTCAGAATCAAACTTAAAATTTTTAGATTATGTTGAAAAGATGTTAAACAGGATTTTTTACGTTTAAAATATATACCCCACAAACATAACTAATAAGAAAGTCCAGGATGTTGTATGTCACAAACTTAACATGTGCAACTATATTTCGAACTCCACCAACAATCACACATGATAATATTTATTTTCCATTCAGAATCAAACTTAAAATTTTTAGATTATGTTGAACATGTTGAAAGATGTTAAACAGAATTTTTTACGTTTTAATTATATACCCCACAAACATAACTAATAAGAAAGTCCAGGATGTTGTATGTCACAAACTTAACATGTGCAACTATATTTCGGACTCCACCAACAATCACCTGATCATATTTTTTTTCCATTCAGAATCAAACTTAAAATTTTTAGATTATGTTGGAAAGATGTTAAACAGGATTTTTTTTACGTTTTAAATATATACCCCACAAACATAACTAATAAGAAAGTCCAGGATGTTGTATGTCACAAACTTAACATGTGCAACTATATTTCGAACTCCACCAAAATTCACCTGATCATATTTATTTTCCATTCAGAATCAAACTTAAAATTTTTAGATTATGTTGAAAAGATGTTAAACAGGATTTTTTACGTTTAAAATATATACCCCACAAACATAACTAATAAGAAAGTCAAGGATGTTGTATGTCACAAACTTAACATGTGCAACTATATTTCGAACTCCACCAACAATCACACATGATCATATTTATTTTCCATTCAGAATCAAACTTAAAATTTTTAGATTATGTTGAAAGATGTTAAACAGAATTTTTTACGTTTTAATTATATACCCCACAAACATTACTAATAAGAAAGTCAAAGATTTTGTATGTCACAAACTTAACATGTGCAACTATATTTCTCACTCCACCAACAAGCACACATCATCATATTTATTTTCCATTCAGAATCAAACTTTAAATTTTTAGATTATGTTGAAAAGATGTTAAACAGGATTTTTTACGTTTTAATTATATACCCCACAAACATAACTAATAAGAAAGTCCAGGATGTTGTATGTCACAAACTTAACATGTGCAACTATATTTCGGACTCCACCAAAAATCACCTGATCATATTTATTTTCCATTCAGAATCAAACTTTAAATTTTTAGATTATGTTGGAAAGATGTTAAACAGGATTTTTTTACGTTTTAAATATATACCCCACAAACATAACTAATAAGAAACTCAAAGATTTTGTATGTCACAAACTTAACATGTGCAACTATATTTCGAACTCCACCAACAATCACCTGATCATATTTATTTTCCATTCAGAACAAGCACACATGATCATATTTATTTTCCATTCAGAATCAAACTTTAAATTTTTAGATTATGTTGGAAAGATGTTAAACAGGATTTTTTTACGTTTTAAATATATACCCCACAAACATAACTAATAAGAAACTCAAAGATTTTGTATGTCACAAACTTAACATGTGCAACTATATTTCGAACTCCACCAACAATCACCTGATTATATTTATTTTCCATTCAGAACAAGCACACATGATCATATTTATTTTCCATTCAGAATCAAACTTTTAATTTTTGGCCGGATTTCACGAGTGAAAATCCGGGTTATAAAATGGTGAATGTCGGGCGGCGGGCGGCGGGCAGGCGGGCGGGCGGGCGGGGAAAATATTTTCGTAACAGTTTTCTCAGGAACCACTGATCACAGCCTTTCGATATTTGGTATAAAGCATTAACAGGTGGTCCCATACCGTGGGATTCATTTTCAGGTCTGTCGCTCATCTACTTCCTGTTTGTCGACTTAGTCAAATTAACGAAATCCGGCCATTTCTGTCTTTGACCGATTTTTAGATTATATTGAAAAGATGTTAAACAGGATTTTTTCACAGGCACTTGGAACATGGACTTTATATATCCCCCCCCCCCTTTTCTCTACACCACCCCTAAAAATAAAATCTCAGTCAAAGCAATATAATTGGTCTTTTCTTGTCATTTCATAACACAATATGTCGAAATATTGCTATATTATACTATCCAAAATTTTTCCCCACTGATGTACTAAAAGAGAGAAGGTAAGCAACTCGCCATTTTTTAATTTTTGAAAATTTGTTCACCACACGTGGGAATCCCTCGTCTATGCACGATTCTGGGGCCTTACAGCTGGAAAAAATGACATAGGCATGCTCACAATACACTTACTGAATCGTCGATGTGCAGTTTCCGCCAACATCAGACCGATACTCTGAAAAAATTAAACATTTTCAGCTCCGAGTCGTACAATTCTTGTTAATTTACATTAGTTGGGACGGAAGTAGTGGGCAGACAACTCTTGTGCTTGTTCCGAGTGATATACCTGAACGGTAAAACGCCGAGAATTACGAATATTTTTCTGTAAAATACCAACTTATAATTTCAGTATTTAAATATTCAGATGGTCTTTGTGACATTGTAAGTGATAAAGTAATGTTTATCACGGCTTTTAAAAATTTTCTCCAAAAAATTGCAGCGTTTATAAACTAGCGTCAAAAAAGTACGGGAAAAATATTCGTAATTCTCGGCGTTTTACCTTTCAGGTATATCACTCGGAACAAGCACAAGAGTTGTCTGCCCACTACTTCCGTCCCAACTAATGTAAATTAACAAGAATTGTACGACTCGGAGCTGAAAATGTTTAATTTTTTCAGAGTATCGGTCTGATGTTGGCGGAAACTGCACATCGACGATTCAGTAAGTGTATTGTGAGCATGCCTATGTCATTTTTTCCAGCTGTAAGGCCCCAGAATCGTGCATAGACGAGGGATTCCCACGTGTGGTGAACAAATTTTCAAAAATTAAAAAATGGCCAGTTGCTTACCTTCTCTCTTTTAGTACATCAGTGGGGAAAAATTTTGGATAGTATAATATAGCAATATTTCGACATTGTGTTATGAAATGACAAGAAAAGACCAATTATATTGCTTTGACTGAGATTTTATTTTTAGGGGTGGTGTAGAGAAAAGGGGGGGGGATATATAAAGTCCATGTTCCAAGTGCCTGTGGATTTTTTATGTTTTAATTATATACCCCAACAAACATTACTAATAAGAAAGTCAAAGATTTTGTATGTCACAAACTTAACATGTGCAACTATATTTCTCACTCCACCAACAAGCACACATAATCATATTTATTTTCCATTCAGAATCAAACTTTAAATTTTTAGATTATGTTCAAAAGATGTTAAACAGGATTTTTTACGTTTTAATTATATACCCCACAAACATAACTAATAAGAAAGTCAAGGATGTTGTATGTCACAAACTTAACATGTGCAACTATATTTCGAACTCCACCAACAATCACACATGATCATATTTATTTTCCATTCAGAATCAAACTTAAAATTTTTAGATTATGTTGAAAGATGTTAAACAGAATTTTTTACGTTTTAATTATATACCCCACAAACATAACTAATAAGAATGTCCAGGATGTTGTATTTCACAAACTTAACATGTGCAACTATATTTCGAACTCCACCAACAATCACCTGATCATATTTTCCATTCAGAACAAGCACACATGATCATATTTATTTTCCATTCAGAATCAAACTTTAAATTTTTAGATTATGTTGAAAAGATGTTAAACAGGATTTTTTTATGTTTTAATTATATACCCCACAAACATAACTAATAAGAAAGTCCAGGATGTTGTATGTCACAAACTTAACATGTGCAACTATATTTCGAACTCCACCAACAATCACACATAATCATATTTATTTTCCATTCAGAATCAAACTTTAAATTTTTAGATTATGTTGAAAAGATGTTAAACAGGATTTTTTACGTTTTAATTATATACCCGACAAACATAACTAATAAGAAAGTCCAGGATGTTGTATGTCACAAACTTAACATGTGCAACTATATTTCGGACTCCACCAAAAATCACCTGATCATATTTATTTTCCATTCAGAATCAAACTTTAAATTTTTAGAGTATGTTGGAAAGATGTTAAACAGGATTTTTTTACGTTTAAAATATATACCCCACAAACATAACTAATAAGAAAGTCCAGGATGTTGTATGTCACAAACTTAACATGTGCAACTATATTTCTCACTCCACCATCAATCACACATGATCACACCAACAATCACATATTAATTTTCCATTCTGAATAAAACTTCAAATTTTTCATTATGTAGAAAAAATGTTGAACAGAATTTTTTATGTTTTAAATATATACCCCACAAACATAACTAATAAGAAAGTCCAGGATGTTTTATGTCACAAACTTAACATGTGCAACTATATTTCTCACTCCACCAACAATCACACATGATCACACCAACAATCACATATTAATTTTCCATTCTGAATCAAACTTTAAAATTTTTAGATTATGTTGGAAAGATGTTTAACAGGATTTTTTACGTTTTAATTATATACCCCACAAACATAACTAATAAGAAAGTCCAGGATGTTGTATGTCACAAACTTAACATGTGCAACTATATTTCGAACTCCACCAACAATCACCTGATCATATTTATTTTCCATTCAGAATCAAACTTTAAATTTTTAGATTATGTTGAAAAGATGTTTAATAGGATTTTTTACGTTTTAATTATATACCCCTCAAACATAACTAATAAGAATGTCCAGGATGTTGTATTTCACAAACTTAACATGTGCAACTATATTTCGAACTCCACCAACAATCACCTGATCATATTTATTTTCCATTCAGAATCAAACTTTAAATTTTTAGATTATGTTGAAAAGATGTTTAACAGGATTTTTTACGTTTTAATTATATACCCCACAAACATAACTAATAAGAATGTCCAGGATGTTGTATGTCACAAACTTAACATGTGCAACTATATTTCGAACTCCACCAACAATCACCTGATCATATTTATTTTCCATTCAGAACAAGCACACATGATCATATTTATTTTCCATTCAGAATCAAACTTTTAATTTTTAGATTATGTTGAAAAGATGTTAAACAGGATTTTTTATGTTTTAATTATATACCCCACAAACATTACTAATAAGAAAGTCAAAGATTTTGTATGTCACAAACTTAACATGTGCAACTATATTTCTCACTCCACCAACAAGCACACATAATCATATTTATTTTCCATTCAGAATCAAACTTTAAATTTTTAGATTATGTTGAAAAGATGTTAAACCACATGTGTTAAACAGGATTTTTTACGTTTTAATTATATACCCCACAAACATAACTAATAAGAAAGTCAAGGATGTTGTATGTCACAAACTTAACATGTGCAACTATATTTCGAACTCCACCAACAATCACACATGATCATATTTATTTTCCATTCAGAATCAAACTTTAAATTTTTAGATTATGTTGAAAAGATGTTAAACAGGATTTTTTATGTTTTAATTATATACCCCACAAACATAACTAATAAGAAAGTCCAGGATGTTGTATGTCACAAACTTAACATGTGCAACTATATTTCTCACTCCACCAACAATCACACATGATCACCTGATCATATTTATTTTCCATTCAGAATCAAACTTTAAATTTTTAGAGTATGTTGGAAAGATGTTAAACAGGATTTTTTTACGTTTAAAATATATACCCCACAAACATAACTAATAAGAAAGTCCAGGATGTTGTATGTCACAAACTTAACATGTGCAACTATATTTCTCACTCCACCATCAATCACACATGATCACACCAACAATCACATATTAATTTTCCATTCTGAATAAAACTTCAAATTTTTCATTATGTAGAAAAAATGTTGAACAGAATTTTTTATGTTTTAAATATATACCCCACAAACATAACTAATAAGAAAGTCCAGGATGTTTTATGTCACAAACTTAACATGTGCAACTATATTTCTCACTCCACCAACAATCACACATGATCACACCAACAATCACCAACAATCACATATTAATTTTCCATTCTGAATCAAACTTTAAAATTTTTAGATTATGTTGGAAAGATGTTAAACAGGATTTTTTTACGTTTTAATTATATACCCCACAAACATAACTAATAAGAAAGTCAAGGATGTTGTATGTCACAAACTTAACATGTGCAACTATATTTCGAACTCCACCAACAATCACACATGATCATATTTATTTTCCATTCAGAATCAAACTTAAAATTTTTAGATTATGTTGAAAGATGTTAAACAGAATTTTTTACGTTTTAATTATATACCCCACAAACATAACTAATAAGAATGTCCAGGATGTTGTATTTCACAAACTTAACATGTGCAACTATATTTTGAACTCCACCAACAATCACCTGATTATATTTTCCATTCAGAACAAGCACACATGATCATATTTACTTTCCATTCAGAATCAAACTTTAAATTTTTAGATTATGTTGAAAAGATGTTAAACAGGATTTTTTTATGTTTTAATTATATACCCCACAAACATAACTAATAAGAAAGTCAAGGATGTTGTATGTCACAAACTTAACATGTGCAACTATATTTCGAACTCCACCAACAATCACACAT
Source organism: Limnoperna fortunei (assembly GCA_944474755.1). NCBI lineage: Eukaryota > Metazoa > Mollusca > Bivalvia > Mytilida > Modiolidae > Limnoperna > Limnoperna fortunei. The sequence goes on along the minus strand of OX104114.1, from coordinate 18,620,524 downwards.
GATCATATTTATTTTCCATTCAGAATCAAACTTAAAATTTTTAGATTATGTTGAAAGATGTTAAACAGAATTTTTTACGTTTTAATTATATACCCCACAAACATAACTAATAAGAATGTCCAGGATGTTGTATTTCACAAACTTAACATGTGCAACTATATTTTGAACTCCACCAACAATCACCTGATTATATTTTCCATTCAGAACAAGCACACATGATCATATTTATTTTCCATTCAGAATCAAACTTTAAATTTTTAGATTATGTTGAAAAGATGTTAAACAGGATTTTTTTATGTTTTAATTATATACCCCACAAACATAACTAATAAGAAAGTCCAGGATGTTGTATGTCACAAACTTAACATGTGCAACTATATTTCGGACTCCACCAAAAATCACCTGATCATATTTATTTTCCATTCAGAATCAAACTTTAAATTTTTAGATTATGTTGAAAAGATGTTAAACAGGATTTTTTACGTTTTAATTATATACCCGACAAACATAACTAATAAGAAAGTCCAGGATGTTGTATGTCACAAACTTAACATGTGCAACTATATTTCGGACTCCACCAAAAATCACCTGATCATATTTATTTTCCATTCAGAATCAAACTCTAAATTTTTAGAGTATGTTGGAAAGATGTTAAACAGGATTTTTTTACGTTTAAAATATATACCCCACAAACATAACTAATAAGAAAGTCCAGGATGTTGTATGTCACAAACTTAACATGTGCAACTATATTTCTCACTCCACCATCAATCACACATGATCACACCAACAATCACATATTAATTTTCCATTCTGAATAAAACTTCAAATTTTTCATTATGTAGAAAAAATGTTGAACAGAATTTTTTATGTTTTAAATATATACCCCACAAACATAACTAATAAGAAAGTCCAGGATGTTTTATGTCACAAACTTAACATGTGCAACTATATTTCTCACTCCACCAACAATCACACATGATCACACCAACAATCACCAACAATCACATATTAATTTTCCATTCTGAATCAAACTTTAAAATTTTTAGATTATGTTGGAAAGATGTTAAACAGGATTTTTTTACGTTTTAAATATATACCCCACAAACATTACTAATAAGAAAGTCAAAGATTTTGTATGTCACAAACTTAGCATGTGCAACTATATTTCTCACTCCACCAACAAGCACACATGATCATATTTATTTTCCATTCAGAATCAAACTTTAAATTTTTAGATTATGTTGAAAAGATGTTTAACAGGATTTTTTACGTTTTAATTATATACCCCACAAACATAACTAATAAGAAAGTCCAGGATGTTGTATGTCACAAACTTAACATGTGCAACTATATTTCGAACTCCACCAACAATCACCTGATCATATTTATTTTCCATTCAGAATCAAACTTTAAATTTTTAGATTATGTTGAAAAGATGTTTAACAGGATTTTTTACGTTTTAATTATATACCCCACAAACATAACTAATAAGAATGTCCAGGATGTTGTATTTCACAAACTTAACATGTGCAACTATATTTCGAACTCCACCAACAATCACCTGATCATATTTATTTTCCATTCAGAATCAAACTTTAAATTTTTAGATTATGTTGAAAAGATGTTTAACAGGATTTTTTACGTTTTAATTATATACCCCACAAACATAACTAATAAGAATGTCCAGGATGTTGTATGTCACAAACTTAACATGTGCAACTATATTTCGAACTCCACCAACAATCACCTGATCATATTTATTTTCCATTCAGAACAAGCACACATGATCATATTTATTTTCCATTCAGAACAAGCACACATGATCATATTTATTTTCCATTCAGAACAAGCACACATGATCATATTTATTTTCCATTCAGAATCAAACTTTTAATTTTTAGATTATGTTGAAAAGATGTTAAACAGGATTTTTTATGTTTTAATTATATACCCCACAAACATTACTAATAAGAAAGTCAAAGATTTTGTATGTCACAAACTTAACATGTGCAACTATATTTCTCACTCCACCAACAAGCACACATAATCATATTTATTTTCCATTCAGAATCAAACTTTAAATTTTTAGATTATGTTGAAAAGATGTTAAACAGGATTTTTTACGTTTTAATTATATACCCCACAAACATAACTAATAAGAAAGTCAAGGATGTTGTATGTCACAAACTTAACATGTGCAACTATATTTCGAACTCCACCAACAATCACACATGATCATATTTATTTGCCATTCAGAATCAAACTTAAAATTTTTAGATTATGTTGAAAGATGTTAAATAGAATTTTTTACGTTTTAATTATATACCCCACAAACATAACTAATAAGAATGTCCAGGATGTTGTATTTCACAAACTTAACATGTGCAACTATATTTTGAACTCCACCAACAATCACCTGATCATATTTTCCATTCAGAACAAGCACACATGATCATATTTATTTTCCATTCAGAATCAAACTTTAAATTTTTAGATTATGTTGAAAAGATGTTAAACAGGATTTTTTTATGTTTTAATTATATACCCCACAAACATAACTAATAAGAAAGTCCAGGATGTTGTATGTCACAAACTTAACATGTGCAACTATATTTCGAACTCCACCAACAAGCACACATAATCATATTTATTTTCCATTCAGAATCAAACTTTAAATTTTTAGATTATGTTGAAAAGATGTTAAACAGGATTTTTTACGTTTTAATTATATACCCGACAAACATAACTAATAAGAAAGTCCAGGATGTTGTATGTCACAAACTTAACATGTGCAACTATATTTCGGACTCCACCAAAAATCACCTGATCATATTTATTTTCCATTCAGAATCAAACTCTAAATTTTTAGAGTATGTTGGAAAGATGTTAAACAGGATTTTTTTACGTTTAAAATATATACCCCACAAACATAACTAATAAGAAAGTCCAGGATGTTGTATGTCACAAACTTAACATGTGCAACTATATTTCTCACTCCACCATCAATCACACATGATCACACCAACAATCACATATTAATTTTCCATTCTGAATAAAACTTCAAATTTTTCATTATGTAGAAAAAATGTTGAACAGAATTTTTTATGTTTTAAATATATACCCCACAAACATAACTAATAAGAAAGTCCAGGATGTTTTATGTCACAAACTTAACATGTGCAACTATATTTCTCACTCCACCAACAATCACACATGATCACACCAACAATCACCAACAATCACATATTAATTTTCCATTCTGAATCAAACTTTAAAATTTTTAGATTATGTTGGAAAGATGTTAAACAGGATTTTTTTACGTTTTAAATATATACCCCACAAACATTACTAATAAGAAAGTCAAAGATTTTGTATGTCACAAACTTAGCATGTGCAACTATATTTCTCACTCCACCAACAAGCACACATGATCATATTTATTTTCCATTCAGAATCAAACTTTAAATTTTTAGATTATGTTGAAAAGATGTTTAACAGGATTTTTTACGTTTTAATTATATACCCCACAAACATAACTAATAAGAAAGTCCAGGATGTTGTATGTCACAAACTTAACATGTGCAACTATATTTCGAACTCCACCAACAATCACCTGATCATATTTATTTTCCATTCAGAATCAAACTTTAAATTTTTAGATTATGTTGAAAAGATGTTTAACAGGATTTTTTACGTTTTAATTATATACCCCACAAACATAACTAATAAGAATGTCCAGGATGTTGTATTTCACAAACTTAACATGTGCAACTATATTTCGAACTCCACCAACAATCACCTGATCATATTTATTTTCCATTCAGAACAAGCACACATGATCATATTTATTTTCCATTCAGAATCAACCTTTAAATTTTTAGATTATGTTGAAAAGATGTTAAACAGGAATTTTTTATGTTTTAATTATATACCCCACAAACATTACTAATAAGAAAGTCAAAGATTTTGTATGTCACAAACTTAACATGTGCAACTATATTTCTCACTCCACCAACAAGCACACATGATCATATTTATTTTCCATTCAGAATCAAACTTTAAATTTTTAGATTATGTTGAAAAGATGTTAAACAGGATTTTTAACGTTTTAATTATATACCCGACAAACATAACTAATAAGAAAGTCCAGGATGTTGTATGTCACAAACTTAACATGTGCAACTATATTTCGGACTCCACCAAAAATCACCTGATCATATTTATTTTCCATTCAGAATCAAACTTTAAATTTTTAGATTATGTTGAAAAGATGTTAAACAGGATTTTTAACGTTTTAATTATATACCCCACAAACATAACTAATAAGAAAGTCCAGGATGTTGTACAAAATGTTGTATGTCACAAACTTAACATGTGCAACTATATTTCGAACTCCACCAACAATCACCTGATCATATTTATTTTCCATTCAGAATCAAACTTAAAATTTTGAG